>CM021699.1:105355907-105382337 GCA_011074415.1 Stictonetta naevosa | reverse complement strand
AAAATAAAATAAACACAACAATAACCAAGTAAATTTGACATTCATGAATATAAGTCATTTCAAGGATTGGAGGATTTGAATAATGTGAGTGATTTAGGTTTCTATATTTGTAGAGAAACACCTAGCACCTAGGGTTTTACTGTTCTTGTTACAGATTTAATAGCTTGCTTAGATCCTTGTCTGAATGATGATGCATTTTGAAGAGTTCATTTTTAGTGAGGCCTGATGGTGTTAGTTACCAAAACTTAGAGATTTTTCTCTCGTTGTCGCAATAAATTTAGGTACAAATTCAGAAACTTTAACATATTTTACCCATCTAACTGACCCCATCTCAGACTCCTTGATACCCCAAAGACACTGAAAATCAGGCATAGTTTAATTTCATTTTCACCAGTAGTATATATATATATATATATTTAAGTTTAGGATAAGAATACTATTGTGTGCTAGGAATTGAAGACTGCACAGAAATTTTTGTGAGACTGACCAGGCAACTCCCTCCCGGATATCAGCATGACAATTGTATGTTTTTAGCCTGCCATTCTAGATGAATTTCCATTCTTTCATATTATAACTCAAAATCAGGACTCTGCTGTGAAAGTCTTAGCTTTTTTATTTAGAATATTATTGTAGTACTATATATATATGAATATATATACACACACCTTGGCTTCCATTAATTCCTCCTGAAAAAAACGTGTATTTATTTAATGATAGCCCAGTAATGGGCCCAGTCGCATTGCAGTTCTGAGCAGCACCCCAGGGCCTGATGCCACTGACTCATAGCAGGGTAAGTCCAGAACACATCAACCAAGGTGTTGTTCACAGTCCAGACAAGTAAACAAGATTTGGTAATCGAACACACATTTTGTGTTCATTCTGTTGTCATCTCCTATTGAAAATAATCTTAAGTAATAGAAGCTGCCACAATTCCTCTGTTTAGTCTCCCAGAAATGGAGATCAATGAATTTTAGCCAGGAACTTGTCAGCCTAAGAATATAAGAACTGCTGTCAGGACCCTTTCTGCAAAATTCCTCTTACTTTAGCATTTGTTTCAAACTTTTCACTGAAATAAGCCTACTTTTCATGCTAATTGCAGCCTGCAGCTCATTATTTTCAGGGGTGTTTAAAATAGGCTGCAGTTATATAAAAGGGTCATTTTGAAGGAGGAGATATTTTCTATGCTCTCTGCCTCACTATTCCCAATTATTTTGTTGTCATTCTAATTAGTTATTACTCAGAGATATAAAATTTGCTGCTCTTTGATCTTCTGCTTGTTTGAGTTTTTTTTTTTTTTTTTTTTTTTTTTTTTCCTACTGTTTCAGGTGCTCTAAAAATGGTTGAAAGCATCTGGAGATGAGGGGAGACATCTTGTTCTGTCTGTTACTGCTTGCGTCTCTGTAAAGCACAGGCAATCACCTCCCAGGTTCATGAAGCACTTGTGCCTTCTCTACCACAGCAGTAGCTGTCATTTCTCACCAGTTCTCTAAAACTACACAAGATTGGATTTTGACTCCCTCCAACTGCCTAGAAAAGCATATGAGGAGAAAATTCTTTTTAATGTACCCAGTCACCACCTAAACTCTGTGTGCAATATTACACCCTGCCTTCCATGAGTGGCAGAATGATAAAAATGGATGAGCATTTAGTGTCAGCAAAGAGAATGAGCCAAGTATGGAGTAGATCAGCAGCAATTTTTTAGCCTTTTGGATCATCAGAGGGTCAGAGTAACTGTTTCTTTTCAGGAAAGGACTGTCATCCCAGGATAGGCTCTTTTAAGGCAGCGTGCTTTCCCAGGGTTTACAGGAAGGATGAGCTGCTGCTTCTTGCTGTTCTTTTCCATCTCCTTGTCTGTCTCACGTTAGCTTTAAACTTCAGTGATGTTGACACAAGGAAATATCAACAGCCTAACCCAGCCACACATTCCCAGCAATAACATAGTACTACAGCAACATTATAACCCTGAATTTTCCGACAGAGGTAACTGCTTAAAAGAGGACATGAAATGTCATAACTAACTAAATGGAGAAATGGCTTATGTTCATAGTCAGTTTTTTATGTCATTTTTTTAAAGTATGCATGGGCAGCAGACATACAAGAGTGGTGAGAAATATGAAACAAATGGGAGGAACTGTATAGCTTGGAAGAGAGGGAGCTGCAAGATACAGTGCCCATTGACAAAGCATTACAGGACTAATTCTTGCAACCCTCCCACTGACATAAGTGGACCTGGTTGACAGTAGCCAATAATAAGTGCATCTGTTAAGACAGAGTGGGAGTGGACCACCTGCATCTCTTTTGTGTTGACACAGTGGTGACAGCAAAGACTTCAAATATAAATTGGTAACTCTCTTTAAAATTAGCTATATTATTTAGCCTTTCTCCATCAAGAAAGAAAAAGGTTGTTTGTCAGAAATGCTGAAGCCTTGTGAGGAAAGTAATAAGAAAGTTTTTTTATATTAAAGGGAAAATGTTCTGGGTCACAAGTAATGGAGACAGAGGAGTACTGGAACAGGAGACAAATATATATATATATATATATATAATATATATTAAAAAAAAAAAGGAGAAAGGAGAAATCCATAGTGGTTCCTGTTCTTTTAAGATATCTTATTGAAGAAGCACACTCTGTTCTTTTAGGATGTGATGTTATGAGTGCCAAAGATTTTCTTTGCCTGACCCAAATATCATTACAAGACAATATCTTTAGAAACATCTAGTTACTATTTAAAAAAAGAATGAGACTCTCTAAAGAGCTAAGCTGTGTTGCTTATTATTACACAAAATGCACATATACATGTGCATATATACATGCAAAACTATAACGCAAATTTATAAATATATTGGGGAGGAAAAAAAAAAATCCAATTATTTAGCATGAAATAATAAAACAAAAGCATGAGACAGCAGATTATTTAAGAGGTAACGCGTACTTTCCTAAAATGGGAGCTGCAAACAAAAACATATAGTTAGCATATATTTTCATACGTATTCAACCCATGAGCATTAGGGTCCTGTTGGATCCAGTTCCATGCATATAATTGAAATCCTTCTTCACATTTCCCACTACCAGTCTCTCTCCATGCTAGTAGTAACCCATATCATCATCTTTCATTTACATTTTTTTATTGATCTCCATCTTCTCCTGTTTATTTCATATTAGGTGTCTTTGTAAGGTCCTGATGAATTAAACTGAATATATATCTCATCAGTAAAAAACAGTTCTCAAAGAACAACATTGGATTAATTAGGTATGGTCTATCCTTGCTAATGCCATAATATATCTTATTACATTTAACCCCAACCTTTGATTCCTCTTTCAAAGTTTATCCCAAAAGTTTAGGCAGGCAAACTGAGCTTGTGACATTTTTTCTCTTTTTTTACATAAAAATACTTGCTATTCTTTAGTCAGCTTTTTTTCATTCAAACTGTATGGCTATGCTCTTAGAGCTTTTGATATCTAATGAAGGCTTATTTGTTTCATGTACTTACATAAGGAAAATTACAAAACAAAACCCCCAATTAATCATCCTCAGTTTAACATGATAGAGGTTTTTCAATTTAATATCTCCATACTTATAGTAACTGGTTTTTTTCTTAAAATAAATAAACAAATAAATAAATAAAACAAAACAAAACAAACAAAAAAAACATTTTAGATTACTGAATTGTCATGCTCATAGACATACCGAGAATCTTTAAATAGGTATTTTTATTTCTTTGTCTTCATTTCTACTGGCTAGATCAGTTTTGGTCAAATGTCATAAAATCTGATGGTTTTAGACTTGAGGAGAACCAGAAATCTGACACGCAATCCTCCAAAGCTCATTAAATACTTGTAGAATTGATAAAGCTTTCAGAAGACTTAACAAGGTTATTTCAAAGAATATGACTGGGCTCATAAAACAGCTGCTTGTGCCAAACCCAATACAAAATAAAGATTATTAAAGATTTGACTGATCTCATGTTTAAACTGCAGCAATTCAATAGGCATTTTCTTATGTCCTTAGGCCACATTGCTGGTGTACAGAAATTCTTGAAATTACTATACCTTCACTCAAATGTCTAACTGCCAGCAAGTTTTTAGATAGCCAAGGGCACTACAGATATTTTTCATGTTTCTGAAAAAATACATATTTGATTTAGAACTGGGTACTTTCTTATGAAAATGTAATAATAGCAATAGCACAAAAATATAGAATCACCTGTTTTCAAGTTGTAGTGACTTTATGTCAAGCTGCTTTTGTGATTGTATTTCTAAAAGTATAGAAGAAAGGAGTTTGCCTTTTGAACATTGCTGCCTGTCCTGGTTTGCTCCAGAATTCACTTCTGCCACTTTCCACAACTGTCCTTTATAAGTTTAGTCATAATTTGAACTCATTTTATAGGCAAAGATCTGATCAGAGCCTCCTACCCATTCAGTAAGTGCTCTAGCCTTTCCAGCACAGGGTATGTAGAGTTTTATGTACTTCCTACAGACTTGTTTAATACATTTCTCACTGCATGATATTCTTCCATCTGAGCAGTTCAGAGTATAAAATTGCAGCTTAAAAAAATTTAGTACCTGCTGAAGATAATGACAGGTCTTTACCTAAAGCAGACCAGTGTTTTTTGTTTAGTTTTTCCGACGATCCGAAGAGCCTCGATAAAGTTGTATTAATTATAAATGAAATAACTCTTTGGTGACATACATTAATAAAAACATAGTAACCCACCAGCATGTAATACCTGTGACTGATTATGTATATTCTAATCAGCATTAATATAATAAATAGGAACAACAAACAGGGAATTTGAAGAGGTCAAGTGAAAAGTATATATTGCTAGGCAAAAATCATCATTGTAGTTATATCCATCATGTTCACTTGTTGCAATGGAAGCACCTCATTTAGAGGAAGATGTTTTGTCTGCATACCTTACCACTGTTCTTTCTGCCTGGCCTTTTATTCCCCAAAATTCCTTCAATTTTTTTTTTTTTTTAATTTTTTAATTATTATTATTTTTTTAACTCCAGAGGTACCTTTGAAGTCATTGTCAGCTATTCATTACCTACAGACCCCTTATTTTGTCATCTGGACATCAGCTTTGGGGAGCTGTTTGAAGTAGTGAGCTGATATCTGTAACTGAGGCTTTGTTCTTTTTCCACCCTCAGGGTGCGTTGAGTCTCACAAGACACAGTTTAAGCTGAAGATTAAAATATATTGAAATGTACAAGTGTGTGTGTGCTGCGGAGGGAGAGGGGGGGGAGGGGGAGCAAATTATAGAAAAATGAAGAAAATGAAGATTTTGACTTCATTCACTGTTATAAGCTTTTTATGTTTTGGCATCACTCTCGTGATACCTGAATTTAGGCACTTTAACTTGAGCAGCTCCATACTTTAGTTGGGAATATGAATTTCTCCACAAGCCCCAGTAGCTGTACTGACTGCAATAAGAATGTAAACTCAACACATTTCTAGACATTTGCATACAGACAACTTTAGAAGTTGTAGGCATGAACAGGATCTGACCTGTAGGACAGTATTCAGTTATCTAAACACAGACTTCTAGTGCCTCTCAGGCACTTGAAAAATCTGCCTGGAGTGACATTTAAGACACAGTGCAGAAGGGTGGGTGGAGACCATGTGGGAGTCTTGCACAATTCTCATGAGATGCCTACATTTAAACAACCAAAGAGATTCTACATTGCCTAAGTTTAAAACCGAAGTTTAGCTTCACCTTTTGTGACGTGCTGGACATTTTCTACACGGGCAGTTTGCCTGTTGCTTGTTCCCATGCCTTGAACTGTTAAAATTTCAGTTGTAAATGAAAATAATTTTCCATTACTTATGTGAACTCACAGTTGCATCTCAATAGCATATAACTGTTTTTTGCTCAAATATAAATTGCAATGTCTTCGACATTTTCTCCTCATTGTGAAGCTAGGATCTCAAATTCAACAAAATTTAATTTCTTACTCCTAGTTTTTTGCTACCTTGTTTTCCTGAAAGTGTACTTTTTAGTCTACTGACTGATTATGCATGCCCGTAATTTGGGCATCCTATTCAACCCTGAATTTAGTGTTTTTAGATGCAAACTATGCTTGAATTTTGCATATTTTCTATACGAAACATCTCTTAGATACATTTTTTTTTTTTTTTTCATCTTTGCAAACATCTATGCATACTCACACATTTCATTAGAAAAGCTTTCTCTGAGCTTAGCAGATGCAGTCTTCTCCTGGTCGGAGATCTGCTGAGGCTATGCCATCCTCTTCCCTACAGCTCATTTGCTCTTGTTATTTTGTTCTTTAAATGACTGTTCTACATCCCTCTCACACTTTACATGCCTTTTCAGCCATCATCTAATCACATACAGAAAGGAAACTCTTGCTTTTCATGGGTTTATGGTGTAAGTCTCCCCTGCCCATACTTTAAATTTTCAGACAGATATCTTCAAACATCTTATCACCCTCCCAACTGGTAGGATATCTCTGCAAGCATCAACAGAGCTAGATACTTCAAAGACATGGTTTAAAAAACATCCATTACTGTGAAGCCTGTGAAAATATATTCAGTGGCAGGCTGCTGTGGTGCTGCTGCCAGGGCTGACTATGCCTACTGATATTTACTCATGATTTTTTGTGCTCCTTGTGTGTGTCTATGCTTCTTTAGAACATAAGCTCTTTACACCAGTGTGGTGGTTTTACCGTGCTAGGCAGCTGAACACCACAACCGCTCTCTCACTCCCCCTCCTCAGATGAGGAGGGGAAGAAGTAAAGGAAAGAACAACTCACAGGTTGAGATAAGGATAATTTAATTAAAGAGAAAAAAATATTAAGGAAATATTATTATTAATTAAACAATTCAACTAAAGGGAAAAAATGGAAAGGGGAAGGGGGGGGGGGGGAAGGGAATAACAAAAGAAAACAGGTAAAGGCTATGTGGAAGTGCAGAGGAGACTTCTCTTCTTCCCACAAATGAGCGATGCTTGACCACATCCTTGAAGCAGGGTCTCAACGCACGTAGCCGGTGTTCGGGAGGAGGACAGACATTTTCACAATGAGAGCCCAACCCTCTTCTCTTCTTCCTTTTTCCACCTTTTATTGCTGAGTGTGACATCATATGGTATGGAATATCCCTTTGGTTGGTTTAGGTCAGCTGCCCTGGTGATGTTTCTTTCTCACTTTTTTGCCCACCCCCTAGGAGGGTTAGAGAAAGTCCTGATGCTGTGCCAGCACTGCTCAGCAGCAGACACAACACTGGTGTGGTACCACTGCTGTTCTAGCTACAAGTGCAGAGCGCAGCACTGTATGGGCTGCTGCAGGGAAAGTTAACATCCCAGCCAGACCCAGTACAACCAGGCACCTTTCCTTTGCCTTATGCAATAAAACAGTCCTATTTCACAATATCCTTATATTTTTACAAATAATAATTTATTTAGGTGAATCTGTGTAACTTAGGGACATTCCAAGGCTTCCTCTGTCCTCATGTTGAACTATAGCAGATCGTAGTGTATCCCTACTGCCAGGTAGTGATGGTTGTGCTGGCATGTGAATAAAATGCTATTTGGAAAATCTCTGTTTCACCCAGGGATCTAGCAATGGAATGTTATCCAGACAATTATTTTAATTGGAGATAATCACTTGGGAAATGGATGGATGAATTAATCAATTCCAGTTAATTGGGATAATGACATTATTTATGCTGGTCACCTTTTTTTACCGCCATCTGTAGGAAGCTTTCCAATGCAAGGCCAAATTCTTCCATGATACATATCCACCAAGGCTATTGCAATTGAAACATGAATGAATTTGGTGCATTGTAAGTTTAGAACAAATTGCCTCACCTACTTATTTTTAGAGAAACCATGTGTGCAGCTGACCTGGGAATACTACAAATTGCTCTCTTTATTCCACTGTTGCTATCCTGTCATTAGCAATGTTACAACGGGAGGTGGTTTTGGCACTTGTTCTAACAGAAATCTATAACTTTTGTTTTGTTTGCATACTTATGCAGCTCATTACTATGTGAAAAACAATCTGCAGCTTAGCATTTGTTAATGGGATATGGAACAAGGAAACAGCAGATGGAGTATTGGGATACTGAATGCATAATAAGTTTGATCCTGAAAGTCCTTGTGTGATTTTCAGCTCAAGATGGTTGTTAAATTCCACTGCAAAGCTGAGCAGAAACCATGCCTGTGTTCAGGCAGTGAAGGCACGCTCCTCCACATTAGACAGACTTAAGGGTCAAGCATTCCCTGCACCCAATCACCTTTTAAAAGGAAGCAAAAGACAAGATTTTACTTTGTGATTTTTTTTTTTTTTCCTCTCTTCCACTGTTCTAGAAAGAAGCTCTGAAAATAGGATGGATCATTCTCCTTCAAGTAATTGAAGATAACCAGTTCTATGATAGTGTTCTACCTGTTCAGATCTTCAGCCAAAGAGAAATAGAGTTCTGAACATCTTCCTCTACTCAGCTATAAGATTAATGTTGCCTGGTACCCACTGGTTTCAATAAAATGAGGACAAGTAAGCAGGGCTATAACCACTTTGTACTAAGATGCATCACCATTTAATGTGTTACGTATTACAGTAGCTTTTCATCTCTCAGAATAAGATTCTGTGCAAAATGATTTCTGTATTATCAGTCTGTCCATCCTTACTTCTCTGTCAGACTGAGTGGCCCTTCAAGTCTTAGGGTATGGTCCCAGACCTTTCTCTTGCAAAGATAGAGACCAGGTCATTCTGTGACACTTTTTGTTGGATCTGGATACATCAAGCCATGGGTTCCTCTGTGACTGCAGCATGGAATAGACTTCCTTGCCAGGCTGCAGTTAGACAGATTTTAAGAGCCCTTTACTGCTGCAGAATGAAACTCTGACTCATCTAACACAGGCTTGTTTAGTATATTGTAGCCTTTCAAACGGCTGCAAAATGGCAAGGTGTGGTGAAGAGTTAACCACAACCAAATCCTAAACAGCTGCAGTACAGTTTACTGCAAAAGCTGCACGAGACAAGAACATCACAGGTGAGAAATCTTCATGCTTTCAACAGCAAGATAAACTGTGATTTTAGGGGGGGGGAAAAAAAAAAAAAAAAAAAAAAAAAAGGTTGAAAAATGTTAGGACAGGCTTCAAGCCTGGAATTTTTCCTAGGCTTTTGGTTCCTTCATTACAGGATGCCCCTGGATTCAGGTCTGCGCTGCTATGTGACACAAGGGAAAAACATCATTTGTGAAATGTCAGTGTCTTGGGGTTCCCTTGATTTTGTACCAGGCTGAACTCAATTCTCCTGCCTCCCTCGGAGACATTCTAGCAAAGACAACATCTGTGACCGACAGTATGAGCCGTTCTGAAGGGAGATAATGTTTTCAGCTAAATGGACCCAATAGACTCCTGTGAATGTGGCTTCTGTTTTCATGTTCATATTGATCCTCTCACCAGCAGAGCACAGGGTGACAGGGACCCCCAGAGTCACTGCATGAATCCCTAACCTCTGTGCTAAGAAATAAGGGCTAGTTCAGGAGGGACTGATCACTATTCCACACACCTGCAAACACCATGGGTTAGCAAATACATCCACACACCAACCAAAGGCTTTGGTGTGCCCCAGGAAGAAAGCAAGAATAAGGTAAAGCATCATCTGCATATCAGATTTCTGGATTTTTGTCAATTAAATTCCCAGATGGCTATCATCATACAAAATTCTACCTCTGCAGAAATTCCTGTTACATAGAAGAAAAGAATCCTCTGGACCCAGTATCTGATGATTGCTTTAGCACATGTTGAGCTGGGTAAGTGGCTCGACACCTGGGTGTATTTAATATTACTAAGAATTAAATAGAATTAAATCCTGCAAATACTTCTAGTTCTGAATTTATTTAAAGTAATCTTGTTGTCTTATTTATACAAAATATAGCTCACCTCAACCTTTGTTTTACTAAACTAAACCAAATTCATTCAGCTTCTCATAATATATTTCCAGAATAATCTTAGCACTCTTGGAATGTCTTGGTGACCAGAAAAGTATGAACTATTTCAACTGAAATTTTATCAGGATTTTCTACAGTAATATTAATAATTTCCTGGTTTTGTTAAATAAAACTGTATCTTCATTGTTTTACTTTTATTTTTATTTTACTATGGATTTTTATGAGGTCGGAATTTCACATATGATTCTAACTAAAAAATAAAAAAATAAAAAAAACATTTTTAACCTATTTGTGGTATGTAAACCATGTTCTAGAGTTTAATACTTTCAAATGCTGTGGGTTTTGTTTTAGTTGTTGTTTGTTTGTTTATTTGTTTTCTAGGAGTTCCTAGTTTAAACAAGTGGAATGAAGCATAATTTGGATATCATGAACAAACAGAAAACTGAATACCTGAATCTTGAAATAAAATACATTTCCATTAGTTTTTCCTCCTCCCAGTTCATTGATGGAGCAAACATATACATTCTAATGAAAAAAATTAATTAATGAAAATCCAAATAAAGAATACAAAACTTTACAATAGTAATTATAGATTTCAAATTCTATTCTGTGACTTAGAAACTAATTTACCAGTAAAAGCGCTTATGTAAACCACTCACATTCTGATATTCTAGGAATTATCATTTCTATTCTATGCAGAGGAGTGAGTGAGTTAAAGCCAGCTCATGTTAAAGAAGATGGTATTTGTTTGGGTTTAGATCTATAAATAAATAAATCTGAAAAGCAATCCTAAACTCAAACAATAGGACCTTAATTCTATAAGGCCTTTATGCTTCCTCAGACATCTCCAAATATGAACATTGTATTAAATGTTTATTTCTTTGTTTGCTTCTCCCTTGTGTAATTTGCAGAGGTTTAAATTTTCTTTGGGAAATAAATATTTTTCTAACAAAATGAGGTTCCTGAAGAAGAGGGATGCCTTGGCTGTGAATTCCATCAGTGCACAAGCATACGTATCACCCGTGGAAGGGCTGTAGGACACATCTCAGCTGCCTGCTCTCAGCTGCTTTGCTTGGATAGGCCCTGTCTCCATGGAAACATTTCAGCAAAAACAGTACCCACTGGCAACTGAACAAAGAGTTTCCTATTGCTTAGCAGAAGAGGCAAAATATAAGCTGCATTGAATATAATATCTTTCCTTGACCCTGGATCTGCAACCATTGGCAGGCCAGAGGTTTCATGGCTTTGTATCAGGCAGAGTTCAGGATAGGGTGTTTTAAACTGCATAGGTGTTCTTGCTGAAATTAAGATTGTAAGAGAAAGAAAAAAGCAGAGGATATACTATTATATAAAGGAACAACAACTTTCAGGTCTACTTTAATTTCAGCTACTTGATTATATAGTCAAGAAAGAAAAGTCTTTTTCCAACGTTAAATTTACAAGAGTGTTCAGTGCTTTAAATAGTACATTCAGTTTGAGATAGCATAGATTTGTATTAAAGAGTAGGGGGAAAAAAAAGGAAAAAAAAAAAAAAAGATAAACAAACTATATCAGATAGGAAAAATACAGGAAGAAAGAGGACAACCGAGCTTTTTTTCCAAACTATGAAGCAATGATGCATCCTTAGTTTAGCTTCTGGGACAACTCCTTTAGGGACTTGTAAGTTTGAATGAGATAAAACTAAGTAATAACTGGGATTTTCTGCACATTCCTCCTGAAGCCCCTTGGTATTCACATGGGAAGGAGAATTTTTTCTCATTTTTTCTGTTATTTGCTTGTCACAAATGGAATGCGCACACCCTCACAGGAGGAATTCAAAATTTACACTGATTAAGACAGGGAAAATATCTCTGCCTTATTTTCACTTTCTGGGTGCCATTTGAATAAGGAAATGATGATGAAAGCTGTCTTCAGTCCCCTCATCTTTTCATCAGGAAAGTAGGATATCAATCATATCCAGATTCTGATATGTATTCTAGTAATATGCCTCTTGTGTTACCTTTCTGTTTTCACTAATACAAAATAAACCTTTCTAAATAGCAAGGACAAATCATTAGTTTGATTACCACAAACAGTTTGCAACTTCTACATTTAAAAAACATCCTGGAATTAAATGTGTCAAGCGTGACAGAATTTGTTTTATTTATTTTTTAAAATAATCATCACACTGATAGTGTCAGCTTTGTTTACCACAACACTGCTGCTTTAACAATTTATGATGATTATAGTTTATTCTAATTATAACAGAGGTTCACTGAGGTGCTCAACTCTGATGCAGGCACATTCTGTAGCAGAGCAGGGGATTGTACAGGGGGGGTCCTGCACTGAGGAAACCCCAAGGAGCAGAAGGATCCACCGGAGACCTGCAGTCCTCATGGAGCAACCCGCGAGGTTTGGGCTGGCCCAGGCCATAGCCACCCCCACATGTACTAAGGAAGCCCCATGGTGACCAGAAGTACAGTGACCAGGAGGGTGGGCAACCAGGGTGGGGCATTTTGGGTGCTGGTTTGTGTGTGAGGGCCTCCAGGGAGGGTGTTGTCACTGTCACTTCAACAGCTGATTGTGACCCACTCACAAGGAGATCCAGTCACTGCATCCACCCAGCAGAAAACCATGTCCTCTGTGGCCTCTTAATACACAGGAACCAATACAGATACCCAGATGAAGCTCCCTTGGGGGCTCCATCCATCCAGATACCAGGTTGCAGGGTGAGCCTGAGCTTTCTGTCAGGGTCCGATGGCATCAGTGAGTACACCTGTGTGAAGCGCACCCAGGTGGAACTGCTCAGCATGGCTCAGTATATTGGGAGACCAGAGTTCAGGCTGCTCAGGGAACTAATTGGCAAGGTACCCTGAAAAACTGTTTTTGAAGACCTTGGGGTCCATCAATGCTGGTCAGTTTTTAAGTACCACCTCTTAGGAATGCAGGAACAGCCAATTCCAAAATGTCAGAGGTTAGGCAAATGTCAGAGGTGGCTTGGCTGAGCAGGGATCTTCTACAGTTTAGGCAAAAAAAGACCAAGTATGGCCGCTAGAAGCGAGGTGAGGCAACCTGGGAGGACTACAGATGTGTTGTTCACCGTTGTAGGGTGAAAATTCATGTGTTCAAAGCTCAGAGTTAAAGCTGACCAGTACTGTCAGGGACAACAAAAGAACTTTTAAAAATAAAATAAATAAAATAGAACTAAACACTGGTATTCCAGGTTGCTTAAGCAAAAACACAAGTGGAGGTTTGTTCCATGGAGTCTTCTAAGATCAACCCAAGCTGGATGTGCTGGTGATGGAAGTAGAGTTTGAAGTGTTAAGTACTACTGAAGGTTTCTTAGCTGTGACTTAATGTCACAGATGCTGTGGCTTTGCATCAAACCTGTTTTACATAAGGTCATTTCAAACAGCACTGATTTGTAAGCACCTGCCTGCAAAAGATAGAGTAGGCCAGAGAATAGTCAGATGCTTCTAAGCAGGAAAAAAAATAAAAATAAAATTAAATTAAAGAATGTTTTCTTAGTACGCCTCTCTTACCAGGAATCTCAGCAAAAATGAAATTTGGCTATGTCCAAAACTAAGTAAAAGTGGTTTTTGTCTTTCAATGAGAATTCATGATAATGTCTAACTTTTTTGATGTAAAAAGATGCAATCCCTTCATAAAAGACTTCCAGCTGTGTTTAGCTGTATCTCTGTCAGGAAGGTATTTTCTTCAAGAATGACTTTTGTTGCGCTTCCTGACTTCAAGGTGGATTTGCTGCTGCCTTCAAAACTAAAAAAATACAATGTATTAATTTCCTTGATCAAACCAAATTGTCCCAATTTTCTATTTCTACAGATCATAAAAAGCATGAATGAATAAGAAAACCTGCTGCCTAAAACAATCTTGCAAGCAATGACTGTGGAGTATACTTATTTTGAAAGGAGTATAAATATTTTCATTAATATTGCATGGAGTTTCTTTTTTGTGGCTACACAGCAGTCGCCAATTACATGTTCCTTTGTTACCTTCCACCAAAATGGGTTTAATTATTAAAAATTTTATGTCTGTTACCACCATATGAATAATTTTAGATACATATATTTTTCTATAATCCAATGGAAAGTGAGAGAAAAAAATATTCTTCTCCCGCTGTTGCAAACATCTAAGAAATCCAAAATATTTGTCTTTATATTTGCAACATTTTGAATAGAAAAATTATTTCAAGGCATTTAGAAACATTGTTAATAGGGTATATACTTGCAAAATATGAGTCTGGTGGGAAATGAAATTAGAAATTTTTTACTAACTGTTTCAAATTTGATATTGAAATTTCAAAAATAATTACTTCCTGATATTCCAGATAGTTTAGTGCAGTGGACATGAGATGACTTTTCCTTTGAAAACTGTGCATATATTGCAAATCAAAAGTTTTCATTTCAATGAACAATAATACTTTGAAAAAATCAGGTATCATTTTTGCTCTTGCTTTTGAAATAAAAAAGGAGAATAGGTCCTTTTACATTTTCATTTTGCTATTTTCATTGTTTAGTAGTATATAAAAACAAGCAAAAAGAGGAGAGGAGAGTAAAAAAAGGCAAAGCTGAATTATACATCAAGAATACATAATTTAAATGTATTCATTTGAAATTTCTGTATAAGTTACAAATTTTTGTTATATTAATTAAATAAATCAACAAATTGTTTATCAATAGTTTATTTCTATGTTCATTTTAATAAAAATACCTTTTTATAGATTTTTTTTAGCATCAAAATTCCCTGACAATTTGTAATTCTTCTAGAGTTTACCATATTCTGTTACAAGGAGAAAGAATCTAGGTAGAACCATTCAGCAGCCCTTTTAATTTTATTATTATTATTAGTAGTAGTAGTAGTAGTGGTAGTAGTAGTAGTAAAACTCTTACTCATATCTGCTCAGAATATTTTTTCAACTAAAATCAGAAGTTATTCAACCACTAAATGAGAAATATCTTTTCTATAGACCATAGAGGCTACTCATTAGTTAATCTTCACAAAACACAAAAATTGCCATTATGTATTTAATCTTTAAATTATGGAGACTTCTTGATACATAGCCATTTGGAGAAAAGGAGAAAATGTTTGAAAAGCTATTTTCTAAAGAAAACAATTACCAAAAGAAACGATTCTAGTTAAATATATAACTCCTATTTCTTATATATATATATATATATATATGTGTGTATATATATATATATTTAATAGAAGACCTTAATGTGTGTTTAAAAGGTAGGTGGTGTGTCACAGGTCAGACACTCAGAAGCACAGCCTTGAACTTTCATCAGTACATAACAATTTTTTAAAGAGTCATATTTTAACCTTCCAACAGAAAGAAGAAAAAAACTGTCTTCCAGTTTGGACTGTTTCAGAGAATAAACTTGTGTCCTTTTCTTATTGTCTTAACTCCTTATAGATGCAGAAGTAATATAATGTGAATTTTCTAAGATTTCTTTAAAATATGCCATTAAAAATGGTTAAATCTGTGTTTCTCTCTGTTTTATGGGAAGGTTGGTATATATATATATGGCTCATTTCTAATCTTCCTTTGCTAACAGCTGAAACTGGTATTGCTACAGTTATGGACTGTGATTTCCAGTCCTCATCTATGTACTCATTTCTTCAGTCAACTCTGTCACATCTTTCCTGAATAAATTCGTTGTGTGCCTGTCTTGAGTGCAGAAAAGATCCTTGATTTTGTGATACTTAAAACTTTCCTAAGTTATTGAAAAAGCAGAAACCAAAGAAGCTCTTATTCACTCTATCAAATCCATTATTATTTAATTTAGATAACCACTCATGAGTCTATATTTCAGTTCAAGACTGAAAAATGTTTGAAGGCAGAATTGATTGGATATTTTCCTTAAGATAGTTTTGCAAAGACGTGATTCAACTTCTGGGGAAATTTTGTAATATTTTCCCATGAATTATTTTTGGTACTGATCAGAAAGTGAAAATTCCTCTACATATACAAAGTATGAAAGATTTATTGTATTCCAATTGTTATGTAATAATAACAGGTATAAACAAACATATTCACGTGAGTGAAGCAGATATCAAAGATTTGGAGATCTTCACCAGGGCAGAGGATGCTGTCTTGTGGGCCCTTTCTGTAGAAAGAGCTAGGATTTTATTGTCCAGGAAATATGTTGAGCAACCTTCCACAAGCACTGCTATTATTTTTGGGTTTGCCTCATCTACTAATGAAAAATATTTTTTCATATCCAAGCGCTCTGTATATAGAATTTGAATATTGATTTAAGTTTGATTATAGAGTCATTAATAATTTAAGTATTATGGCAGAACTGAGAGAAACGTGATTTAGAGAAGACGGACATGGGACTACGGGCAGACAGTAGGGTAGAATATATATAAATATTGCATATAATATTTTCAACAATGTTTAAATGCCTAAAGTAGTTTAAGAAACATTTCTAACCATATATCAGGCAGAAGATTTTTAATTGATGCAGCTGGTTTGAAAGATTCTGCTCTTGAGTTTTGAGACAAATATTAGCATAGACTCAGCTAGCCCAGCAGAAAGCTAATCAGTTATGGAACACCTTGAGTATATATCTTAGGCTTCAGTTTGGGCTTCAGTTTGGTTTTAAATATCTCTCTTCTACAATTGGAAAAACACCATCTTTATATTCATTTATTGCCACTGAAAATACAGCCTTCAGAAAGTATTTGCTAATAAAGATGGCAGTTTTTATCTGCTAATAAATGCTTTTAACTTGGAATTTAAATTATATAAAAATATCTCATAGGTTTTTTGTTTGTTTGTTTGTTTGTTTGTTTGTTTTTTAAATCAACAGACCAAATATAATTATATTCACTGTTTTTCAAAGTTTTTGAATCTATAGTTCTTCACTTCTGAAGTACACAGAAATTTAATTTCCTCTTCCATTTCCTATTTTAGAATTCCTTTTGAAATGAAGCTTGGTACATTTTATCTTTTCATCTACAACATGAGTTGCAGTAATTTGAAGCAGAATTGAACACTATCCTAAAATAAACAACAGTTCTTTTTAAGGTCTCTTGCTTTCTCTCTCTCTTTATTTCACTGAACCTTAAAAGAGCCATGTGTGAATGAGATACAGTCTAATGAGCCTGTACTTCTCAGAATAGAAATAAAAGAAAAAATACCAGGTAAGACAACATTTAATTCAGAATTGAGATTGAGACATACATATCAAGTAAGAAAAGACTGTTCTGCTGGTTTTTGTACAGTCTTTATTCTCTTAATTTCAAGAATATGTAGGTTACATCCCCAAACTATTTTATGGAAATTCTTTCATGATATATCTATTATCTGAGCAGTTATTGCTGTTATTTTTCTGCAAATCACTCTAAGAATTTGCAATTGAGTTGATCCTGTACTACCTAATTTAACCTTTATCAAATGGAGCCACCTTCAGGAAGGCCTATGGATCTATGAATACTTGTAATTCCACATATCCACAGAAACACTATAGCATCCATCTTCAGTTGTGAGAAACATTCAGGGAGTTCATATAAAAGAAAATTGAGAAAGTTGTTAATGTATAACCATATGTCAGCATTTCATTTATCATAATTCTCTGTTTATATGCATTATGGGACTTTTAAATTAAAATTTCATATGCTTTGTTATTTCTTATTATCCAGACTTTGTACAAGCATAAATATAAATTGTTGAAGGAAATGAGATATAATACTGGACTTACAAAAATGTGAATTAAAAAATGTAAATTTTTAAGTGACATGTCAGGATTTGTTAATCCAGCAAGGGCTTTTATGTTCTTACAGACAGAATTAATTAAACGGTATCTCAACCTCTGTGTAAATAACATTCAGAAAATATGTTAATGTTGACACAGGCATTAATTATTTAACAGATTAATATCTTCATACAATCCAGCTGCTCCTGTATTTCACGGAACATTCTCGATACACGGATAAACACTCCCTAAAAGATTAATCGTCACTAGTACTTCCTTAATGGTTAGCTGTGGATTGTTGATTGTGCCACTGCGTATCACCATTGGATAGGGTCTAAGGTCTGTTAATCACGTAAGAACTTTCCCTGGTCACAGCTGATTTCTTTGGAACAGTTGTCTACTTCATGAAAACCTTTTAAAATTTGTCTTTCGAAGTAAACTTAATTAAAGCTAGTAAAAAGATTGTTCCTCCAAGAAGAAGCTTAAGACATTGGCAGGGTAATATGTGCTACCTACCCTTCCTTAGCTACATAAATTTCATTCATTTTCTGTAGTTAAAAATAAAAAAAGAATAACTTATTATTTTTAAATCTCCCCCCCCCCAAAAAAAAAGATACGACTAATTTCCAGCAGCCATAAATTTTAAAAATAAAATTAAAAAAAAAAAAACATATCTTTTAATTGTTTTAATCCTACCTTCGATGCCTGTGTTATACAAGTCAGAATGGATACCAGCAGACAAAGTTTTGAGTGATTTCCCAGAAAGTATGGCCAAAAAGAATGTCTGCTTGGTATTTTGTAATGTAGAAGTAGAAATTTCAGCTGTTTTACAGGTAGGCTACATTGGATAACAACTCATTTTGTTAAATTCCATAGAGAAGTAACAAAAGGATGATCCATACCTCAGAGTGTTACAAATAAAATGTAGCTAGAAAAATAATAATAATAATAATAATAATAATAATAATAGTACAAGCAGAAGCAGAAGGATGTACAAGTGGAATACTGAAAAAAAAAAAAAAATAATCAGCAACAAACAGCAAACAGCACAGTGGCCAATGCATGCTGTGGATTGCCTGTTGCTATATGACTTATGCACACATTCCCTGCAGAGCTGTATTTCATGTAATCTGGTACCTGGACCTTTAGCGGACTTTTTCAATGGAAGTAGTCAAACTCAAGGGAAGGACAATAATGCCAAGTCCATTAATATCAGCACTGTCTCGCTTCCATATCAGTTAAAGTTAATTTAAAAAGGGAGTGAAGAATTTATCAAAATCTTTCTTTAGTTGTTCAAAGAACAACAGATAGCTCTAAAAACATTAGTTCCTTGTAGAGACAAGAGGCCAAGATAAAATTAAATAAAAATGAACATTTGATAACAGTACCACAGGTACCAGTGTGAGTGAAGTATAACCAAAGCAGTTATGAGGCCTTCGTTATTAGTTATGAATGCTCATACAGTGGCAATTGAAAAATTAGATAAATCTGAGACAAGTACAAATATAAATGTAGGTTTCATACCTGAGTACTTCAGAAAGTTATAATTTATCTGGATGAAATTTGATCAGAAATTTCACACCATGCATTGTGAAAAATATTCTGAAGGGTGATGGAATAAAGATCAATAAAAATCTCATCAGTGTTTAAAAATGTTATTATTTTACTTCTTTCCAGGTCAGATATTTCCATGTCATTACCATTGTGTGTTTCATGCAGACAGATCTCTTGAAATGTTTATGAGATGTATTACAGGCTTTAATGGCTCATTTCCATACCTGGTTCTGACAAAAGAAGTAATAAGAGTTCCATCAAATACTGCAATCATTTCAACAGAGGTCATGATGATAAAGTGAGAGAGGATTTAATATGATCCAAAAAGTAAGAAAAATAAGTCTGTGGCACTAAATATCCCAAATATCTGTCTGAAATGGACAGTGAATTAGTTTGTCTTGTGTCTTCTGTGCCTAGTTAGTATTTAATTTTTTATTTGGTTGCTTTTTAGATTTCTTTCAAAGATATGCTATTAAAATATTTTATTCTGTTGATAGAACATGATTTTTCCTCTTATTTCCACTTGAACTGTATGACTTTGTTAATTAACCTATTTCTAAGTGTTCTCTATCCACAGGAGAAAAAAAGAAAATCCTAAGTTTAAAAATTGACAGTCTGATTATTGCTAACAAAAAGAGAAATATTAAAATACTTGTTTTGCTGTTGCTATTTTTTAAGTTCAGACTATTTAATGTGCTTCCTTTTTTACATTTTCTAATGTGATATTGAAGGATACTTTGACATCCTATGACACATTTGACTAGTAGTAATATCATACACCATATTACTTCACAACACATAGTGATACTGTAGGTATTCTGATGGTATTCTTTGACTGTTTCTTGCCTATGGATAGTGACTCACTAAAATGAAAGTACAGCCAGAAGAAAACAAATCAGTATCTGATATATGAATGAGCAATGAATTGAACAGAATTCATAAAAGATCTTCAGAAAAAGCAGAACATAAAATGACATAACTTATGTCCCACATTATATACCAAGAGATCAAATCACATTTAATTGAGTCTGAATTGCTATATAAAAATAATACATTCCCGTCAACATTTTTTCTCAAATTAAAAGTAAATGTGTGTATGCATTACACTGGCTGAAGATTTAAGGCTGTTTCATTAACAGAATTCTCTCCATCTGCCTCACCAAGTCTGGGCTGATACATTAAGCTTCTCTTTTTCTGCAGTATGATCTCTAGTTTTCTTTTCCACCTTACTAGGCTGAGATCACAGGGTTGAGCCCATTCATTACATATAAATAAGTTCAAGAATTCTGAAGTTTCATAGGTTCTTTAAAATATTGCAGTACTTCCATGTCACCCTTAAAGACAACTTTTGCAGAGGGCTAAGTTCAAAAGGGTTGTGAACAAGAGCAAACTGACTCATTTAGTACATCTTGTACTGTTCCCTAGGGGAAGTAAATATTTTTGCCAAAGTGTCTTCTGTCAAGATTGGTGGAAGTATTCTGTGTAAAGGCACTTTGTACCTCTTAACCTTCATCCTTTTGCAGATAAAATAAAGATATAGTAAGAGGACTGATCTGGTGAATGTCCTCCTGTCTCTCTTCTTCCACACCCCTTCTCCAGGCTCAAGAGCATTGCCATTCAAGAGCAAGTGAACCTCAGTTGGTTTAAGGTAATTCCATTAAACCTGAGTCACAGAACCTATGCACAAGCTGGAAGAAAATCTCATGCCGACCTGCCTTTGGCTTAGATATCTGCATTCTGGCCAAGATGCAGTTCAGCACCAAAATGTTTTTGTGCATCTGGCACATGTGTGTTTTTGATAGAGCTGTCAGTGCTTCAGTTGCAAAGTAAATGGAATTTTGAGATGACTGACGATGTGATAAAATGAATTTTGCACCTTAGCGGTTCAGAAATTCATCAATTTCCTGCAAAAACAAAGCCATATAATTTTCTGTGTATCACTTGCATTTAAATAGGAAATGTAGAAGCTATGGAAAATTGGCCATCTGAAAATTGTATAAACCATAATAAATGGTGGATACATATAGTGAGTCCTGCTGCTTTCAAAACAAAGATAATTGTTTACCTTGATTGGGTAGGCTGTAACTAATAAAGAGCTAGTAAAAGAGAGTGGTGTCTTGAGAATAGGCTCAAGACAACAAGTACAGTAGCAACCTCCTTTAGGGATGATGGAAGTGGCTATACAGTTGAAAATTCATAGTACCTACCAAGTATTTCCATACCTTTCTGCCCTTGTTGCTGCTGAGGCACTCAAGAAACCAAATGGCATATGGAAAACTGATTTATCAGATGCCTAATTTAAGCAACTAGATCTATTCCTTGGTCATCACCTGAAATTTTAAGCAAAATCCTGAGGGTTAATTAAATAGCGAGACTAAATAAATGATCGGTTTCTTAGTTAAAATCCTTGGGGAGATCTGAAGATTTCATCTTTTAATTAGAAAAAATCTTGTATATTGTTCTCACAGAATCATTATTTCAAATGAAGTATCTGTCTTATTTTCTTCAAGATATTGGTCATATTCCCTAAGTGTGTTTTTTTGTTTGTTTGTTTTTTGTTTTTTTCATCTTAGTCTCTTGCACTCCTAAATGTACTATTCCCCAGCCTTACACACAGCTACCCCTGCTCAGTAGGGTGGGGAAGAGAATCAATAAGTTAAGATATAAAAGTGAGAAAATCCACAGGTTGAGATAAAAATATCTTAATAGGTAAAATAAATCTGCATGAACAAGCAAAGCAAAGTAAGGGATTCATTCACTACTACCTTATGGCAGGCAAATGTTCAGCCACTTCCAGGAGAGCAGGGCTCTATCACATATAATGGTTTATTGGGAAGAAAGATGCCATAACTCTGAAAAAACACAACTTCTTCCTTCTTCCACCCCAGCTTTACTGTTGAGCATTAATGATATAGAACCCTTATGGTATAGAAAATCCCTTTGGCCATTTCTGTCAGCTGTTGTGGCTGTCCCCCCCTCCTGGCTTCTTGTGCACCCTCAGCCTCCTCACTGCCAGGGTTATGTGAGAAGCAGAAAAGACTTTGACTGTATAGTCATTGATCAGCAATAACTAAAGCATTGGTGTGTTATCTGCACTGTTTTGGTCACAAAACCAAAATATAGCACCATATGGGCATTGTGAAGAAAATTAGTTCCATTGCAGTCAATAGCAGTATACCAGCTTGACCTTTATTAGAAATAAATGACAATAAGAACTAGAAAAAGTCTGAAAAAATGTCATTAAAAATGCTGTAGATTATGACAAGTAGTAGTTCCATTTCAGAATATAAAATTAATATTGCTAACATTTATCACCCATGACCCTGAGTACAAAAACATGTTTCTTACTATAAACTTCATTTAGTCTTGGGGATGGGGGACTGTCACGATGATCCTGAATCAGACATTACATAAACCTGTTTGTTTTTTTTTTTACAGGTCGTTCAAAAATACACATGAAAGTAAAACAAGGACTAGGCAGGATATCAAATATTTCTCTAATTGTTTTCTTCTTTACAAAATGGAGTGGTTATGCACAGGCTTGTCACTTTTGACTCTTTTGATTGGAATAAAGAAAGGTTATATTAATTAGCTTTATTTTCCTTCAGTTTGAGATACTTTAGAAGAGAAGAAGCTGATGAAAGAAAGCTGATGAAATTTGATTTGAAAATCAAATTATGACAATGCTCTATAGTTAAAGATTGTTGGGGGAATATTACCCTTTCAAATAGTTGACCAAAGAGATGTCATTAACAATTCATATCTTTACAGAAGTGGGAGTTTTTCTGAAAAAAAATGTATCGTATAAATCTTTAGTTTAGCTAGTTAGTTAACTGCAGATGCATTTAATGATGTCTGATGAATGACTGGCTCTGTTCCCATAAGACATTAAACTATCACAGTTTTCTGTCTCTTCTTGTCCATGCACTACAAATATACACTTTCTCTTAAAAATGAATCAAAGTCATTCAGTCATAAGTCAAAGTCATTCTTCTTCTCTGTGAAGCATTTCTCTAATTATGAAGAATGGGTGAAAGGCACAAGGAAACATAACGTCAGACATAGCCAAATGGATACCTTATAATGACTGGAAGTAAGATCCATCACAATGGTGGAATGAGTAAATTGCATTCTTCAAAAAAGAATTTACTAAAGTTATCTGGTCAGGACACGGAGTCCATCAAAAGTAGGAATTCTAATTTGCATTTGCTCCTCCTTCTCTTTTCTCTAGGAAAGGATCAAAGGTCCAGTAAAAATTGGTTGTTTCCTATCTACTGAAGACCATAGTTCTGTTTTTGAAAAGAACAATTAGAAATAGTACAAGCATATTTTGCTAGTATTGTAATTAGTGGCTAATTTTATTCCCATAAGTTAAAATTCTTCCAAGTTTGAAGGAAGGCATTTTTCTAATAGATGAACAACAACAAAAAAATCATATTTAGCATAGTGCTATGTGATTAACAGGGTTTTTTGTTTGTTTGTTTGTTTGTTTTGTTGTTGTTGTTTTTGTTGTTGTTGTTGTTTTTCTAGCTATTGTGTATAAAAGCAGATCAAACCCTGCACAACCACTTAGAGTCATGTAGAGTCATGTGCAAGAATCCAGGCCACAATACAGGGGATAGAAAGGAGGGATAACACAAAATCAAGAGGTGATCTGCAGACATTTGTCCGCAAAAGTGTGAAAATGTTCACATTATCAGAGCAGTATCTCCCTGGCAACCAATCCTCAAACAGAAGAGACAAGTGCAAGATGCAGCTGCTATCTATAGCCTATTGATAACATTTTATTTCTTTATTCATTTGCTTGAATAAAATATGTATTCCTGTTGGAAATTGGAACATCATTTGTAATTGCTCAATAGTAATTATCAGGATATTAAAATACAAATAGACCTCGACTAACTGTATGTAATTTATATTTTTTCATTATGCCACTAGAAATCTGCTATCCAGTGCAGAATGCAAATGGGGGAAAAGTGTAATGATGAAATAATGAATATTATTTCATATATATGAATATATATGAATATATATGAATATATTTCATATATATGAAATAATGAACATATGAAATAATGAATATAATATGTATATATGTATGCACCCACATCTGTATGTGAGATCTGAGATGTTTTATATATACATTTTTGCTTATGCACATGCTAATTTATGTTAACTGTATGTGTATGTATACACACATTCAGGAAACATACGTATATATAATTGGATATACATATATACATACTTATGTGTTTATGTCCCAATCTATTTAATAGCGTGTAATATTTTTCTCTTCTTGAGGTATAGGATTATTTCGTATGCATGTATTCTTTCCAAAGGGGTAGTTCTTTTATAGGTATATATGTATTCTCTGGTTTTATTTCTCCAGGTCTTTACTCATGGGCAGTATGAAGCTTAATAGCAGCTTTAATAATCAGTTTCAATAAAACAGACTAAAATATCAGCTGGGGAATGGAACTCTGAAGGTGATAGTATGTTACCATCAAATTTTCAACCTTTTTGGAACTTGGAACTTAGCCCAGATTTATGATGATTAATTCTCTCAATCTTAAAGTGCCTAAATTTCACTTTAAATGAATTTAAGGATTAAGATTTTCAATGGCACTTGGGAGCTTACATACAATTTAAATTAAACCTAAAAGGAGTTGACTGTGAACCTGTATGTAGGTTCTGAACACAGAAACTTAAAAGGTGAAATCCCTGCCTACTTGTCTAAATGCCACAGTGAACACAGCATAGTTTTTATACTAGAATTAGGAGCCTGAGCTTCTACTACACCACATATTCTGATTGCCAGCACCTCATTTTTTTTCAATATTCAAAATCCAGAGTGGCTTGTAGCAAAGATATTTAGACTGCTTCTCTGAATGCTGTCAACACAAAGCCCACCAACCTGGTAAGCAAATATGAAACAATAAGTGGAAGACATAAATTTTAGACTTTCATCAACAGAAGGAGCTTTGAACCCTGATCTTCTGCTTCTGCTACCAGAGAAAGACCTTAAGTCACCAGGACTATGGCTAAGGAGAGAATAAAAAAAAAAAAAAAAAGAGAGAGAGAGAGAAAAGGAAACCAATTCAAAGATGGTGATGAAAGTTCCTGAAAATTGCAGATGTTCAAAATTAACATAACATTTTTACACACCTTTCTTCATAACTCTGTAACAAATATCTATTCATCTTGCAAGTCTCACAGAAAGGTCAAGGGTGGATTGGACTTATGGACTATTGTTCAACAAAGGAGATGAGACTTGTGAAAAATTTGAGGAGGCTTTTACTCCTCAGAACCCGATGTTTTCAGACAGGAACCATTCACAAGAAGTAAACTTCCTCATTTATTCCATTTATAGTTCAGTCTTGTGTTTAATTTAGTTGAGTATAAGGCGAATGTTTTTTTTTGTTCTTTTTTTTTTTTTATGTGTATGGTTTTAACAAGTGGAGATCTGTCATTTATTCTTCTAGCCAAATACAGTGTCTACAGTGTGGAGCTGTGTAAGTTAATTACTTTCCATAGTTTAAAGTCAGGTGAATTTAAACATATGCTTTGCTTCTATTTGCTTCATTGCAGACCATTTACAAAGTGAGAAGCCATGTCTCATACCAGCCATTTCTTTCAAGTTGCTTTACAGATATACCCCATAAAGGGTATATTACGAAGAAAGGACACAGTATCTGTGTGGTCACAGTAAACCCAGAAACTCCTATAGTTATCAAAGTAAAATTGGCTGGACAAAGTGAATGAAACAAATTTACAAATTTTTGTACTATTTCTGGCTGAAAACTGTTTTCCCACAGGATGGGTATGGTTTTAATCTACTCTAAGGTATAGCTCCAATGAGAATTCATGGCAGCATCCCAAGATGAAGAAAGCTGGGTAATCAGAGAAAAAGTACCAGTATAAAATCCCATTAGACTGCACACAGTGAATTACAACACAGAAATGTCAAAGATAAATGAATTCCAGCATCACAGACCATTGCTCATACTTGGCAAAAAGCCCTTTGTTCCCCAGTGATCTCTTGTACAATATGCATTTGACAAGAGAGACAACAGACCAGATCCCTTGCCATCATCATTATTATCTTCTTACAGCTAAAGAAGAAAGAAGGAAAGAAGGAAAGAAGGAAAGAAGGAAAGAAGGAAAGAAAGAAGGAAAGAAAGAAGGAAGGAAGGAAGGAAGGAAGGAAGGAAGGAAAGAAAGAAAGAAAGAAAGAAAGAAAGAAAGAAAGAAAGAAAGAA
>CM021699.1:105340236-105355701 GCA_011074415.1 Stictonetta naevosa | reverse complement strand
AGAAAGAAAGAAAGAAAGAAAGAAAGAAAGAAAGGAAGGAAGGAAGGAAGGAAGGAAGGAAGGAAGGAAGGAAGGAAGGAAGGAAGGAAGGAAGGAAGGAAGGAAGGAAGGAAGGAAGGAAGGAAGAAAGGAAGAAAGGAAGAAAAGAAGAAAGGAAGAAAGAAAGAAGGAAAAACTTTTTGAATAATTTTGTCTTTTCAAGCTATAGAATTAGAGAGGGGAAACATGAAAAGCTCAGTGGGACATTGCAGCCTGGTTTAGAGCTCCTGAGTAAGTATCTGAGTGTACATATTCTTGCAGATAAAAACATGAAATTAATGCAGGGGGCTCAAAAATAGTAGTTTTAATTAATTAATAAATATGGCGTAGGTGTTTTACTACCCTTAGTGAGTCGTGGGAGCAAATCCCTCATATGAGATTGGGTAGCAGCAATATCCAAAGCAGCAACAGTGAAGGAACAGCACACTGCCAGAGACACTGAGTAACTGTTCCCAGGGCTTATTGTATCAGTGTTGGCATACTGGCAAGTGTTTCTGGTAATACAAAGGGACAATACAGGCCTGTGGCTTCGTCTGAACTTTGAGCAGTCCTTGAACAGAATTCTGTTTCTGTCTTTTCTGCAACTACATTAAGCCATGGCCCTTCTTCTAGCTTTGCCCCTTCCCCTCCATGTAGACAGCTCATCCTTGTCTAGGCTCCATATCTGTTTTTGATCCTTGGAACTGAAAAATTCAGCTTGTTCTGTAGAGTTGAGACGCTTAGAGTAGCCTAAAGTGCTGGCATGTATTTTTGTTTTCTTTTGTTTTGGTTTGGTTTGGCTTTTTGGTCATAAACCATAGAAATTTTGAAAACTACATAATATTTCTAAGCATTTAAAAGTGCTCACTACATATTTCCTTTGGGAGTTGCTAAGTTTTGATCTTACTAGTCACATTCTGCCCTTTAATATTAGGTATCTTTTGATTAAAAGGTAGTTTGTGAGCTAATGGGAAATAATAATAAATAAATAAATAAATAAATAAACAGATAAAGTAATCTCCAGCTTTCTTTGCAGTGTTTTCCAGTTCATCAAGACACTATTACAACTTTTCATTTTGGAAGAAAAGTTAACTATGCTTCTAAGTAAAAGTTAACTATGAAGAGGAATGACGTGCCTTTGACAAAAGAGAAGGTAGGGTTTTTTTTTTTGTTGTTGTTGTTGTTAATTAGGTAACAAGCAAAAAAGTACTGTGCTATGTCAATCTGTAGCACTGTTGACTTTGATCAGAGAAATGTGAAGATGTTTTGACACTGAGTGATGAACATGTCTCAATACAGCATGTATCAAGGATTTGTGTTGATACCAATCATGTTGAATTATGTCACTGTAACCCAAAAAAAGGCTTTGACAAAATATCTGCAAAGTCATTGTGAACCTCTTGATATTGTAAGTATAGACTTGATGAAAATGTAAGGGAAATGAAGTTTAAACACACAAAAAGTAGACAAATTTTATTATATCATATGAAAACATTCACAAACTGAATGAATGAATGAATAGATGAATATATTAGAGGTCTTGTAATATCAAAAACATTTTCTGATTAATAGTTCTTTGATATTTTTAAGAGATACTCTTTCAATGCTTACATATAATGCCTGTTAGTCATTTTATTTTGTCATTTTGAAGAAGTTACAAGTATAAACCAGAAAACAGACAGTAAGGCTTTGCTTTTCAGGAGTATTTTTTAAATTAAGCAATGAAAATAATTATCTGTGCCACCTTGTTTGGTGAAATTAACCTTGCAACTTGGATTCATGAATACTTTTCCTTGTAGCCAAAGAGAAAAGTGATTCTTGAAGCTCAGTAGACCTAGAAAATTTTTTTAGTTCATTATGTTGTTTCTGTTCATACTGATAAACCAGCAATATTTTGCTAATGGAGTTTGCTTGGGTTATCTGTGTAAAACTCCTAGTTCTGTAGCAAAACAGTTCAAAAGAGAATGAACCAGGAAACTACTTAATTAGAGCCATTAACAGTTCACCAATTTTCAGATAAATACTAAAGTGTTTTCCACATGTGAAAATGGCTTTAACATGGTATTCTGGCAAAATCTGTAACAGTAATGTGCAGTAATGTTGCCTCATTCTAGCATTTCAGGTGCCATGCAACATCTACTTATGTGCGGTGACAGTGAGCAACTGTGCCCTTCACAGGAATATATATTTTAGGAATTGTACAGGTTGAAGTACAATCAACTATTTTATCTATACTGACACTTAATGAAACACAGGTTTATTTCAGGCTCCATTTTCTACTGTACAGCTTGTCATTTATGTTAGGTTATAGTACTCTTGAAAATGTCAAACAGAAATTTGAATATGCCTGAGGTGTGTCACATGCTAAAATGTTTCTATCATGAGCATTTCATAATAGCTGTGTTTTTTTTGTTTTGTTTTGCTTTGTTTTTTGTTTTGTTTCTTTGTTTGTTTTTCACTAGAACAAAATTAAAATATTACCTTAAGAATTCAAAATCCCCTCTATAATCTTGAAATTATAGACATACAGGTCTGGCAGTTTGGCATAGTTTCACATTTTTTCCCTCCCTTCTGAGGATTAAAATGACCATATTATGTAAGAATTTACTTATTTCCATGAAAATACCACATATATATTTTTTAATGTGGAAAGCAAGCACCATTTTTTTTTTTTTTTTGTCTCACTATTTATTGACTCAGTATAATCTGATGTTATATTGTTATATATATGGTGTTATATTATATCCACCATCTGTAAAGCTATCTGTCAAACAATGAAACAGGTTGCCTAAAAAGGTTGATTACTCTCTATCCTTGAGTGTTTTTAAGACAATGCAATAAAGCTCTGAGCAATCTTTTCTGATCCCATAGTTGACCCTCCTGAGAGCAGGAGGTTGAACTAGAAACAACTAGATGTCCCTTGTCAATAAGTTCTCAGGCAATGATCCTATTTAAAATTAAATGTAGGAGATGGAGATGATCTAGATTTTTCTTCTTTCAAAATGAAAGAATCTCACATATGGGATATTTGTCTTCCAGGGCATGATAGCAGACTTCCAATGGAACTTCTCTGCATGCTAGATATATATTTAGGAATACACCATACTCCTGAAATCTTGAAATGAAAGCCTCTCTTTCACTTGAGGTCTCACATTTTTCATATGTATAAAGGCCAGTTCTATAGCGTAAATATTCTTAAAGGAATACTGAACCTGCTCTCACCCTCTTTGTAGGTTTTATTTCTCTGCTACAGAAGTTTTATAAGAAAATTAAGTAGAAACTTTTCATCCCTGAACATTAAATTATTCCAAAAAAAATTTAGTCCTTACATATACCTCCTGTTAGGGAAGTGGATAAAATTCTTCAAGTACCGTGTATTTAATTTGAACTTTCAGAGGAGTATTATGGCAAGCAAATCTACACTATTGACAATGTTCATTAATTTTCCTAATGTCGCACTTAAATTCTCTCCCCTTGGTAAGGAGAAAATAGACAG
Source organism: Stictonetta naevosa (assembly GCA_011074415.1). NCBI lineage: Eukaryota > Metazoa > Chordata > Aves > Anseriformes > Anatidae > Stictonetta > Stictonetta naevosa. The sequence goes on along the minus strand of CM021699.1, from coordinate 105,352,187 downwards.
TTTTCAATGGGACTTATACATAAAATACAGTAACTACTCACAATCAGGAAAGATAGAAAATGGTATGCACTGTATTTAGCAGTCACAGGATTCATCCCAGATAAGACAAAACTTTCTCAAAACCTAAAAACGCCTTTTCAATGACAGTCATTTTATATATCTGTACAACATTTAATCAGTTCATTTATCTTTTGATTGTATAATGAACAGTAATGGTCCTCTACTCTGTGGAATATCATTCCTTCCTTTCCTATTGCAAAACTAAAATAGCTTCTTTTCACAGTATTTCTGCTATACATTCCTATAGCTTTATTTTTCTTCTTTCACATCACTGCAATGAACAACATGAATACTAGTCTTTATTTTCTTATGTTTTTCTGTCAGCATGAACATATTTTAGTTACATTTATTTTCTGGTGCTTTTTCATGGAGGAAGATATCTGTTAAAACTGAAAAGTGTCTTGGTCTCAGTTATGACGCTTTACATGGTGTCAAAAGTTAAAGGAAGAGAGTGTTTTGGTAGGAATGTTAAATTTGTAGAGTCAACATGAATAAAAGTCAAGAAAAGTATGTTTGCATAACTGTTCAAGCCATGAGATGGCATACTTCTGCCCATACCAGGGTTTCTTTTTGTAGCAATAAGGTAAGTTAGAGAAAACATAAGAAAACAGTTTTTAGTTAGTGAGGCAAATACCCAGTGAGACTCCTATCCAAATCCTAATGATGACAATGAGAAGTCTAACTTTCTTATAAACAAACCAATAGACTACACACCTCATTATATTTATAACAATTATATTATTAATTGGTAATTATTAATAATTAAATCTTGTATTTTAAAATAATTACTAAAAATATATATTTAAATTGGGAGGGGAAAAAGACAAGCTCTTGATGCTGTGGAAAAAGTGAGTGACAGCATGTGGCACAAGTGATATTTATTTGGGAAATAATTTGGGTTTGAGATTATTCTTTCATTTTCACAGCATTTCCTGATCTGACTGTACAAACACATAAAAACAAATTTTAATTTTTATTTTCTCTTTGGTGAAAATGAAAAATTCAAAATACTCTAAACTGCTAATATCTTCTAAGTCTTTAACTACTCAGCAAGACTGTTAATTAAGCTGATAGATCAAAAATATTGAACAGTAATGCAAAAGGCTCTGTTCCCATTTTGTTCTTTCTCAGATAATAACTGCATATTTCTTTCTTAATATTTCCTCATGTTTAATATCAGACCATAGACTTTTATTCTTTCCTCCCCACTGCTTTACCACATAAAATTGTAAACCCTGCCAGACTGTAGGTACTTTAAAAGGATACAGTTCTGCCACCCCCAATCTAAGCAAGACATGTCTGAGCTCATTAGATGCCTTCTTGAACCTGAGGTTGAATTCCCTGGACTCTGAAAGACTCTAAAACTCAATATAGACATTGGTACCAAGGGTAAGCACCTCAACTTCTTGTCATATAGTAAATAAACAGTTTGAAGGTGTAATTCTTCAGAAATTGTAACTACATTCCATCCTAAATTAGGCTTGTAAATTAAATTAAATCTTTTTGTTCCTATTTGCCTACACTGACTATAGAAAGTGCCTGGATAGCTTAGAGGCCTGTTTTTAGAATTGAAGTTGGATGTGATGTATACAAAACTTTGAGTTATATCTTTATTTTGTCTTTATACAAGACACAAAATATCTAGCTCCTAAGTTTAACCCCACTTTTATCTACAAACTAGGTAGAGAAGTAGGTTTTGGTTGGTTGGTTGGTGGGTTTGGTTTTTGTTTTTAAATGCCTTAAAATGCTTGGATGAAAAGCTATGTAGAAATGCTAAGCTGTTATTGTCCTTGACTTTACATCTGCAGTTCTGGATAATATATTTTGTTAAGTTATTATTTCTAATGCCATTGCTCTTTTAGTCTCAGGTGATATTGATGTTAATGTGATTTACTTTCTGATATTATTTTATTTAATATATTTTTCTCTATTCTAACTTATAAATATACCTGATTGATGCCATGGAGCTCTTTGATCAGTGTTCTTTTGGCAACAGTTAAATTATTAACTTTTTCTCAAAATGATTAATTTTACAAGAAATATTTTTTCTGAATTCATTCTGCATGCTTCTGTTGACCTATTAAGACAATCTATATTACCATCAAAGTATATTCTGAAAAGTCTGCTGAGACTTCAGGCTAGATACGGACAGAACATGCAGTGTGCAGAAACAGTCTTTGACTATATCTTCAACTAGATATTTCAACTTGCTTTGGAACCAAATTTATGCCAGAAAAGAAGGGTTGCACAAGCTGAAATGCTTTCAGTGCACAGAAAAAGCTGTGTGAAGACAGAGTACTCAGTTCAGTGTTTTGTTCAGGTGCTCAGTTCTTATATAAGTAAGGGAAATTTAAATATAGAGGAAACAAGAGAGAGAGGGAGAGAAAGAATTAAAGAATTCCAGTTCTGAAAATGACATTGAATTGTTTTAGCTCCCCAGCCTCCAGATACTTTAAGAGTCATGCAGCCTGGAGAGGTAAATGCTTGAGATGACAGAAAACTCCTAAATGACTGTTTCTGGACATTGCTTAATTCAAAAAGGGCTGAAAAGCTGGCCAGTGGTATAAGTGGCTGTGCAGAGATGTTGCTGTCATGGCCAAGAAAAAAAACAGCAGAAGGCCAACCAGCCAGTTATCATGCTTTCAATCAAAAGATTCAGAAATAGTCATACATTTTCCTAGGTCCATTCAATTCTAGTATACTACAGTGGAAAATGTTCAGAGATTATTGGATTTTGACCTTTGAAAGCTGGAGATCTTTATGATTTCTCAAGCAAGAGGATACTATCCTTTTTCCAATATGAAAAGTGTTAAGTCCTTTACCAGCCACGAAGGCATGCAAATACTTAATAATCACATAGCACTGTCTAATCCTTAAGCCATTCCCAAAGTCCTACATCCAAACCTACCCTGAAGACATATTATGCACATTTTACCTATGGAAGGACAGAGCAATGGAATCAGAGCAGTGGCAAAACCACTGTTGCAGTATTTATAGTCCTTTCAGAAGGAATATTTACAAAGATACCATGAATGAACAAGTGGATGCTGATAACTCTTTGCTACATTTGAACACCTTTTGAGGTATAGAATGACTAGGTATGATTCATCATCCAAAAAAAAAGAAAATCTCAAAACCTACCCAACATAAAACGACTGTCTCCCAGAAAAAAAAAAAAAAAGCAACAATGTAGCAAAATAAAAATGCAATTTTTTCATGTAGTAGGTTTTTGTGGCAAGGTTTTGGTAGCAGGGGGCCATAGGGGTGGCTTCTGTGAGAAGAATCTAGAAGCCAATAAGCAATGTTGTTTGCACCTCTGTGAGAGCATATTTAAGAAAGGGAAAAAAGAAAAGAAAAAAAAAAAAAACCCTGCCACACAGCTGCTGGGAGAGTGAGAGGAGTGAAGAACGGCCTTGCAAGCACCAAGGTCAGTGCAGGAGGAGGGCAGGAGGTACTCCAGGCGCCTGAGCAGAAGTCTCCTGCAACCTGTGGTGAGGCCCATGGTGAAGCAGGCTGTCCCCCTGCAGCCCATGGAGTACCACGGTGGAGCAGGGTTCCATGCTGCAGCCCATGAAGGAGCCCCCGGTGGAGCAGGTGGACCTGCACTGAGGGGGGCTGCGGCCTGTAGAGGACCCCTGCTGGATCAGATCCCAGGCGGACCTGTAACCTGTGGAGAGGAGCCCACACAGGAGCAGGTGACCTGGCAGGAGCTGCTGCCCCTGGGGGACCCAGGTCAGAGCAGTTTGCTCCTGAGGGATGGACCCTGTGGTACGGACCCATATCTGGAGCAGTTCTTGAAGAGCTGCTGCCTGTGGGAAGCCCACGCCGGATCAGTTCAGCAAGGACTGAATCCCCTGGGAGGGACCCCCTGGCACAGGGGACAAGCGTGACCGAGAAGGAGCGGCAGTGAAGAAGCGCTATAAACTGACCATAACCCCCATTTCCCCATTCCCCTGCACCACTCAGGGGGGAGGAATTGGAAGAAGGTGGATGGGGGAAAGGCATTTTTGGTTTCTTTTATTTGTTTCTCGCTTCTCTAGCTTGTTAGTAATAGGCAATAAATCTTACTGTCTCCTTATCCTGAGTCTGTTTTGCCCGTCACGATAATTGTTGAGCGAACTCCCCATCCTTATCTCAAACCTTGAGCCCCTTTCATCATATTTTCTCCCCCTTTCCCTTTGAGAAGGGGGAGTAAGAGAGCAGTTGTGGTGGAACTTCGCTACCCACCCGATTAAAACCAACACATTTGGATTCTGCTTATGTCCTAAATTAGTGCAGTATGTAAAATTTTGCTTTTAATAAAGCCATTCAGGAACTAAATAAGTTAACGAACAATCTTTCATTCAAACCTGCTTTTATTTTCCAAGTAGCTGGCAAGGTCAGGCATTCTCACTTGCTCAGGTTTTCAAGAAGAGCCCTGGATGCATGGCTTGTGTGATGGTGGACACATTCTTAAGGTGGACACTTTCATTCACACCTCTTCAATGTGGAAAGAGCTACATGCAGCTCTGTTTATGAAATGCTGTAACAATCTGTAAAGACACTTGGAGGGGGGACTTGGAGTGACAAGGAGTGACAGAAGAAGAATGGCTTCAGGGCATTTGCAGAACAGTATGGCAGTCTCTTCAGCTTGCAAATAATTATAATTAAATAAAACTGTACAGAAAACTACACAGTTTAGAAGTAATGTGGTGAAGATGCCAATGGTACAGGTTGTTAAAATTAGATTCTACAATGTTTAATTTCCAAACATCAGGGCATGGTTCTATCACTTTTAGAAGGGATACGTTCTCCCTTTATACTTTTAAAAATTGTGCCTAAATTACTATCATCATTTCTTATTGGCTACCTCTAAACTTAGTGGAAACATTTCATTTGCCTTCTGTATATTACTAGCCTGCTTCTCACTGCTGCAAGAACATAGGATCATCCTAATTTAGTATGTTAATTGAGGTTTCATTGGGTAGATAGTTTCAGTTTTTTTATTATTATTATTTTGTTGTTGTTTATTTGCTTGTTTGCTTTTGTTTGTTTGTTTCAATTTTGTCCTCCAGATATGCCACATAGCTACCTATCCACATGGAAAGAAAGAACCTCTCAGAAATGCAGTTCAAAATTACCAGTCTATGTGAGGCACTGCTAAACAATTAAAATACATAAAGCTACACTAGATTAGGTGCTGATGGTGACACCTTGACACTAAAATGAATTATTACACCCCTGCTCACAGCTTGAGGGAACTCAAGCCCTTCCCCTCTGCTGCTTGGCAGAATTCCCAGTGTGGCAAGGAGCAGCCAGCACAGGGTGGGGAAGGGGAAAGAGATCTGTACACAGCTTCCTGTGGCTTGGTGTCAGCAGAAAGCTAAGCATGGAAAAGCTTGATGACAAGAGAGTGAACACAAACCAGAGACTCTATTTTGTAGCTTAGTGACCACACTGCAATTCTGTCAGAGGTCTGTTGCAGGAGTGGATCAAAACCAATGGGAAGGAAAGGCTTTTTACATCCCCCAGCTGTCACCCAGAACTTTGTATAATATTATTAATTAAACCAGAGTCCAAAATAAAACTCTGTAATGCAAAATTATGCTAGTAGCATAGGGGCATAAGGGCATCCCCACACTTTCAGAATACAGCAACTATTTCTTCAGAGATTGCAGACCACAGGGTACTAAGTTATGAGGAACTGAAGACTGGCAGACACTACTGTTCATGATGTTTTCTTTGTGTTTCCTTCATATTAGAAATAAAGGTAGTTTAATATTGACAGACAGTGACTGGCAGGGTATGATTTATTCTGGAATTCAGTTTGTTCTGTAGAATATTTTGAGAAAAACTGCAATTATACAGATTTTTGACCTTGACTACAGTGAAAAACCTTTTTGAATATTAATGAGAACATGTACAAAAATTCAAGCAGAAATTACAACTGGGTTAGAATGAAAAACAAACAAACAAACAAACAAACAAACAAAAAAAAACCACAATTATTTTGCTACCAAAAAAAGAAAAAAAGAAAAAAAAGAACAAGCTGACCATCTTCCACAATTTATTACAAATAAACCCAATAAACAAATGTAATACATGACTGACTTAAAAAGTATACAAAATTTAGAAATGTTTTAGAAATTCCAGATTTTTTTTTATTATGTAAAATGATGCATTACTCCTACAAGTGAGATGAAACACGAGAAACACTTTACTGAAAAACAACAACAACAAAAAAAAAAACAGGTTTCTATATTCCTATACTAAGTGGCATCATGACATTGAATCAGGACAGCAATGGCATGTTGCATATAGCTGCAAACATGCTCATGGTAGTGTTACAAGTAAGGGCAGCTGTATGAGCTGCACAGCTCACGTAGTCTATTTGCTTTTCCTACAGCTTTAGATCCTGGGATTCCAGTTTCATGAATTTATCAAAAATATTAATTTCATGAAGCAACTGCAGAGAACCATGGGACTTCATTTTCTTTCAGAAGGGCTGGAATTATGTTTTTGTGAAATTGTTATTTGGACTGGACAGGTATTCCTGCTTTCTGGCCAGCTATAGTCAATGATAGTAAGTTATGGCAGTATGGAATACATTAATATTTTCTTTGTTTCTTACCAACACATGCAACATAGAGTTACAAAGTTTACAGTTTGAAGGATATGAAGATTAAATGTATAATAATATAGATTAAACAGATTGTTCCTACGCCATTTATTGGAAAATAACCTCCAAAAAGATTTTCTTTATTATAGAGATCTTGTGACTCTTATTCATTTATTTTGTTTATATTATTTTGTTAATCCTTCACTACTATGGATGAATACAAAAGGTAGTTTGGGCATTTGTATTTTAATGCTGACATGATTACATGTGACTGCAGTGGGTGAAGTCAAGGAAAAAATATTGTTGATATTAAACAAAAGAGAAATTCTTCTCGTAACACCTGGTAAAGAGTAAAGATTGCATAATTTAGAGCTGCTCACAGTCAAATCAAATGTTCATTCTGTTGGCTAAAAACATTTGATCACCCTATAGTGAATTCTATGAATCCTGCTGGGCTTGGTATTGTTGCTATAGAAATATTCAGTCATTTGTCAGCACATTTCATAAAGCCCAAGCTCTAAATCCAAAAGAGACACCCCCCCCCCCCCCCATCTCAGGATTACCATATTCTGCAACTCATTGTAATACAGAAAAACATGTTGTTGTTTGTTTGTTTGCTTGCTTGTTAATTCACATTACTTTAATAATGTGGATGTGGTTTCATGTAGTAAGTCCCTGCAGACATGGTTATCTGCACTGAAATTTGGCTAAACACACTTTTTAATATTTTGCAATATTAAGAGGTACTTTGCTGTCTTTGGCACAATAAATTGTTTTGTTGTGGTGGTGGTGGTGGTGATTTTTGGATTTCTTTTTGGAAAATCCCATTTTCTTCTATTTTTTTTTCCATCTTGGAACCATATATGAAAGTATACAGCTTCTGAAATTGTTAATGTATCAGGAAAAAAAAAAGAAAAAGTTTAATGAAGGGAAAAATAAATGTTTAATATGTTGAAAGCTCATGAAATTCTGAATAAAGATATTTCGCTTCAAAATAAATAACTAAACAAATAAATCTGAGAATTACTTTCTAGTGTAAAACCAGGCACTTAAGTGTTGCTATTAATATCATCTTTCAATGGACCTTGTCTGAAGAGCTAGTTTGTTCCTTTCCAGGGAACAGGGAGCAATTGAGTAGAAATGAAGAGTGGAAGGGCAAGATTCAGTGATGAAAAGCATGTTGTGCATAGTGTTTTATACTCTTTTAGGTTGTATGGTTGTCAGTCTACAGTATGACAGCAAAATTGAATCTCTTAGTAGATACTGTAGAGAGGTTCTTTCTTTTATATATTCTTGGAAAACACTTTAAAAAAAAAAAAAAAAAAAAAAAAGTGTTCCAAGGGCCACTGAGTAAAGTCAGCTGTGAGATTTGTGTGAATAGTCAGCCTGATCCAATCAATCTGATCCAGAGCTGTTCTTAAATCTTTTGGACTCTCTGCATTAGGAAAAAGCAGATATATATCCCACTGCTGCATGGGAGCTGACAACTCCATGAAGATGTGGAGAGTCATGCTGTTATTTTTCCCCTCATAATAGTGAGGAGATGGAGAGAAGAGATGGAAAGACTTTCAGACAGCTAAATATGCAGAGAGGCATCAGACTTACATATTAAGGAAGAACATGACTGAGTGGTTTTACTCACTGAGTAGTTTTACTTCAATATGAAATTGGGGCAGTCAAGGCTGGATGCAGTTGTGCAAAGCAGGTTTGTACTAACAGTGAAAAAAAAAAAAAAAAGAGAGAAAACAAAAGTAGTCAGTGACAACATATTTTCATGGTTGGCCCAACTGTTCACACATTTCTCATAAGATATGCCAGAATTTCCTTTTGTGTGTGTATGTGTGACAATCTCAAAATTGTTGAATAATTGTTACATATTCTAACCGTGGAACTGGGAACTTTTCAATAACAAATTGGCTAGGGATAGAATGAAAAGAAATTTCCGAAATAATCTGTTGCCTCAGTGTCTGATTTCTTCAGCAGTTATTCATAATCCAGGAGTCAGCTTTCAACAGTCTCTAACCAGCAATATGCACATGTAAATCTTCTGCATTACATGGGAACTGGTGTTGCACAGGGCATAAATGTACAGTACTCTAGGGTACTTTCCTAGCAGCTAAATAAGGAGTCAGAATGATAAATCTCATTACTCTATTTAGCTGAAAGATGAAAAGATTAAAGTCAAGCTCACTAAGAAATGAGATTTGCTAACCCTTGCACTGTCTCAGAACACCTGACATGACCCTTGGTTCCTTCATTTGAGAACCAGCCTCCCCTCCAGACACTTGGCACATTTGTAAGCACTGACATTTAGACACCTCTGTTTAGCTGTTTTAAACTCCCTATTTCAAAGTAGGCAATTAATGCCAAATAATGTCAATTAATGTCAAATATAAATATTTGATAGCATCTCTCTTGGCCTTCAGCAGCCTCCCAGCAGGATTCAGGTCATTCAAGTGTCCAGCCTTAGGGACGTGAGTATGTTACAGCATTTGAATTGAGCCTTTTGCAGTTGATGGTTGGCTGAAATACTCATTGACCCCATTAACTGTATTGAGCACTGATTGATCACTTGCAAATGTTGATGTCTTTTTCTATCTGCACACATACACATCACTAATGCCACATGAAATGCCCTAGGATATAAGAGACATCTGGAAGGGACAAGCATATGTGACACAGGACTTGTGGGAAAGCAGCTAGAAGCCAGGTAATCTACCTGATGCAATGTAAATAACACTACTACACTGAAACTGATTCATGCTTCTAGGAGGAGCTATGGCCCACAAGACTTGACAAGGAAGAAAAAGATGACATTACTAACATATGGTTTTAGTTTTATGGCTTGGGGAAAATAGGACTTTGAACAGCAGTCTCTGAAGTACCTTAATTTTAGATGCATAGTTTGGTAAAATTATTGGTATATCTGAGAAGCAAACATTATTTGTAAGGAACTACTTGATCTTATATTTGAAATTTTTAGTCCTTCATGACAAATTTGAGAGTTGGACCCATGTGAACCTCATGAAGTTCAACAAGGCGAAATGCAAGGTACTGCACATGGGTTGTGGCAATTCCAAGCACAAATACAGGCTGGGCAGAGAATGGATTGAGAGCAACCCTGAGGAGAAGGACTTGCGAATGTTTGTAGACGTGAGCCAGGAATGTGTGCTTGCAGTGCAGAAAGCCCACTGTTTCCTAGGCTGCATCAGAAGAAATATGGCCAGAAGGTCAAGGAAGGTGATTCTCTCCCTGTGCTCTGCTCTTGAGACCCCTCTTGGAGTGCTGCGCTAAGCTCTGGAGCCCCCAGTACAAGAAGGACGTGGAGCTGTTGGAGCAAGTCCAGAGGAGGACCAAGAGGATGATCAGAGGACTGGAACACCTCTCCTGTGAAGACAGGCTGAGGGAGTTGGGGTTGTTCAGCCTGGAAAAAGATCCTTACAGAAGTCTTTCATTACCTAAAGGGAGCCTACAGGTAGGATAGACTTTATCATGGAATGTAGTGGTAGGACAAGAGTGAATGGTTTTAAAGTAAAAGAAGGCATATTTAAATAAGATATTTTGAAGAAATTCTTTACTCTGAGGGTGATGAGGCACTGGAACAGAGAGTCTGTGGGTGTCCCATCTCTGGAGTTGTTCAAAGCCAAGTTGGATGGGGTTTTGGGCAACATGGTCTAGTGGGAGCTGTCCCTGCCTATAGCAGGGCGGGTAGAACTAGTTGGTTTTAAGGTTCCTTGAGGTCCCAACTATTCTATGAATCCATGATGCTGTGTTGTGAAGAAGAAGGGATTTTGTCTAAAAATCAATTACAAAATTTCTAGAGTGGCTTATTTAGAATGGCAAAATTGATGAAATCAGCAATGAATACTGCAGAATTGAAAATCTTTAATTGAAATGGAGATTATGCATCTTTCTTTTCAAGTAAATGCTCAGGAAAGTCTTTAACTTAATCCTTTTGCTGGTGTCAAACTTGTCATAAAGCAGAAAAGCCTTGGATCAAAAACTCTAGGTCAAATCCATCCCAGAGTTTTATACAAGAAGGTAATTCCACTTATTCCTTCTTTCTTCTGTAGTTCACCTATACTTTGCCTGTAAGTCTGAACTCAAATGACATGGTTCTTTGCTTTATGAATATCTGTCCAGATGAATCTGTTATGATATTTATTTTTTCTTTTGAACTAGCATGCATTGTTCAGATAAATTGAGTTGCTTTCCTATTTAACATTTTAGGATTTTTTTTTTTAATGTTCTCAGAGCCCTCTAGGCACTGGAACAAATCAATGAAAAGTAAATTATTAACGTACTTTCAGTCAGGCATATCTAATCAGCCCAAATTAAAGTAATTATGTCTTATATAAACAAGTACTTTATATATTTAAATATTTATCATAACATTTTATGGAGTGAATAAGATGCAGACTAACCAGTCTTTTTTTAAAAGTGTCTGAAGTGATGTAGACAACTACAGCAGCTATCAGCTCAGGGTCTCTAGAAGGAGAGCAATGAATATATGGAGAATAGATTTATTTGTGGTAAATTGGATTATGGTGACTGAAGAAGGTCTTAATGATCTGTTGTGATTATGAGATTAAGATGCTTATTCCTGAGAGAGTCATTGATCTCTCTGGGCATTTTACTTTTAATTTGAACTCTATCAACCACTTTTTCCAAAATGTGCTAAAGGACTGGATGAAAAGCTACGGTAACATTTCTTCATTTGTTAAAATTCCCTTGCCATTAGTCATGGGTCAAATAAATGGAAAAAAAAATTAACTGTGCAATAGGATTGTGGACAGGTGACCATATTTTAAAATTTGACAATTTCTTGTTGATAGATCCTAGGAAATCATACCAGTTTTCCTAGAATACCAAAACATATCAAAGCCAAAATTTTGTCCTTAGGAAGATACTGCAAGTCATCATTAATACAAATATATGACTGCTAATGCTCTATTTGAGATCTTTGGAAACCATATTTTTGGAAAAGAAAGAGTTTAAAGTGGTAGTGGAAAGGATATTAAGCCAATAAGTTCTTCCAAGGAAAGAAATAAAAGTTAATAGAAACTAGAGCAGGTCAACACTGGAATCTCCTTCTACTCCTCTCATCTGTAAAACGTATTACTTCAAAAGCCTTTTGGAAAATGGTTACATGTTAATTTTCATAAGTCAGCTTTAACACATGAAAGTGAGAGGTTTTTTTTTTTTTTTTTTTTTTTTTAAGAGGGAACTTCACTCTTTTCCCAAATTGTTTTAGGCTCTTTTTAATTACTTCTGTTTCCTCTAAAATAAATAA
>CM021699.1:105144208-105340136 GCA_011074415.1 Stictonetta naevosa | reverse complement strand
TGAAAATGATTGATGTGGAATACACAATTTAAATATATGTATATATATTTTAAAAAGTACAGAAGCTTAGCCATGTTTCCTCTGCTGAAGATATCAAAGATCTTACCATTACTTAAATATTTTTAATGTAACACCTAACATTGAAACAGTGCTCTAAAATTGAAGCTTCAAAAACTGTATTTCAAACAGTCTATAACCCTAAGATAGATATTCATTAAATATTTCTAATATCTCTGCAACGATGTCTTACAAATGTTGTAAATAAAGATATCAAAAAGTTTTTATCCTAAAGTATAAAAGGATGTGAACCTTCACATTTATGAGAGATCACTAACACAGAGGAACTGAAAGGTCAGCAAAATATCATTAGCTATCCTTTTCCTTCTAAGTACTGTTAAAAAGACAGAGCAAATAATAGAGCACATAAATCTAGTGTACACCAGAAGTAAGACCTTAGGATATGATTATGTTTTGTATTAGATGAGAAATGTGGCAGGGGTCAATCAAAATATTAGCAAGCTCACAAACTGAAATATCATCTTTGTATGTAAACAGTGAAAATGTAGAATTATTAACAGACATATTTTTTATAAGAGGAGAAATGGGGAGGGAGGTGTTGATCTCTCTCGTAACCAGAGATAGAACATGACGGAACTGCACAAAGCTGCATGAGGGGAGGATCAGTCTGGACATTAGGAAAACATTCTTTACCATAAGGGTGATCAAACACTGGAACAAGTTTCATGAAGAGGTGGTTGACGCCCCATGCCTATCAGTGTTCAAGGCACATAGAATCATAGAATCATAGAATATCCTGAGTTGGAAGGGACCCTTAAGGATCATCAAGTCCAACTCTTGACACCGCACAGGTCTACCCAAAAGTTCAGACCATGTGACTAAGTGCACAGTCCAATGTCTTCTTAAATTCAGTCAGGCTCGGTGCAGTGACCACTTCCCTGGGGAGCCTGTTCCAGTGTGCAACCACCCTCTCTGTGAAGAACCCCCTCCTGATGTCAAGCCTAAATTTCCCCTGCCTCAGCTTAACCCCGTTCCCGCGGGTCCTGTCACTGGTGTTAATGGAGAAAAGGTCTCCTGCCTCTCGACACCCCCTTACGAGGAAGTTGTAGACTGTGATGAGGTCTCCTCTCAGCCTCCTCTTCTCCAGGCTGAACAGGCCCAGTGACCTCAGCCGTTCTTCGTACGTCTTCCCCTCCAGGCCTTTCACCATCTTCGTAGCCCTCCTCTGGACACTCTTCAACAGTTTCATGTCCTTTTTATACTGTGGTGCCCAGAACTGCACACAGTACTCGAGGTGAGGCTGCACCAGCGCAGAGTAGAGCGGGACAATCACCTCCCTTGACCTACTAGCGATGCCGTGCTTGATGTACCCCAGGACATGGTTGGCCCTCCTGGCTGCCAGGGCACACTGCTGGCTCATATTCAACTTGCTGTCTACCACGACCCCCATATCCCTCTCTTCTAGGCTGCTCTCCAGCATCTCATCGCCCAGTCTGTACGTGCAGCCAGGGTTTCCCCGTCCCAGGTGCAGGACCCGGCACTTGCTCTTATTGAACTTCATGCGGTTGGTGATCGCCCAGCTCTCCAACCTATCCAGATCCCTCTGCAAGGCCTTTCCACCCTCATTCGAGTCCACAACTCCTCCAAGTTTGGTGTCATCAGCAAACTTGCTCAAAATACCTTCTATTCCTACATCCAGATCGTTTATAAAAATATTGAAAAGTACCGGCCCTAAAATGGAGCCTTGAGGGACCCCACTGGTGACCGCCCGCCAGCCTGACGCAGCCCCATTTACCATAACCCTTTGGGCCCTGCCCGTTAGCCAATTGCTCACCCATCGGATGATGTTTTTATTTAGCTGTATGGTGGACATTTTGTCCAGTAGGATCCTATGGGAAACCGTGTCAAAAGCCTTGCTGAAGTCCAAAAAAAATCACATCAGCTGGTTTCCCTTGGTCCACCATACAAGTGGATAATGATCTTAATAAAATGCTTTAACTTTTGTTTAGCCCTGAAGTGGTCTGGCAGTTGGACTTGAAGATCTTTGTAGGCCCTTCCAATTGAGCTATTCCTTCCTATTCTAATAGTGTTCCTATTCGTGTTCTCATTAATAAGACATGATTGACATACATTTCTGTATCTGTCTTTGGGGTGTAGCTGGGATTGTGCAGTTAAACTTGCAGGTTCTACCTCTCCTATTTTCTCTTTATTGTTTTTCCATATCCCAGTGGTTGATTTTAACATGTAAGTACTCTATTTGTATTAAAAGTAATTGTTGGTAAAAAAAAAAAAAAAAAAAAAAAAAAAAGTTAGTAACTAGTAAAGTTAAATAGTAAAATTTTAAGAGGGAATTAGCAAATCATACTAAAATGTTCTAAATCCCTTTCTGTGCTCATCTTTGTACATTTTCCTTTAAAATGATACAACTTTTGAAATTTGCACTATAAATTTATCTTCGTTGGTATACAACATACAAAAGTTTTAGTATTTTAGACACTACACTTAAGAAGAAAAGAATCTGGCTTTGGATTTCATGTTATGAGAAAGAAAATACACATCCTAGAGATTTTAGAATGGTTGAGAAGGACTTCTCTCACCTAAAATTTCTAAGAATTTTTAATTATAATATTACTTTTCCTACAGAAAATGAAGAAACAGAAGAAACAGATTCATCTCATTTGCCTTAGCTACCTAGCTATTCTCTCTGTAGAGATGTTCGTCCTCCTCCTGTAGAGGATTTCCAGATTATGTGGCTTAGAATTGCTTAGCTGTTTGGGGAAGAGGGGGAGGGGGAAGCAGGGATGGGAGGTTTGTTAAGCAAGAATTATAGCTACCACTACATACTGTAGCTATGAGATATAAAGCTGACAGGAATTTTTCCTTTTTGAAAACAAATCAGTTGCATTACCAAGAATTAGTCCATTTTGCGAATCATAATGTTCGAATGTCTGTAACTTTATGGACAACTAAAAGGGATTTCTAAGTGTCATCTTTTTACATACTTTTTGATAGATTATGTGACAACTTCAAAATTTACGTGTCCAAATTTTGAATTAATGTTTCACTGAAAATTAAAAATGTATTGTGATATTTCTTGGAAAATGGTGAGTTATGAGGAGATTTATGATTTTTTTCTTAGGCAAACAAAGTTAGGAAACTCACTTGTGTTCTGTCACACTTTCAAGAAATGTGGGACTTGAAAGGAGATTCTTGGAAAAGGAAAACTCAATTATTTCTGAAGGCAGATCGAGTAACTTGAAAGCATAAATGGAGAGAGTCTTTGGAAATGCCTTTGAAGCTATATAATGGTGAAATTTCCTCATTAACCTTGAAAGCTCAACTTGAACGAATATACTGTTACTCTGAAAGGTTTCAAAGACAAGCGTATAACTCTACTAACAGTAAAAAAATAATAATAATAAAAAAATATTATTTTAAACATTTCTTTCTGGAGAACTATTTTGCTGGACACCAAAAACTTACATAAGTACTAGGGACCAGTGTAAGGTGACTAGGTCCCACCTGTAATTTTCCATAAACTCACGAATGTTAACAAACTACACAGAAACCACAAACCAGAAGCAGAATAAGAGCTAGGTCTAATTGTTCTCCAAATGAGGTACCTGAGAGACAGACATAATATAAGTCTTGACACTAAACATTTCAGAGTAAATAGCTCATTTCAGCTAGATCAGGTAGGATGTGTGCCTGTGGAATATTAAAAAGTGTAGTTTCTTTCCTTCTATTCCTGGATCTTGTTTATTAACAAAACATGAGAAAGAATTAAACATTAGATTGGCAAAACTGAGTTTCTAATTGCCTTGAGAGATTTTGCATCAACCTTTTACCAAGAGAATTATTATATTCCCATCGAGTTGTTTCAGGTTACTTGGACAGGGCATTCAATGTCTTAAAACATGCTACTCTCACGAGCACTACAAAATTGAATACTACAGAGTAATGAACAATGTTGTTGAGAGGAAAAAAGTAATTTCATAATTTCAATGTGAAGCTATATCTCATTCCGTGGGGGGGGGGGGGGGGGGGGTGAGCAAGTGAACAGGTCTGTGGGTCCTACATAGATAAAAGAAATTCCGATATTGCAAGTTTTTTGAGAAACTAGAGACAAGATTAAATTAACCCCCAAAGTTGTGTTGTTCAGACAAGGTCCCCAGAATATACGTTTCATGTAAGTCTCCTTTAAAATTGTACTTCTTGACTTATTTTATCTCCCAGAACAAACAAATTTACTCTTGCAACCCAGCTACTGGGAGCTCTGCTGCTGAAAATATTTGATCAAATCTTACAGGAGAGGTAAGAAAGGTTGATTATCTCTGGGTTGTATTTATTTTTTATTTCCTCTGGATTATGGAGAGATCTGTTTGAAGGTTTCTGCCTTGGATGATCAGAAGGCTGACAGGGAAAGCAAAGGCAGTGTATTCATTACCATACTTTTGCCAGATTGTTGGTTCTTGTCTTCTTCCTGCAGCTCTTGAGGTACACAGATGAAACACTGATATGATGCTCTGCTCATCCATGCATTTTAGTAGTGCCCACCATGGGGGAATATGCAAAAAACACTTCACAGCCCTTGTACGTACCAGGTTTAGGTAGCTCCTGTTTTGTTTGGGTTTTTTTTGGTTGTTTGGTTGTTGTTGTTGGTGGTTGGTTGATTGTTTTTTGTTTGTTTGTTTGTTGAATCCCCAAAAAAATGTGGGAATGGGAAAGAAAGATAGAAGAAAAGCTAGAGTAATGGTGGTGGGAAATACTTATTCCCTTCCATGCACACTGTAAGCATGCATAAAAACTGGGAAGAATAAGGTCTTACAGTAGTAACTCTTCCATGTAAAAGATGAAAAGAAAATCCAGTATCTAAACTGTGAAAGGATTACATGTAATTTCTACACATTTAAGATGAGAAATATTAGCATTTTTTAGGTCTACAAGAGTTTTAGTTACTAGAGTTGAATAAAATGTACTAACATTTGGTTTCAGTCCAAATTATTTGGAAAGTAGTTATTTGTTCAATAGCTTCAGCTGCAATATGGATGGGAAGATTATAACTTACGCTATTGAAATAAGCTACATGAACACATTATTTCCTAGGCGGCTGATTGATTGTTTCTAGTGAGCTAAAGGACAAATCCTGAAGGAGACTTGAAGACACGTTTTGTTCCCCAATCTGTTGGTGCACAGAGCCTCCAGCTAAACAGAAGAGGATGCTCTATGCAGAAAGATGGGAGCTTATGCTGGGCCAGCTAGTACTAATGTGATTTCTTGCTTTGCCCAGAAAATTAGTATTTTCCATGAAAACAGATTTGAATTTAAAACAAGACAATTTTAGGCGGCCAGCTCCTGCCATTCCTCACTATGTCTCACAGTACAGGACAGCATAATAAAAAGAATTCGTTCAGATAAGCTCTGAATGAGAAGTTCTTCTCTGGCAGGAAAGGAAGATTGTTGCCAAAGCGTAAAACTAATAAACTTCAAATAGTGAATTCTCACAGCATTGTGAAACAATGTCAGTAGCCTCTACCTCCCTCATACACCTGGTGTTTCCCCTAGAACTGTGTTATGTTGTTGCAGAAAAAGTTTTCTAAATCAAATAGAAAGAAGTGTTAGCAGATTATACATTATTTATTTATTTATTTATTTATTTATTTCTGTTGGCTTTCACGCATTATTTCAGAGAACAATTTCCTAACTGTATTCCTTTCTCCAAATGCTTGAATACCTGAAATTATAGTAGGTATAGGGTAAAGAGTTTGTGTGGCATTAGTTTAAGGCAATAAGAAGAAGAAGAAGAAGAAGAAGAAGAAGAATTCTACAAATCCGTGGTGGTTTTAATACACACACATCACTTTATCCACCCATTAAATGATAATGACCTCCAAACACATAAGTTGAGATACTTCTATCTCTATTGTTTCTATTATAGTCACAAAACTTTCTACACTCAGTATAGCTGATTAATGGTTTTGTTTTAATTAAAGATATACATAAAATGTTCTTTACTTTTCTTTAATGTTCTTTCCACTTGCTGTGGAAACTTTGTCCGATAGTAATTCACATTTCAGTGTGATGAAGCAAACAATCAAAAATTAATCTCTAGAAATAATAGGTTAATGGAGACAAATCAAATGAAAACAAGTTGCTTTTCAGTGAAGACAACTACTAAAACTACTAACATCTTAAGCAGAACAAGAAATATTATCATTTGACAAGCAGTATTCTCATTTTGAGTCAATATATTTTATAAAATATCTGAGAACTTTAGCAATTTAATTTTTTTTTTTTTTTTTTTTTTTTACATTAACATGTTGAGGCATGATACAGGATGTAATGCAACAGTAGTACCTTTTTAATACTTAAGTAATCTATAATCAGTGTCACAATTTGTTATAAGTAGGAATGCTAGAACATTGTTTCTCTTAGAGTTATTATTATGACAGTATTTCAGTTCAGAAGTTCTATAGATAATCGGAAAAATGTGTATTGAGTCTACTTCCTAGATGTAGTTCTTTTCAAGGATTTTTGTCTTTCCTGAACACCTTGCAAGATAGTCATTGTTTTCATGATGAGGCACAGAGGACTGCAACATTTAAAACAAATTGTCATATTTGTAGATTCAATTTATAAATTCTTTATAATAAATACCTTAGAGTATAGAGTCTAAAAGACAAACACATACTTTTTAAATACTAATTGATGCTAAAAAAAAATAAAAAAATATTTTAAAAAAATAGCATACATCTGTTTAATGAATAAAAAGAGGAAGTTGATTCTCTTTTATTATACTTTAACTTCCCTGTTGCCCCACCTGGCTAATCTTGGAGGTGTGCAAAGACATATGTCATAATTTCTGGTTGTCCTTCAACATGTACACTTGCCATTTGGACTTTGCCAGAAAGAAGTTGATTGTAAAGATTCTTTCTGAGAACTTGGACTTTTCTAATTTCACATCATTGGTGGAAAAGTTACACTCCTGATGAGCTTATTAAATGTTTAGAAGATAGTTATGCCATTAGCTATTATCTTATATATGTTGAATTACAGAATTTGAACATAAAATTTTAAGGAATGATAAGGTTGTCTATCTGTCTCTTCCTAGAAAAAGAAGACACATTCTGTCATTATAGAAACTGTACTTTATTAATATATACAAAATGAATTCATAATATCCCATGTTCAGAATTTGGTTCTTTCCAGTAGATTTTGGATCCAGCCAAAAAAAGCCCCAGTATCTACCATCATTAAAGGGCTCTCACGGAACTGATGTTAAAATACTATATGGGCTTAGAATCACCTTCCGGGGGTAGTATGATTTCTGTGGCTACTAAAGTATATGTTGTTTATGTACATAGACCAAACCATATGGTATATATGGTTTAGTTCTTAAGTCAACATTACTGTATCATAGGAAGTGCTTAGATAAGAAAAGCAGTGTGAAAAGTAAATTATTTGTGCATGCTGAGAAGTTTATAAATTGGTGGAAAACAGTACTTTCTTTATGCACTACTGGAAAATGTTGTTTTCTAGAAATGTTTTATCTGTAGAAATTCCAACACTGATAAAGCAAGACTTCAAAGATAATTAGGTACTTAATCAATTAGTCAGCTGCCTGATAGGATTTGCAGAACCTCTTAAGAACTTCTTACTGAAAGTTAGGCATCTAAAAGTTAGCATTTAGTTTCAGGAAGATATGATAGATCTTTCCATTGTCAATGGAAGTAATAAATCTCTTATGGGAGGGCTATCATCTTATCCATTGGACAGATCTTTCTTAGTATGGGATGAGTCTTCCTGTGAAGCCTTTTATTTTGCCCTTACATTGACTATAAGGGAAACTGTTATGCAGACAGTTGGATTAATTGACTCAATTCCTGAACCATCCTAACTAAAGCCAGGTCTCATCAAATTCAATGTTTCGTCCAATTTTTGGATGTCTTGGAAAAAATAAATAAATAAATAAATGGAAATCCTCCACTTCCACGTGGGTGTGCAAGCAGTGTATGGAAACTATTAACTACAAAAGATAAGTTTTCTCTGAGAGAGACAGGATTTGCCAACACATACTGGGAATGAAATGAAGAGTAAAATGATACAACTTTCTTAAATATGCAACTAGAGGTGTCAGAAAAGTTATCATTTTTTTAACATTTGTTCACAATATTTTGCTTTTTGTCAATGTCACAGTGAGGCTAAGACCTATATTCAACTCATCATCATGACTTGTCGAAACAACTGTAAAGGATGTATTCAGTTCTGGCAAGACCTTTGTATAGGTACTAAACCCTTGTTTTCACATTTTCACAGTTACACTCTATTTAAACTGATTAATTGCCTTCTGTTTCACCAGTACTTTGGAAAAATAACTGAGAAGTTATTTCTTATGCCTCTGGTTTCCCTCCGTGTGGTCTCAGATTTTATAAAGAGGGACCAATCAATCCAAAAATAATCCGTCAAAGCAGTAGAAAAGTATAAGCAATTTGGAAGCAGGCTAAGTATATTCAAGAAATGAAAAATTGTCCTCAAATTTGTCCCAAACAGCAAGTAATTTCTTTATGAAATCATACTTGTTTTCCATATTTAAAAATAATCCATTCATAAATTGATTTGCGTTACATTCAGAAAAGTTATTTTTATATATATATTCATATATATATATTGCATCCTTAATAAGATTCATGCTAACATTCACAATGTCACTTTAATGGAAGCTGAACAGAAGAAATGCAGTTCAATTTATGCAACACTTGAAAGATATCAACATCAGATTGAACAAATCAATAAGTATATTGAAAAGAGATCTGACCTTTAATTAGTGAAAAATGAATATAATATTTATACTTTTGTTTGAAAACATGTCTTTCAAAATGTTTGGCATACTTAATGATCTTTTTTTATGGTACTGATGGTTTAAGTGTATATGTCTGTGTGACAATTCTAAGTCAAATTACCAACAACTCTGCTTAAATGTATGCAGTCAGGCTTAAGGACCGCTATATATGATGACTTTGAAATAAAATGATAATGTAATACAATTCTTGAAAACATCAAAAAATACTCCAATATAAGCTTATTATTATTTGTGATCTGTTAGACCGTATGCAACCTGACTCCCAAAACATTAATATCAAAAGGTAAATGTAAATGATATTATAAAAATAACAATATAAAAATTAATTGATTTTATATTTTGTGTCTGTTACTGAGGATTTATAACCAGTCAAAAATATTATTTTACCTCACCTTTTGTATTTAAAATTATGAAAAAACGGTGTTTTTGTATGTGTGTGTGTGTTTTTGTTTTTCTTGTCATTTTAAAGTTGTATCTAAAAGGTGTAATTATTCTTTGAAGGATGAAAAGATCAACTGAAATACACATCAGTGTAATTATTCATAACATAGATTTCCTGTGCCTGACAACACTTAGACCAAATGATTTAACTGTAAAGAAAAATTGGCAAATTTTTAAGATATGTATTAGAATTCTGTAATATCAAGTAAAAGTTTTGTGTTTGTGTTTCAAAACAGGAGCAGACTGTTTAAAACTGCTTTTGGTTTAGGTGCATATACATATTTTTCGGGAGAAAATTTTGACACCTAACGTGACAAAAATTGCCAAGAGTAGGTTCTTCCCCATATGGAGAAATCCCCTATGGTTTCTATTGCAGATCTGAAGAAAAACTACATAGCCCTGGTGTTGTCAAAACAAGTGGCTTACTGGAGCAAGGAAATCCATGTTGGTGCTGGAGGCATGCCTCACAACTGATTACCACTGATTACCAGTGAGCTTACAGCTAAAGTTTCCAACGTTTAAGGCATTCAGAAAACATCTACTGAAGGACCTGTATAGACTATTTGAGGACTTTGTAGGAAAGAATTCACACTAGAGGATCCCCAGCTGGAAGTTCAAGATTTTCAGAAGATTTCTTTGCCTTTACCTCCTTCATTATATCTTACTTGAGATGCCTGTAGCACATATGGTAAAAATCCCAGCCAAATCGCAGCCAAACCCAGCACAACTAGTGAAGGAATAAACAAGGAAACACATGTGCAATATGATCCTTAAGTTATACTAACATTGTTTTGCCTATCTAGGTTCAGAATGAAATGTCCAAAATTTCCATTTAGGTCTCAATTTTTACTTGTTTTATGTAAACTACACTAGGTGGTAAACATTAGTGAACAATAAGCACATCCAAATGGCAATTCATTTTACCTAAAAATACGTGTGATGGGTTTACAGCCTACTAAAATCAGAAAAAAAAAAAAAAAAATCCCTCTGAATTCAATTGCATTTGACTCTGATATTAAGATATGGATTAAACAATTATTCTAGACCCAAAGCAGAGAGAAATAAACATGCCTTGTTGCCTGTGAGTTTTCTGAAAATAAACACAGAGAAACAATACACATTTTCCAAGTGTATACATAGGAAAAAAAATAATAATAAAAGAAAGAAAAAAGTGTATTAAAATAAAAAAGGGAATCCGTAAGAAGGTTTTCCACATATTCTAGAAGCCTGTTTTTTGCTGGTTTGTTTGTTTTTATTTGTTTTGTGGTCTGTTTTGTTTGTTTGTTTGTTTGTTTTAGAGAAATGAAGACAATATACTGGTAAAGAGAGTGCTTGTAACTATTACAATAACATATTATAAGTCTTACAATTTTTTAGACCTGGAAGCACAAAGAGGCCTATGCTGGATGATAAAAGCAACTAGATTTCTCTGTTGGGACTTAACACGTATAAAAAGGAATTATTTTTTTCCTCTTTCAGTAAAGGTTTTGTATTTACAAAAAGTGTGACCTTTGTACTAAAATCAGAAAGATGACCCTGTGACTAAGTATGTTGAATAACCAACCTAACAGAAAAGTAACTTCTTGCACTTGTTGGCAGGTTTTTAAAAGTACAATTTATAATATTAGCAAGGACATGAACACAAATAAGGTATATCATTCATCTTCAGTAAAATGGTGGCAGGTATAATGGGAGCTCTGATCAATGTACTAAATTAGTGATTATTTCCTTATGCTAAAACCAATCCAATTGATCTTTTTTTTTTTTTTTTTTTTTTTTTTTTTTTTTTAATATATCATGTTCTATAACTGAAAAGGCAAATCATAAGATGTAGAAGTGTAATTTCAGATCTGGCAATAACATAAGTGACAATTAAGAATGGAGTATGTAGGTTATGAATAAATAATAATATTTACTACAAAATTAGATTCAGATTCAACAAGGCTGCATAAACATGCTACATTGTTAGGTGCATCTCTGACAAGACACTGAAAAATTTGTCACAGAATTCTCAAGCTTACCAGAACTTAATGTGAGAGGTAAGATAATTATATTACTAAACATTTTATTTATTTATTTATTTCTGTTACAGCACATGGCAATAAACAAAACCAATTAGCAACCCCTTAATTGTCTTCTTACAACCTGGATGGAAATAGATAACCTGATCTCAATAAACACTACCTCATAAAATGTAGCAGGCTTGTCTCTTTCTTTTGTATTTTTTTTACATCTATTTGCTTTATATATATATTTACCTGACAATTCCCAGTCTAGATTTATTTAACTAATTTAGTTGTTTAATACTACATTTCAAATCAACTTACTTATTCACTTTCTGTTTAGAAGTACAACATACCTACCTACCTGGCAAGAGAATTTGCTTTACAAATCCAAGAACATATCTAGGGAGAAAAAAAAAAAAAAAAGGCAGGAAAAAAAAAAAACAAATGAATATTAAAAACTACAAAATGGCAACAACAACAACAACAAAAAGCTTATAAAACAAGTGTAAATGAAGGTATCGTCTTTATTTATTTATTTTTATACTTGCAAGCTATATTTTCTTATCTTTGTAGACCTTTTGAGATGCAGAGTTTTCTAAGACCTTATGAAAGGCATAAATTAGACAAAGTGGAAAAGATTGTAAAACGTAGTGTTCTTTGCAGTAGCTGGGAAATGAGACTTGCAGACTGGACCATTTCAGCTTTGCATGGACCAAAGTCAGGTTGTCGACCTGAGTAATTGCTTTTTTTTGTTACCATTTGTTCTAGAAAACCTAGTTTAAGCATAGAACATGAAGGAAAAAAACTGTGTATTTAAATAACTTCATTAAAGTATAATATTTAAAATTCGCCATAAAATTCTCCCATTAGTTGCCAGATTGTACCTTTTCTTCCTTTATTTTGAATCTTGATTGTTCTTACTTCTTCTATTTTTTAATTTTACAAAGTCTTCAGGTAAATGCAATAAGTATGGAAGTTCACTGCAATATCTACCATATCTACCACAAATGTGCCGTTTGATAATATCTTTATTACTATATTATAATTAGTAGTGTAATTACTAATTGTGTTATTATCTGGTCCATGATGTTTACAGAGACCTGAAGGAAGATATTTGATGCACTGCTGTTGTGAGATGTTTGGATAAAATGTTATGCTCTACAGCAGCATCACTTAATGTATTTAAGAAGTATTTGGAATAGAAGAATAGAAGATGAATAGAATGATCAGCATTTAATTGATAAATGAAAATTCTCATTAATAAATACCCCTGTCTCTTGCTTTGGTCTTTGTCACCTTAAGAGAGAAAGCTGCAGTCAGGCTACAAACCTGACAGAAAAATGTAACACAGAAAACCTCTATCAAGTCTTTCTCAGCTGCCGTGTAGGAGTGGTTGTATGTTGCAGTCTTAATATCTGAACTCATATACTAAGATGCTTACTGAGACTTTGTCTATACAGATCAGTGTATGTACACAGACTTAATAGACATACATACTACTTGGTGTATTCCCTCTTCTACCCTTGAGAGCAGAATGACTACTTGCAAACAGCCTCTTGGGTCTTCAAACCAAGTAACTGCCCAACTGTGCCCAGGAGTTGCTCAGGGAGCAATACATAAGCCACTTTCACACCACGACTTTGCAGCACATGCCAGTGCTCAGGAAAGTTCCTGACATGATTTAATTAGCACTAAATACTTGGCAGAAATTAGCATCTCAGGGGAAGGCTGGTGTGTTATTCCACATCTGGTTTCAGCCACATATTCACTGTGGGTTCTACATGATGCAAAAGGGGTCAGAGATGGCAGGTGGCACAGCACTTTTTTGTGGATCTGGGAAAATTGTTAACAATTTAATATACAGCGCATATATGAGTGAAGACAGAAATATTCTCACTATCTTTTAAATCTCTAAAAAAAAATGTTTATATCCTGCTGACAAACTGAAACTTCTGGCATTCATTAAAATCCAACAGAGGCAAAAGATTTCTGAATGTGAGACTTCTTGCATATACCCACATTTGAATACCAAGTGCATAATAATTGCATACTTATTTGTAGTATTTAGGCACTGGTTAAGGTTAAAAAAAAAAATAACACCCAGACGTAATATATTTGCATATAAACACATGGAGCTCTTTTATCTGTATGTATATAAAATGTATAAATATATAAACTATAAACACATTACATAGAGAGAGATATGTATGTGTTTACACTTTATATATATTAAGTATGCAAAACTATAAGTTCACAAACCCCTGCCAGTGCAGCTCTGTGGTTGTTGGACTGGAATTTTCAGGGGATTTTTGCAGTATTCCCAACAGTGAAAGATGAGGTTGCTAACAGCCTAGACCTGGGTTTTAAGTGTCATGTCATTAGATTTTTCATAAATCCTTCAAAATGTTACTCTGTTTAATTTTTTCTGTAGCAAGACCTGACTGAGGATATGAGCTGAAGCCTGTTGCAAGATGAACACAGGATGAAATGAACCTCAGGGATGGTCCAAATTATTGAATCACCTTTACATTATTCTAAGTGGAATATGAGGCTTTTTTGAAATACAGACCTGCCCTCTGGCTATAATATGAAAAATGACCACCAAATGATTCTTTTTGAATGACCTATAAAATATAGATCAAGTGATCTGACATACTCCCAAGGATTTAGTTATTATTCCTTTCAACTTTCTTTCAGACTGACTGAACTGAGTATGAGTAGCATTGGAATATCCACTAATAACCCATTTAGTACTAGTTCATTAACGGGTGCTGCCCTTTGAGGCTAGTTACCAGCATTAAGTGAAAATGTGTTGTTATCCCAGAATTTTCAGCTACTGCAGCAGCTGCGTTGAAAAAGATACAAAATTAAGATCTCAGCTACTTAAAGCTTTACATGTCCCATGGCATTTTCATGACTACCGAGAGGGCTTGGCTTGGGTGTCCAGGTGAATTGTAAACATGTAATGAGATTTGGCCTAGTTAAAATTCCTCTATAGCTACAGTCTGCCAAGTACAGCAACAACTTTGAGTGTAAGTGGTCAAGTACAATACACCCAAGCACAGTTAAAAGCATTTAAGCACTGTTCAGAGATCCACTTGAACAGAAGTTGTACACAAAAGACAGACTGGGAGAAAAGCATGTTGTAGCAAATTATGGTATCCACTCTAAGTGTAGATATCTAATTCTTCACTGACTTCAAACAAAACAAAAAATCTTGGGGGAAAGACAAATGTACATGCTTGAAGTAAACTATAAGGAGGCAAACTATGTAGCAATCATCACTTGACGTTAATTACATTTACTGGAGTTTTGCTATGAATTCTTACACCATTCCCTCTCCCAGGCTCTACCAAGAGTGCTTGAATTTTGCTCATCATTAACTTGATGTTTGAAAATACTGTTGTCTCCTGAGTGCTTTAAGTTTAATCTATAATTAAAACAGAGATTTTGTATTCATCTTTGTAAAGGGCACATGGGTGCTAAGTGAGCACAACACAAATCCACATTTACCAGTGGTTCTTAAGACCATTTATAGACAACATGTTCTCTGTAAGATCCTCCAACATCACTGGGGGCAAAGGAATCTCTCACCGGTAAAGTTGAAATACACTTAGGGAGATAAAAAGTCAGATATGGCTGGCAGCACATTTCTTTCTAAGTATTGTTGCTAGCAAGCTAACTGAAGTCAGAGAGCGTTGACTGAAATGGGAGAGAAAACTGTTTTGTGTTTTGGTGTGTGTTTTTTTGTTTGTTTGTTTGGTTGGTTGGTTTTTTTGCTTGTTTGTTTGTTTGTTTTTTTGAATGTAAGCTCCTCTGCTTCAGTACTTATTGTGGGATTCTTTCCAACTAATGTACAACTGACATGAAGAAAGGCAAAGAACACGTTCAAGGTCGGCCATAGTTTTGGCTAGAATAGAGTTAATTATTTTTGTAGAGGCTCACACAATGCTATGTTTTGGACTTTTGGAGAAACTAGTGATGACAAAACACCTATGTTTAAGTTGTTGCAGATCAACAGAGCTAAGGTCTTTTCTGCTCCTTGTGCTGCCTGGCCAGCAAGGTGACTGGGGGTGCCCCAGGAGCTGGGAGGAGACACAGCCAGGACAGGTGGCCTGGGCTGACCTAAGGGATGTCCCACACCATGTGGCGTCATGCTCAGCAATAAAAGCTGGGGTAAAGAAGGAGTAAAGGTGGAATGTTTGGAGTTATGGCATTTTTCTTCCCAAGAAACTATTACATGTGATGAGCCATGCTTTCTTGGGAGTGGCTACTTGGGAACACCTGCTGATGGGAAGCAGCGAATGGATTCTTTGGATTGCTTTGCTTGTGCATGCAGCTTTTACTGTCCCTGGTAAACTGTCTTTGTCTCAGCCCATGAGTTCTCACACTTTCACCTTTCTGATTCCTTTCTGATTCACCTCCTCCATTCCACCTGGGGAAAGTGAGCGAGCAGCTGGGTCGTGCTGAGCTGCCTGCCAAGGCTAACCCACAAACAGGTCTCAAAACATTAATTTAGGAAACCAACCTTCTCCTGCTGATTAAATCTGATGCAATGTTGTCATCTTACCTTAGACACATATTTTTTGTCTAGAAGTTTAGAAGTACAATCTGAACATTACAAAATTAATGACTGAAGGATGTTTGATGAAGTTCAGGAGTATGGTACACAGCTGGTGTTTGGCAGTGACAGTTGTTTTGTTCTGTCTGATCATGTATAATCTGATACTTCATGCAGAGAAAAAAATAAAATGCATTTTTCAGACATTTTTCTGATATTCGGTGTACAGGACATTAATTTTTGAGCCTCCAAAAATTCATTCAAAAATAAAATTCAGAGTCTTTATTTTATCCCCTTCAAACCTTTGCCACTTGACACAAAAATTTAGAAGAATATCTCTTTTATACTCTTCAGCAAGTGTATGTAAGCCTCTGGGCTGTCTCAGAGTAACAGGACATAGAAATCTAACTGCTGTGATCACAGTAGAAAAACAACAGGTTGAAGTCTGGCCTCATGTCCTGATACTAGAAAATATTAAATCCACAGAACTTAAACACCTGCACTGCTGTAGGGAACTATTAAAGCCTTTTCATTACTCTTGACTGCATTCAGCAAACTTTCCAGTGTCCTTAGATCACCTCATTAAAATGCAGACCGGGACTACAGACAATTGTAAGATGGATAAACAGAAGGTACAGATTTAATTATAGTAGCAGCTGAAGAGAAGAAGTACTCATTTGAAACAAATACATGCTACAGCTTTAGATATTGTGGTGTCCTACATAAAAGAGGACTTCTATTTAATTATTAATTATTTAATTATTTAAATATTCTATTTAATTTTTATGGTTAAATAGAACACAGATATCTTCCTTCCTCCAGTCCTAATAAAGAATATTCACCACATGAATGGTAAATGATTTCAGCACTCATTCCTGATAAAAGATCACCGAAAAATGGATTTAGGTGGTTACAGCTGTAGGAAGGGTTCCATGTTGTACGTACATACAGCTGACCTAGGCTGGGATTTTACATGGGATGCACAACTGTACATAGCAGAACTAAAAAGTCTTAACAAAGATGTTATTTGAGTAGTTAATGAAGTAGTTTTCTGTGTCTCTTCCTTCCCTGTTGGCCATTTGTGTGCGATGTTGTGCAGCAAGCTCTCCAGCCTGCTCTAAACAGGAATGCTTGACTCATAGCACAAAGTGCTGGGCAAGTGTGCTGCACTTGCTGGTCTGTTCTACGTTGACACGGAACAATGACGATGATGGACAGATGAAAGAGAGAAAATTATTTCTATCCTTATACACAGGAAGCAAACTGAAGCACAGTAATATTAAGCATCTAATCTAAGACTTCATAGGAGAACTTTGGCTGGCAGGAACTAAACACAGATCCTGATACCCCTGGCTGCCCTGCAGGTCCTTTCTCTCTGCTGGTCCCCATATGTTCTGAGATGCTCAGATGTGCTGCTCTTACTAAGCAACATAACTAAACAACTTTAATATACATCGAACAAATTTAATCTGGGTTGAGGAATCTGGTTCAGGAATGAAATAAAATTCCAGAAGAATTCTGATCTAAATCCAATAAAGCTTTTTTATAAAAATCACCAAGAAAAATAAAATTTTGATATTAGAATAAAGGTCTCTTTCAAGACCTTTCCATCTTTTTTTCCTACTTCCATCACTTTCCAGAAGTGGTATAATGAGGTCTCTGATCAAAGTAATTAAGGTTTCTAATTAATAGGGGGAAATCACATTTACATATGGTATCACACCCAATTTCAATTAATTGCACTCGACAAGAATTTATTCAAAATTCTCATTCTGACAAGCTTCAAAAGCCTTTACTAATTAGTCTCGTGTTTGTTTTTTTTTTACAAATATGATATCCTGACAGAAAAAGATATTTAGTATTATTCTAGCATCAGATAAAAACTAAAGTTTAAAAGAGAAGATGTGCACATGCCAAACCTTTGACATCTCTGAGTGAGTTCAACTATCAGTAACAATTCTGTCATTTTTCAGATGACTCTTGAAGTGAAACTGAATTATTTGTATTAATATACTTATGTATATAATCAGACATCTTTATCCACCAGCAAGTCCCTGGAAACAGTCTAAAATCATTTCCCAATGAAATAAGATCAGCTTTCTGCACCTGTGGACAAGCTGGCTTCACAGGAAGTTGTCTGTAAATAAGATGTGTTTGTATTTTGGGGGATCATCCTTTCTGCTTAACAAAATGAACATGTGACACGTTGAGATGAGTTTGTTATTAGATTTGGTTCTATTTTTAGTGAGAAAACTGAAATTAATCCCCCACCAATCATAAATCCCCCTGCATAGTCAGGCAATCCTTATTCATTGACAGAATTTCACTGGGAGGCAAACCAATGTAATAAAGATGTTTTTTTCTGGTGCTGATGATTCAAGACTAACAGACTCATTCACATAACTTAGGTTCTGGGCTTGCAATTAACCAAATTTGACTGAAGTCTTGTTATTTCCTACCTGCAGAGTTTCTCAAAGAAATAATGATTAATGGTGATCTGAAATGTATTTTTACTTCTGACTCATGTTCAGCCCCGGATAAGATTCACTAGAAGCTGTTACTAAGCAATGGTTGTAGAAAACTTGGTAGCAGTTAAGATCTGTCTGATTTTAAAATCCCCATAAAGCATCTATCACATCTCTCACACTTGAATATTCTTTGGTAATCTGTCCTTAAACTGGAACTCTTCTTGATTAACAGACTACAATTAGTTGTCTGATCCCCATTAATCACCTTAAATCACCCTAAATTGCACCATAGTCAGTGGTAAGAACAGAATGAGATTAATCTGCCACAGCCCTACTTA
This sequence comes from Stictonetta naevosa, assembly GCA_011074415.1. Lineage (NCBI taxonomy): Eukaryota > Metazoa > Chordata > Aves > Anseriformes > Anatidae > Stictonetta > Stictonetta naevosa. The sequence goes on along the minus strand of CM021699.1, from coordinate 105,321,444 downwards.
GGTTAAGGGAGGCTAACGTGGTCAGTTTAGGCTTTGAAATTTAAATTATATAATATAAATTTTGATTTGAGACTACATCTGCTATACTACTGTATCCATAAACTAAATAGTTCCAACCATCTGGGCTGTTTAATTATTGCAAGAGTCCCTGGCACAGCATCATCCCTGGGCAAACAGTACTTTCCCAGACTGCTCTTGGGAAGATTGTGGTCCAGGATGGGCCAGGAAACATCTCTGATAAAAGTTTTGCATACAGAGTATCTTCTTTTGGAGAGTAAGAAAATGTAATGGAATGGATGTGGCCTGCCTTTGTCAGCTGTTCCAGAGAATAGGTCCTGGCACTGCTCAGCCCACTAAAAGAGTTGTACTCTATGTCTACAGGCCAGGTCTTAAATGACCCCCAGGCTAAGTACCACTATGTCTAACTTTTAGGCACAGAGCTTTGAATATAAATATATAAATAAATATATTTTTATTAAATTTATAAATGTAGTCTCCCAGAGCAGATACATTACGTGTGTGCTTCCAGGGGGTGACAAATATATCATACCCACCGTTAGAAAATGTTAAAATGCTGGTCAATGAGAACATTTATGAATAGAAATGTATTTAAATTATAATTTCCTTCTATATTTTAAGCACAGAAAGCACTCAAGATCTGGCAACTCATTTTTATTTATTTATTTACTTACTTATTAATATAAAGGCTGATTAATAGAAGTTGCATAACACATGGTGGAGACAATAACTAGAGCCTAAGACTTCTCTGTCCTATTTCCTTCTGCTATAGGGCAGGTCACAATGTCAGACTGCCCCCGTATCTCTCTAGCCTATTTCTTGATAATCAAATACCCACATAACTGGTTGGTTTAGCAAGGCACTGATCATATATTATGCCATATCATCTAGGTCCATCATCTGGTTGTTAGGTTCTTGCTCTGTGACTAAAAATAAGGAAAACTCAATACCCAGGGGACAAGGTGGTTTTAATTCATACAATCACAGATTAGTAGAGGTCAGAAGAACTTACTGTCTGCTCAGAGCAGGTTCAAATACATCAGGTTTCTCAGAACTTTGTCCATTTGGGTTTTGAATACCTCCAAGGACAGAGATTTTACAAACTCTTTGTAAAGAGCCTGTTCTGGTGTTTGAGCACCCCCACAGGAAAAATATTTTCTTATGTTTAAATTGAATTTCTTGTATTTCATTTTGTGTGCATTGCCTCTCATCCTATCACTAAGCACCACTAAGAAGACAGAAGAGTCTGGCTTCATTTTTTTTTTTACTCCTCCCAGCAGATATTTATAAACATTGACAAGTCCACCCAAGCCTTCTCTTCTCCAGGCTGACTGATCCCAGTTCTCTCCTAATGTGACATATTTTTCAATCCATTAACCATTTTAATAGTCATTTACTCTAGAATGTCCATGTCTCTTGTGTACAGGGGAGCCCAGACACACTGCAGATGTGTTTAACCAGTGCTGAGTAGAGGGGAAGAATCACATCCCTTGACCTGCTCATGACACCTTTCTTCATATAGTCCAAGAAGGTGTTGGTCTTTGCCATGAGGTCACACTGATGGCTGATGATCACCATCTTATTAAACACAGTACCCAGGTCTTTTTCTGCAAAGCTCTTTTCTTGTTGCCACCCAACCTGTCTTGATAACTGGATATTTTCCTTCTCAGGTGCAGGTCTTTGCACTTCCCTTTATTGCATTACTTGTGTTTGTTTGTCCAATTGTCCAACCTCTCAAAGTCCTTCTGAATGGCAACACAAGCATCTGTGGTATCAACCTTTCCTACTAGTTTTGGGAAAATTTGCAAAATTGCTGAGGTATATTCTTTCCCACCTTCCAAGCCATTAATGAAGATGTTAAACAGTATTGGCCTCAATAACAACCACTGGGGTACACCAGTATTGACCAGACTCTAGCTGGACTTCTTGCTTCTGATTATGATTCTTTGAGCCCAGCAGTTCATCTAGTTTTCAGTCTGCCTCACTGTCCACTTATTTAGTGCTTTATCATTTTTTTCCACAAGAATGTTATGAGAAAGAGTGTCAAAAGCCTTAATAACATCAATATTAAAAACCATGCACTGCTCACCACCAAGCTCACTACCATAGAGGTCTGTCAGGTTTGTTAAGTGTGAGTTCCCCTTCATATATCCATGCTGACTACTCCCAGTCACCTCCATGTCCCCTGTATATTTATTCCATCACCTTCCAAGGGATCAGGCTGAGGCAGAGCATTCCCAAAGTTTGGTGTTTTGTTGTTGTTTTTGTTTGTATGTTTGTTTGTTTGTTTCCCAACCTGCAAAATTGATGCTGCAATCATAAAGATAATAATGCAGTATAATAACATGCTATATACATAATGATAGTATTATACTAATAATAAGTAATTCAGGCCATATTTGTAACTGCTTCTGAAACAAGGATTAAAATGCAATATTGATAGTGTTTCAGAGAGCATACATTTCCATGACACTTTGTAAACGCCAAGCTCACATACAATTAATATTAAATTTCTGGCACTTACTTTCTTTCATGTCCAGAATTTTGAAAGAAAGAGGAGAAAGACAACTTTTACTTCCCTCTCCAGCAGTTTTATCTCTATTTCATCTTTTATTTCACTAACTTTTTCTGTCCTTGTAGAACCAGTTCTCTGCACTCAATGTTCCTCAGGATGATGCTGTCAGCTCAAAAAAAAAAAAAAAAAAAAAAAAAAGAAAAGAAAAGAAAAGGAAGGATAGGAGGTGAATGCAAAAGTAAATCAAATTTGTTTGCATGTCTTGTAAAAGATAAATGATCTTTTTTTCTTTGTCTTATTGTAAGGCTTGTAAAAGTGAAGACATTAATGTGGCAATGTGAAGGAAAATACTGTACTTACAGGTGTAACTGATCAAAGACCCTGTCTATAGTTGACATTAACTGGAATTAAGAGCAGAAATGCTTTATAAAGCACTAAAGATTATGAAAAGACTGATAATTATGCAGGTATACAAGTTAGTTCCTAGTAGTTGGAGAAAATTTATAAAGTTCTTGTAAAAACAAGAATTCATTTTTAGCTAACGCTGCAGTAACTGTGGGATGCCAGGAGACAACCTGACCTAGTAGAAGGTATGAAAGTTTCTCTATATAAGTTGCACCCTTGGAACCAGAGGTAAATAATTGCCTGTTATTAGAAGATACAGAACAGGTTATCTTAAGCTATGGAATTTTTAAGTCAATTATAGTAGAACATCTGTCACAGGATTTATTTCTTCTCAGATTGTCTGCAAATGGGGATGTATTTTGTCCAGCAACACGAAGCACCATCTTTTACATTTATTTCACACTGTTTAACTAAAGTAATTGGAAAATATTATCCACCATATGCTACTTAATTTCAGTGGATTATAAAATGTACAGAAGCACAAGCTTCTGTACATGATTAATAATTAGCCTTAACTCAATGAACACGGATCCTGGCATGCTAAAATACTATGATATAAATACTGCCTGGACTGTGATCCTTTACGTCATTAATGCCAGTGGAGGTGTAGGATGTTATTAACACTTCAGAGGAGGAATTCGATTTTTTTATTTTATTTTATTTATTTGTTAGTAGAGGCAATCTCAAAATAACTATTTACCAGTATATGCAAAACAAGCTGTTTATCTAAGAAGACTGTTATATCCTTGGCCTTTGTTTTGCACTGAATTGTCATGATTATCTGCTATGTCCCCTTCACTGTTGTTCTGCAACCTATTCTTTTTTTCCCCTACCTGTCTTTATTTTAAAGTGAATATTCTGATGCACTTAACTGCAACAAGTTTATAACAGATAAAGTCTGTCTTTATGTCTGTGGCTCTTCACATCATGATGCAGTGGCCCAACAGGTTTTGTCCTACCTTTATTAGGTATTGTCCTATTCTCTCTTTCACTTCTTTTATAAAAGTCTTTGGCCAGTAATTGATCTCTATACTGCCTTTGAGAAGCACATGACATCTACACAGAGGAGTCTCATTCCCATTATGTTTTGAGCTTTATTAGTTAGAGTTTTCTTTCATAGAATCATAGAGTGGTTTGGGTTGGAAGGGACCTTAAAGACCATCTAGTTCCAATTCCATGGGCAGGGAAACCTGCCACTAAATCAGGTTGCTCAAAGCCCCACCCAACCTGGCCTTAAACACTGCCAGGGGTGGTGAATTTATCTTTGTTGGTTTAAGGTTTATATATTTATTTTCACATTATGATAACCTGGTATGAATGTTGTGTGAGCATCTAGCAAAAGTACAATTAGTAGTTCACCTTTTCCACTCCTCATCCCAGTTGCCTGGTGGGCACATTGTTCACATGAGACTTGTTTGTTTAATAACAAATACTTATTTAGGAATGATGTCTATGCATAATTTGAAAAGTGTAGCTTAAGTGTTCAAAATAAAAATTCTACTTATCTGTAGAAAAACAATGACAGTTCATCATTTGCTCAACAGTAACCATAGCTTGGACTGTCTGGCATCTATCCGTAACCTGATCTAGAGTATAATACAAATGTATTGTCAAATATCCACTTTGACATTGTATATAAATAATTATACATGTTGTTTTGTATATAAATGTGGTTAATAATAATAACAACCTTTATGGAGTCCTTTTAAAGATATTGTTTTCTATAGAAAGATACATCTGCTTCACTTTTTCCACTTTTTCATTTTTCTTCTTCAGATTCTTCAGAGGGAAAGAACAGAGCAGCTCTTCCTGCTGTCTTGAGCCATTTTCTGCTTTCCATTTCAAATCATGTATGTTATTTACCCTTTCACTAAATACCTTTTACAACCTTGCATCTTTTAATAAAGCAAAAGAAAAGACATCAGAGCAAACTGGAGAGAGTGACCAGTGTGAATAACATCTCGTCACTGTCCAATTGTCATGTGGCTGTGCTAGCAATTTTTACTATCCCAGCTGACATATTCTTTGTGTTAAATTGCAGTAAAAAAAAATAAAATAGCAGAAGGAAGGTGGAAGATGAAAGGTGGGAAACAGACAGACACAAATAGCAAAAAACAGTTCAATTCCTCAAGACCCAAACAAGGAAAACCTTTCTATACAGGCTTAAAACACATGAAAATTGAAATAGGCACCTCAGTCATTTCTCTTTTATAGAACTACAAACAAATATGCTCTTGTATAATTGCCTTTAAAAAATCTCTGCTATGCTGTTAGTGTGAGAGAATAAACTGTTTCAGAGCTCCTTGTTTTTTTTTTTTTTTTAATGCATTTTTTATTTTTTTCTTTTTTTTTCTTTTTTTTTTTTCTTTTTTCACTTATGGTTACAAACTTCAAGAGACATGAAATACATGACTCTGAAAGTGACAAGGAAATAATTTCTTTGGTGATTGGCTAAAGAGGAAAAAAATAAAAGTAAAAATAAAAATTAAGAGCACTGAGAGTCAAGGTTACCTCCTGCTTCAATAGACCACTTTTCTCTGTAGTGCAAGCAGAATTTTTACAAGCTTTATTTATTTTCCAGAATAGTACAAGGGGTCAGCAGACACCAGCAGATAATGTTAAATTGCATTTCCAAACCTTAAGTTTCCTGTGCTAAAGATTCCTCATTTCTATGGGAACTTTGCTTCTCTCTAGTAACATTATACATCACTCCAGCTAACACTGCAGCAAACTGCCAAAGGTACTTTACAAATGCATCATTAAGGGTGCTGTATATTCACACACTTTACTATGGGGAAAATCAATGTTGACAACTCTGCTTTCAGAGGACAGAAATTTCTCTGAAAGAGCTTTCAGTGTAGGTCTCTAAACACCATGAAATTATCTGTATCTTTGGAAGGTTTGGGAAAGTGATGTGTATTCCCACCAGTGTGCAGGAGATGAAGCAATGCTGTATTTTCTAGCATAGCTGGTAACAGTGTGCACTGGTGGATTCTGATCAGTTGAGAAGCCACAAAACCTGATCTGTGACAATCTTTAGCATAAAAACAAATTAAAAGATACAATTAGTATCACCAGAAATGTCTTTAACTTTCCTAACAGACATACATATGTACTTTCTCCATATCACAGCAAATGAGTTCACGAAAAAAAGTGATTAATATAGGAGGTGGGTATCCATAGATTGATTCTTGATTCCTCAGAACAAGCATCAAGTGGGTAACAAGGCTGGACCTGATTGTCAGATAGTTCAGCTTCACTAGCGGAGTGATGGAGCCATCACTTCACCTACAAGTGGAGGTTTCTTCTGTGCCACTTTCTCTAATCTTTCCACACAAAATCATTAGGACTAGAAGTAGGAGCTAAAATGTGAAAATATCGCATCAGTATTCCTTGTGCACCCAAGCATATGTACAGCAACTTGTCATTTTATATCATATCTTGGAATCTGAATAGCTCAAACTCATCCATAATTTTGAGGCAGAAGTGGACAATTTCAAGTGACTATTTCAGATGACTGCATACTTTAGCTCATTATTTGTTCTCTTGTGATTTCTAAATAACCTTTATCTGTATATCTTTTTAACAAGTCCCACTCCTTCCCAATGTGATTTTATGCAGGAATGTATAGGCCTGTATATGGTCTTCTATATCTGATCTCTGATAATTAGCCATAACTTCATGTGTCGGGATAATGTATGAACTTCTACTTGGTCTAAATAAGATTATGAAGTTATGCAGCACCAGAGAAAAATTATAGTTTATGTTAATGATGTCTTTATGTCTGTAGGCTGAGTAGGGAGAGTATTAAACTGATTCTTCCTAGGGAAAAATTAATTAATTAATTAATTAAAAAATAAATAAAGATAATTGTGAGGGTTCTTGTGGATCTTTTTGGATTTTTATTTTTTTTTTCATTCTATCCCTTTGCTAGACTACAGTTGACAAAAGACAAATTCACAAATGACAGACATTATTATTCTCTTGCAGTTTCTGGTTGAAACTGGCAGATTTACAAGACAGAAATCACATTATTTAGGTAGTCTGCTGGAGTATTAAGTTATTAAACAGGCCTACTGACAATACTGAGAGCACTTCTAACTGTTCTAATAGGAAAATAATGGAGGAAACAATGAAAGTGTTTAAATATATGTGTGTGCATGTACACATACATACATATGTGGTGTATATAACTTATATATATAAAATAAACTGAAAGTTTTTTGTTTCTCTTTCAGTCCCTGTTTAATTCAGCCAATAAAATATCAGTAATACTGCATACTAACACTATAGATATTATTAGAAAACAGCCTGTTTTAGGCTGATACTGTTGTTTTCCAAATGCATAAGCATCTATTTCTCCATGAAAATATGGTACTTCTCAGGTCATTTTCACCATCTCTCCTTAACTATTGAGATTCAGGTCAGGCATAGTAATTGCCCATGTCTATACTTTTCATAAAAGGCAAATCCAATATTGTCAACAGTTCTTGTCATTGTGCCAGATCTCTTTTCTGTTTACATTCAGTCACACTCACCTCTGAAGGATGTAGATGATTTTAGCAGACACAGGTGCCTCCTCAGTTGCAATAATTGCTTTGCTGGGCTCCCTGGAGTTGCATTTGCTTTTTTGCTGCCTGACAAACATCTTAGCTTGCTTTAGCTTCTTGATTCCTTGAACATAAATCTAAGTACTCAAGGCATCATGGGCTTGCACCTCATTATTAGAGATACAGAATAGTGACACCTGTGAGAACATATATTCACCTAATAAGGCTGAAAACATGGAAAACTGTATGAAGAGATGCAAGTAGTAATCTGAGGAAGTTTTCAGTAGTTGGTTTTAGCTGTCTTCCTTTTCTTTCTGTCCTCCCACTCAATTGCATGTAAGATAGATTTATTCATGTTTCAGGCAAATAATAAAGATTGAAAATATCTGAACTGTAAGGGACTTATTTTTTATTATTGTCTTTTAATTAAAGCATGTTGCAAAGCTCCTCTTATGTGGAAATCACTTGTAATTTTGTTATATGTGCATATTATTTACATCATATTTGTTTCAAGAACCAAAAACTTTGTGTTGCTCTATACATATATGCTAAGACACTGTGTGTTATTTGTCCCAAATATCACAGAATGGTTAAGGTTTGGAAGGGACCTCTGGAGCTCATCTGGTCCAACTCCCCCACTCAAGCAGGGACACCCAGAAGAGTTTGCCCAGGACCATGGCCAGGTGGTTTTTGAAGACCTCCAAGGAGAAAGACTCCACAGCCTCTCTGGGCAAACCTTGCCATTGCTCAGAACAGTAAGTGTTTCCTCGATGGAACCTCCTGTGTTCCAGTTAGTGCCCATTGCTTCTTCTCCTGGCACTGGACACAGTTGAAAAGAGCGTGGCTCCATCTTCTTTGTACCCTCCCTTGAGGTATTTATACACATTGACGAGGTATCTCTTAAGCCTCCTCTTCTCTAGCCTGAACAGCCCCAAATCTCTCAGCCTCTCCTCAGAAGAAAGTGCTCCAATACCTTGATCATCTTCATGGCTCTCTGTTGGACTCTTTCTGGTATGCCTAGGTCTCTTTAGCACTTGGGCCCCAGAACTGAATACAGTACTCCAGGTGTGGCCTGACACAGTAGAAGAGAGTGGAAGGACCACCTCTCTTGACCTGCTGATTTTACTTTGCCTTCACAGCACAAATATGTGCTGTCAAGAAAGACATCTCAATACAAAGGAACCCTTTGTGAAATGTGTACATCCTGTTATTTGTTACAGAGTAATAACAACAGCACAAAGTGCAGCTCCAGTAGTCATAGCTGGCAACACCGTGAATGAATGGAGTCCTGTTTTTTTTTTTGTTGTTTTGTTTTATTTTGTTTTTGTTGTTGTTGTTGTTGTTGTTGTTTGGTTTTTTTGTTTGTTTGTTTTTTTGTCTGGCTGAACAATTCTGACATAAAAATTGATGTAACTTATTGGCTGCAGAGTCCCTATGAAAAGCTTCTCTTAGTCTCTTTTAGGAGGAAGCTTGCATTTCAGTGGCTCACTCCATACACTTGGTGATGTATTTGGTGGCATATGCTTTACTGAGGTCTAATGTACTTCTGCATGTTTGCCCAGGTTCATTCCCTCAATGCATTATTTGCATTATATTTTATTATATATAACTTATTTGCTGTTCAAAGTCCTAGGGAAGATTTAAGAAATATCAAAGCTGGTTCTTCCAGCATTTATTCTTCTTAAGAGTGAGAATAATTTCCTCTGCCTTCAATGGCACTATTTAAATACATAAAATTAAATGTACTCTTGCTCATCTAGACTTCTTTGTGAGCCTTCCTCAACTGTCATTGAAGTTAGTATGAACATTTAAATCACATTTTGTAAAGCTTTGGATAAAGCCTTACATATACATGCAAGGAAATTACTGTGTTTACTAATTGCAATGATTTCAAAGGGTAATGCAGGCTCATACTGCTCTTATAGCTGATCTACTTCAAGATAATTATCAGTCTCAGTAAAAGTATGTTAAATGCTTGGTACAAATAAGGAGTTAAACAATAGAGGTTCTTTCTACTTGAGGAAAGGCTGTGGAATTTCCCATTTCTTGGAGAAATAATTCAACTCTTATGTCTCAATTCGCTTGAAAATCTGGAGAAACCGTAACTGTCTCATTTTTCAAGTCAGAGAATAGATGAAATCTTATAAGGGCTTCAATGATGTTACATTAGTCAGTTCATCTTAGATTAGTTTTGCCTAGTTAGAAAACTCACATTTTGTAACTTGATTTTAATATCAGTGCAATACCACAGGACAGTCATCTTTGATACTGACATTAGTAAAAAATGCATTGTGATTATATATGTACTAATCATTATGATTGGGAATTTGGGGTTAAGAAAATATGCCATTCTTTCTGCTGAATTACTAAATAAATCAACTAGAATTCAGAAATCTGCATATGTTAACACAGTTTTTCAAATGATGGCAGATACTTATACAAATTAGCTCAATATTAGAGGGTTTTAGACAAAATTTTGGTTAAAAAAAAAAATCATAAAACACTGCTTTTGAATTCTAGTCTGAATTTTACAGTCCCAAATGTATCTCTATTGCAATTTAAAAAAAAAAAAAAAAAAAGGATTTCAGGATTTCAGATGAATGCTCTTCTGCTAATCTCACAGGAAAACAAATTTTCTATTTGGTCAAATTAACATTTCATTTCAAATTTCAAGGTAGTACTGAAACTATTTTTTCATAAAATAAAATTACGTAAATAACATACTGTAAGTACTATTTTTAAATTGAGATTTAAGTTTTCTATGCATAAAATTAATTGAAAATTAAATTAAATTTTGGGAGAAAAAAAAAAAAAACAGTGTCTCAAGGCATATCAAATTAAGATTTCTTATTTTTAATAAATATGTTTTCCAAGGTTTTTGTTAAATGAAAATGTACAAGATGTACAATTGCTTCCAGTCCAGAAGGAACCATTTTATGAACATTATTGTGAAATTTTTATACTTAAACAGCAGCAGTGAAATGTAGTCACTTGCTAATATAGACATTTAATGTTTTACCTCAACAATATTATATATATGCATGTTGTTTATTCTTAAAATTAGCAGTAAAGAATGAAAAATGATGTTTAATGTTGATAGCAAGCCTAACAAGTTTTTATGAATCTATCTGCATACTGATTTTTTACACAAATAGATTTTTAGCTTGAATAACTGCAATATTTCCCCATAGCTCTTTTAATAATATGCAATAAAAATGGAGACAAATGACTATAAGCAGAAGAGGCACCAATATGAAACTGTGTGTGACTCATTGGCCATAAAATATTGCATCGAATCCAAAAAATGGAAGAGAGAAAATCATTTTTACCTCGTCAATATTTTATGTCTCACTCTCACTCTGTCTCTCTCTTTTTTTTTTTTTTTTTTTTTTTTTTTTCTGCCAGTTTATATCTTCTGCTAGTATGAATTTAGCTTTCAGTAATGTGGTCTTTATTACTATAAGTTAAGGGAATTGGTCCAACAGTGTTCATGCAACTAACTGCTCGATCATTGCAGTTTTATACTAATAGGAATTAACATTGTTTAGATGTTAAACGATCTCAGATCTTCTTGGGAGACTTAGGTATTTGGTGTAATGCACAAATACTAGGCAGTACACGTATCTCCCAGAAGAGCAACAGAAATGAAATATTTCACACATTCCTTCTCCCACTTAAATATCCTCTTTGTACTTCACAAATTAATTTTCCTTTACTGAGTGAGGAATTGATTGACTGCAGAAGGAATTAAGATGTGTCAAATTAGAGATATTTATTAGTTATATTCCTTGAACTTTCCTCTCCAAGCCCTTTGAACAACACTTAGAAAAACTAAGAAAAAGTCTAAATTTAATGCTAAAATAATCTCTGAAAATAGTCAAATGATATGAAGTTGGTATTTTAAGATATTTATTCTTGAGCAATTCTGTATGTTTGCTATATATATATATATATGAGCATTTTAAATAAAGCTACTTTTTTTTTTCTTCTTTTTTTTTTTTCTTCTCTCAAAATGTCAGCCTCGATTATACTTTTGAAACCCTGACTGGAAGATGTATATTTCTGCTTTTAAAGATGAAACTTTTAAGATTCACTGTTATCATTTCTGCCAGAATCATTGTACCTGAGCTGAGTTCCAGTTATTTTTAAAAAATCATTATTCAAAGACTTATTTAGTCTTACAATTAATCAATATCAATACAGTGGATTACTAAACAAAAGAAATACAAGTAGCTTCCTTCAAAGCTACACGATATTTGTCACATGATTTTAAAATAATTTTACTTTAATGCATCATATGTTGGTCTTTCTTTACACCTGTATATAAATACACATATAAATACACATGTTTGAAGAAAGAGATACATACCAGAAAAAAAAAAAAAACTAATTGTTCACAGAAAAGATCAGCACAACATAGACACAAACCTTTTATATGCTGTTTTTTGTCCTTCAGAGCAAGTAAAGAGCTCTTTTGTTCCTGCCGTGTTCTTCAGTTACTATTACTGTTAAAAGGAGCACAAACTGAAAATGCTTTTGTACTTCTTAGGACACTAGCAGCACATTTTCTGAATGTTGCGCCTCAGACAGGCATCTAGTCACAGTACAAGGACTTGGGAAAAGCATAACAGTTTCATGTTGAGTGTTAGCCTGGACTTGAGGCACAAACTACCTTTTGCATGAACTTCAATAAACTAAGATGTTAAGGCATATTGATCAGGAAAAAAAAAAAAAAAAAAAAAAAAAAAAAAGCATGTTTTCTTGCACCAAAGAGATTTTTGGAGTACTCAGTATTGGGAAATGAGTAACTATGTAACATGTAGACAGAAACTTATTTTTTTGTTTGTTTTATTTTGATAGTCTAAATAGTTATAATCTTAGAATAACAAAGCGCTAAAATAAATTTGATCTGTTATTTTGACAGTGGTGCTTATATGCAGGGATTTAATATTTTGTAATATTTTGGTTCCAGAGAATTGCTCAAAAAAAAAAAAAAAAAAAGTCAGGTGAGCTGTGATAAATTTGCACCTCACCGTGTAACTCCATATGCATTATATTAGGCTTACAAGCTGCTGGTGAAATGTCTTGACTAGTGAACCACACAGTTTCATAATTGCCTTGATCTTTTTCAGTCTTTTGAATTTTTGTGGCCAGCCCCAGGGCTAACAGCTGCTTTACCTCCTGATAGTTTTGCTCTATGAAATGCTTTATGGGTTTTGTTGAGTCCTTATTACACAAGCACAAGATGCATTCTTATTATCTTGTTTTCAAAGTGTGGAAAATGTGGAAGAACACAATGGCTAGCTTTATATTTTACATCTTAGTGTGAAACAGACAAACAAAATTTCTAGCCAATGAGTTAAAATAGACGGTTTTTCGTAAACGCATATGAATAATGCATTAATATTAAATAGCTCCCATACAATACAATAGTTATCTTCTTCACCAATTAAAAATTTTATAATATGCCTATTTATATTATAGAAATAGGGTAACTTCATTGTTCTAGGGACTGTTTGCCCTCACAAATGTTTTTATAAAGATGTAAAAGAGGCAGTCTGGGGGGAAAGGCAACAAATAAGAATAAGCCTTCTGAGACTTCACCAGATGAATGTGACCACCATAAGATGTACCCTTATGTGAAATGGATGTGTCCATTTACATTGGCCATTTACAGTGGCTATTTGTGATAGCAGACATCATAATTAGATCATATGCTCCAAGAGAATCTCATAATATAATATTAGCAAGAAAAGAAATTTAAGCTTATCAGTTCATTAGACAAACATTAAACAGAGGGGAAACCTTTGAAAACTGAAAAAGCATAAGATTTCTGGAAAACATTTTAGGCTTGTGAAAAATAATGAAACAGATGAAGAATGGAATCTCTCAAGCTCAAGGTAGAAAACATAGACATAATAGTGAGATAAAACTGAGTCACAAAATTAATGAATCAGAAGATGCAGCCTAAAAAGTTAACATTAAAGTAACAGAAACATCAAAGCTTTCATAGGTGGCAAAGCAAAAATGAATAGAATATGCTTATATTGACAATTAATACATGAAATGAGTAATTATTGTTGATTTTTTTTCAACAGATTGTGCATATATTGGGATTATCTTTATAGATACTGCGTTGCTCCTCAAATCTTTTTTTATCAGCAAAGAACTATGCAACATGAAGAAAACTGCAAATGTTGCTAAGAAGCTGAAGAAAAGGATCACCTGATATTGTGTAACAAACTTCTAAAAGTGACCAAAATATGACTGTTTACACAGCTAATGAAACAATACTTGAAAAGAAAAGGATGTAGTAACTACAGGGGTTTTAATTGTCAAACTGCTGAATAATAATATAAAAAAAATATCAAACTGCAATTACTGTCACAGCACAGCTTTATTGATAGTACCAAATAATTTTTAGACAGATTATTATTTACATTTACATTGGAAGAAATTGAAGACAAGAAAAAAGTTTAAAAGTATGAAATTTCAGAGGAGGAAGATTATGTGCTTGACAAATAATTATATTGTGGATCCTATAGAAAAGCTTGAAAATAAATTGCTAATCATCATTATTCTGTATTCATTTTGATGCTTTGATGTTCTTCACCAGAGCACGTTGTGGAAGGATAATGGATTGCTGTAGATGAAAGTACAGAATTTCTTAATAATAAAATAAAAAGAGAGCAGAATGCTCATACCTTGTTCATTATTCCATAAATTATATGTAGAAAAAAAAAAATCCAAAGAAATTGTATGGTGTCTTAAAAGAGAAGTAGAAGACAAGAAATATCATTAAGTGTTACTCTTGCTGTTTAGATAGTTCTAGATTGACTTTCAGAAGTGGGGAAACTGGGGAATTCTTTGCAATGGAGTTCCAATGGAATGCTCAAAGATTCGCTGGCAGCATAGCTGTTCCCTCAGCTGCTACCTGAAACATAAAGACAAAACCCTTAAAGAAGACTAGCTATCTCTGAAGAACATCATGAAAGTTTTCAAATAATAATAGTAATAAATCATTTAAAAAATGAACAAATATCATACCTTGCAGAAAAAAAAAAGACCAAAACAGATGCTGAAGAGTGTATTTGTAACCAAGGTGTTTAAGAAAGAACAGTCTGCAGGAAGAGGTAATAAACTATGACAATAAATGATATAACTAGAAAAATAAAAATTAAAAAAAAGTTAAGTTAAAAGTTAAAAAAAAAAAAAAGATTTCAGCATAAAAGCTTTGGTTCAGGTCAATTTAATAATATGGATCATCTCTATGATTAGCCCATTATAACACTACAGAAATGGAATACTATCAAGAGTAAGGGAAAAAAAAAAAAAGCAAAACAAAAACACAAATGATTTTTTTTTTCAAATATGAAAATATACACAGAAATGAAACTATGTAACTTCATGAAACATTATAAATAGCACAGAAGAAGAGCAAAACTAGATGGTTATATTAGATAGTGTTGGTAAAAAATTTTAAGCAATAGCAAAAACAAAGTTAAGCAATTTTAAGCAACCTTTAGCAGAACAGACTCTGGCGAGTGAAAGGAGTGATGAAAAAAGGGCCAGTCCCATTTATTCCACTCACAAATAAGCCACAAAAAATAAAAAATAAAAAAAAAAATCATAGAGACCAACCAAATTGTGAGAGTATATCTTTATAAAATTTGTAACTTTCCTGCAGATTAGCTCATAAAGCAGAATGTTGGATGTGATGATATTTTTGGAAAATCCTCCAATGTCTTATGCTTCAGAAACAAGAAAATAATATGAAAGGTGAGCCTTACCTCCACATAGGAAGCCCTCACAATGTCATCTCAGAACCTGAGGTGACATTCTGCTCCAGGTTGAATTCTATCTTGACATAGTTTGCTGCACAATTTGGAATAGGATCTGTTGAAGCATGAAAACTAACATTTAATTCATTTACTGAAAAAGATTCTTGCCTGCAAGCTATCTTCTAAGGAGTTGTGAAGTACAAACATGATAAGGAGGGAAAGATCAGTTTTCCTTCCAAATGTTATTTTACAAAACAATTAAAAATTTAAAAAATAAAAATAAAGGGAGACAGGAAAAATGGGCAGAACACCTAATGAACTTCATTATAACAGTGGTTTATCACTAGAAAGTCAGAGAAAGATTGATCTCACCTAAACTCAGCTACCTAAAAAGTGTCTGGTTTAGGGTTCTGAAGCTCCCTCAATAGTTTCTGGAAAGAGAAAGGAAATTCCTCCCAGTCTTCTGAAATTCATATCTTCAGATGGTATGAGTCTCCCACCTCTGTTGCCTGTTTCTATACCTACTACTGTCTAGGTGTCCAGATTAGACTAATTATCTAACTTTAAATTGTCTTTTTTTATTATTATTTTAAAAGATATTATTCTCTTCTGTTCCAAATTTAAAGAAGTTTCATGAGAGTGATGACTGCAAAAAAAAAAGATAACTGATATTTGCCCTTCCTCCTATCAGTCAACATATTCTGTTTCAGAATTAGTTTTATCATGTATTAAATATATTTTCTAAAATTGAATAATAAATATATATATATGAAATAAGTAATTGTAGTTCATTAGAAGCTTTGCTAGATTTTTTTTTCTACTATGAGAATATAAAGTGTTTTTTTTTTATTTTTTAAGTTTAAAAAGTTCTTGATTTTTACTTCTAGATATATAAATATTAAGAATAATCTTCAAAAATGGATAATTAGGCATATTGGAATGGATATTACTAATATAACCAAATAAGGAATAGCTTATAGCTGGAAACATACTCTGAACAGCTCAGCTCAATAGGGAACAATGCTGCACTGCTACAGGGAGGGAAAATGATGCTAAAAGGCTTCTTCAGTGTTTGATTTCTGTGACATAAGAATACTAAACCAAACTAAACTATGTAATTGAAACAAAAGAAAACTTGGGGCAGATATGAGAAAAGAGGTTTATAATGTTCAAGAGTGACTACTGTAAAGACCCCCTAATTTACCAAATCTGTAAGGGGAGAGGCATGGAATTATATAGTACCATAGTATGGTTTGGGTTGGAAGGGCCAAGACCATCTAATTCCAACCCCGCTACTCAGGGCAGGGACATCTCCCACTAGACCAGGTTGCTCAAAGCCCCATCTCTGGGCAACCTGTGCCAGTGCCTCACTACCCTCACAGTAAAGAGGGTGGAATTTCTTCCTTATATCTAAACTAAAACTACCTTTTTTTTTTAGTTCAAAAGGCATTACTCATCCTGTCACTACATTCTCTGACAAGGAGTCCTTCCACAGCTTTCCTGTACGCCACCTTTAGATAACTACAGAGAGCTGAGTGTAGTTCTTCCATACATCAGTGCCTACCAACACTCAAGAGATGTGAGGCTTTGTTCAGATGTCCACACAGGAGTGTTAAGTGGAATTTAAGGTGTTCTAATGTGTGCTGTCTGTCATTCAGTTGCTGATCTCAAAGAACACAAGTATCTTATATTAGATTTGCCAGCCCCATAACGTCTTCATAGTTATACAAAATGCCTATATGTGGGTAATTGAATCAAAGACGTAGGTATTTACTTTAGGATCAACTTCTAGAAGAGTTCTAAGTTACACTGACTCTATTGATTAGTCTATTATCTATTGACTTCATATAGATTTAGATAAGTGGCATGCCTACTGATCATATACCCACAGAACTAAATTTAGATGTTTTAATTTTTTCATCTGAATTCTGACATAGAAGCCTGGTGCTGAACATAGATTTAAAAGTCATAATTTAGGTGGCATCATTTATACCCTGTAGAAAATATTTCTTTCCTTCTAAGGAGAACATGTTTTACCCTCTAAAGAATGTACCTAACCTGTGGGAATCTGACAGCTGTTATCAAACAAAAATATTAAGTATGAAATTCAAGAGATGTGTCTCTGAAAAAAAGGAAAATCATTTTTTAAATGCCTGCGTTCAGTTATACCTAATGTAGGAATAAAAAGGAATACCCAATCAAATGATTCAGCTAAATTTAGTCAACTTTTTTATGTCAGCATAAATTCTACAGAGTGATAGGATTAGTATTCATTGACCTAGATGCATGTGAGTATATCAGTTATTCACTGGGGATTTCATTGCAGTCTTTTTACTGTCTCTGAATCTGGATACACTGTATAAATAAATAAATAAATAAGTGTTGAAGGATTTTTGAAGACACTCTTAAAGCAAGTTGACTGATTTGTCAGGCTTACAAGATAAAATAAGATTGCCTTTCTATCCTAACCAAATTTTGCTGTTACTGCATAATTAACGTGTAAGGGAAGGAGCATTTCAAGATGATATGCAGTAGTCATAAGAAGAGTGTTTTGATATATAGCAGTCATCTATATTGCTATCTTCTGCTTGACTTTCTAAATTCATACATTATTTTACATGTTGAAATTTTGCAGGCTTATATTTGTATTATATTCCAGCTGTTTTTTGTTTGTTTGTTTTTATGGAAGCCAAGACATCAGTTTTACAGACATGCATTTTATATGTATTATGATTATAAAAAGAAAAAATCCATATAGGAGATTGTATTGATAAAACTAATATAAATTAAGATCAAAACTGAAAATGCATTAATTTCTTATTAAATCCATTCTAACTGTTCTATGTGACAGTAAATCCCTATTCTGAGCCTGTGTGTACAAACAACTAACGAACTTTGTGCTGGACTGGCTGGTGGGTAGGAAAACATCCACACAGAGAAAAACTCAAGGCCTGAGTCTGGATGTGGATACGAGCCACAGATATTGGATGGATTTAAAGTCTGTGTTAGCACTCAAGTATACCAAAGATATAGGTTTGCTTGCAAACCAACACTGAGGGTGTGTACATGCTCTGCCTCCAGTCCCAGTCTTGCCGGGAGGAAGAACAGGAAGTGGTTGTCTGTGATGCTGATGTGTGTGAGCCCCATGGGTGTATGTGTGGGTGCTCATACCACGCTGACCTCAGTGCTGACCTGTATGCTTGGCCATGTGTGCACTGGGTGTATGTCTGTGTGGGCATGCACCATCTGGGAATACATGTTCAAACTCACTGCTAGCAGATAGGGAACATGGACCAGCAGCAGCCTCCCTTCTATCAGACTGGGATGAGAGGAACCCTGGGAGATTCATATCATTACAATATATGATTAAATGTCATATGTTATTGGTCTGCTTCCACAAGGAACCTGGCAAGCCTCAGCTCCACTGGCTCAATGTGAAGTTCAACATTCAACCCTACCTAGCAAGCAAATGTTGAGCTAAAATAGGCAGGGAATTGTTGTGGTTTAACCCAACAGGCAGCTAAGCACCACACAGAAGTTTGCTCACTCCCCTCCAATCCCAGTGGGATGGGGGAGAGAATAATAAAAAGAATAAAAACTCATGGGTTGAGATATAGACAGTTTAATAGAACATAAAGGAAGGGATAATAATAATAATAGTACTAGTAATAATAATGATAATTATAATAATAACAAAAACTTATAGAAAGCAAGTGATGCACAATGAAATTGCTCACCACCCACTGACCAATGCTCAGAACCCTCCCAGGCAGCCTTCCCCTACCAGTTTATTGTTCAGCATGACACCGCATGATGCAGAATATTCCTATGATTAGTTTGGGCCAGCTGTCCTGGATGAGTCCCCTCCCAGCTCCTTGTGCACCTCCAGCCTCCTCACTGGCAAGGTGGTATGAGCAGATGAAAAGGCCTTGAATTAGTGTAAGCACTACTCAGCAACAACTAAAACATCAGCATGTTATCAGCATTATTATCATTCTAAAGTCAAAGCAAAGCACCATACCAGCTACTAGGAAGAAAATTAACTCTATCCCAGCTGCAACCAGGACAGGAATTCATAGCAACTGAAAGCGGACTGACCTCAGAGATATAACTCCTTTTCTTTTCTGAAAACAGTATGATTAAAAGCTTTGAGAATCAGTACCTTTCATTGCCAAGCATGTTGGCAATGAACAGGCATTGACATAATGAAGAAAGCTATGTTGTTTTAATGGTTACCCAGGACATGACCATGTGTTGGTTACTTAGATGAAAAGCACAAGATGTTGGAGAGCAAAAGACCTGAGAGGAAGCCTGTGGGAGAGAACTTCTACCTCTCTGCAGGTAATGCTCATGATGAAACTGCATTTTAGTGTTATGATCATGGTGCTTTTTCATGCAGCAAAGTCGATGGGAATTATAAAGCTGAGGGTGTCTCCACCATTGCATCTCTGAAAAAAGATTGCAGAAGGGGTTTTGTGCACAGATTGACCAGACAAAATAAACCCTGCTATTTCATTACACATCTGCCACTGACTCCAAAAAAAGAATATCACCCAAGTAGCTCACACAACTGTGTTGAAGGCCCTAAATTCTTTGTAAAAGTCTGTCATCAAAGTATTGTCTCACCCCATTCTTACTTAACTGGAGAACCAGATGGGATCAAGCATTTCAGGTTTTCCCAGCATGCGCAGCACTGCCAAAATTAACAAATGTGTGCCGTTCCTGCAGTCACACTGTTGACAGAAAGCTAACATTCTTGCTAGAGACATTGTGGAAAGTGCTGTTGGAATTAACTTATTGACAGATATCTATCAAATAAATATAGTAACAGCAATATGTCAGAAAGTGATGTGCTGCTGTCAGTCTACTATTTGAGCTTCAATTAAGAGATGAACTCAGCAGAGCTTTGGAGTGTACTTAGCAGATTAGAAGGACCCAGTCTTTTGATCTGCTCATCTACTTGCATGCCCTTCTGTTGTCTAGGAGGGGCTGCTAATTTTGGTGTGAAGATCTTCTACTTCATCACTCAAAAGTAAAGGCTTTGTGTTACTTATTTTCTGTTTTTCGCTGCAGAATTCATTTGCTTTACATATTATCCTCAGTTTTAAAACTGCATCTCCTGCAAACTATCATTGTTGCTCACTCTGAGGAAGTAGATTTTAGGATGGGTTATTAAACATCTAACAGAATTTTTTCTTAAACTTCAACACCCTGTCAGATTCTTTCATCGCCATTTCCAGCTTCATTAAAATAAGATTTTGAATTATATCAGGCCTCTAATAATCCAGCTTGACTTGCCCATTTATCTGATTTCAATCCTAATTTGTCTTGATCTGCTGTTTTCTTCTCTAGTTTCAAAATCAGTGTAGTTATTATGGCAAAATTGCAGAGGGTAATTCAAAAGACACATTTACATATTCTCTAGGATTTAATTAGCACAGGAAAAAAACTCAGTAGTTTCCACTACTTGTTTCCAGTGAAAAGAATAATGCTTTGGGACAGGACTAAGAAAGTTATGGTGAAAGGGAAAATAAGACATGTTTTATAGAAACACATCTTACCTTTTTTAGTGTGCAGAAACTGCAGGAGATACCAATGGTAGACGCTAGGTTTGTTGGCTGAATACAGTTATACAAAGAGAGGCCAAAAAGGTTAATGGAACAATATGCAATGGTATATCCTCCATGTCCATGGAGGGGACAAAGGGACTTCGAGGCATGCAACACTGAAGTTTAAAGCAGGTCCATCTCTACATTGTGGAATGAGGTAGAATTTATTTTTCTTTCATCCCCATGTATCCTTTGTCTATTTGGGCTACCTACAGAAACAACCATGTGCCTGGATTCAGATAACCAAGCAATCTTATCAAATGCAAAGTTGCTGAACACAAGTTTTCTGGATGCAAGCCAGAAGTCATGACTGAGAATACTGCACATGGCTAGCACCTAAGAATAAGGAATAGAAAGGGAAGATGAGGAAAAAAATACCACAGAATACCCATATACATTCAAAGCATTTTAAATTAAATGAGAATTAAAAGCTGCACAGTAATTCATCCTTCCTTTATGAGAGATTTACATTTAAAAAGCAAGTTCATAATGCTCTCTGCAGTAACTCCATGTCTCAGCATTTAACCTTGGCAATATGCTCTCTCTCACAGATAATAGCAGCATAAATAATTTCCCACAGTTGTTAGCAGCAAAATGACTTGTTAATCTCACAAATTACTGAAAGTTTCAACACTTCTGCAAAAACCTAAATCAGAACTTTGAAAGTTGGTGAAGGGCAAATTTGGTGCATCAGTGGGACCATTTATTGGTTGCTAAAAAGAAAGAACTTTGAACAACATAAAAAGGTTAAAGTTTGTTTGTTTGGTTTTTGGTGTTTTTTTTTCATTTGTTTGGTGTTTTTTTTCTGTTGCTAAAACATGAAGCCCTTTAGAATTTTGCATTATCTTGAACTGCAAATTAGCAAGAGTAGATGAAAAGAACTATCCACCAAGAATTTAAAAGATAGACTATTAGAAAATGCAATTGAAAAACATATGCTCTTAATTCTTTGCTATTAGAAACTATAACTAGGATAAACCTTTCAATTTTCTGATTTTGTAAGACAGACACAGTATATAACTCTGTCAAATATCTTTTACCTTCCCAGTGCATCCTTCATACAGAACTATCTACAGACTTCAAATTGAGTTATATCAGGATATTACTTATCTGTCTACTGACACATGTAGGAAAATCTTAAATTCAGAACCTATGAGTGATATTGTGGATACACCAGTTA
Organism: Stictonetta naevosa; assembly: GCA_011074415.1. Lineage (NCBI taxonomy): Eukaryota > Metazoa > Chordata > Aves > Anseriformes > Anatidae > Stictonetta > Stictonetta naevosa. The sequence goes on along the minus strand of CM021699.1, from coordinate 105,299,386 downwards.
TTACAAAACTGCAACCAAAGGGTATGCTTTGCATGCTGTAAAAATACACCTTGTAGTCCACTACTATTTACTGACAGTATATCGAGTTTTGCTAAATCTGCGAAAGATTGAACTCATTAGGATATTTAAACCTGTGTATGTATATCTCACATTAGCTCTTGGTCACAGAGTGGGGAACAGTCAAGTATTAATAGCTGTTAAAAGACACTCTACCCACAGAACAATTTAAGGAATTTGGTGAATTATATGTTGCTATGAGTATTGGTCAACAACTAATTGCTCATAAACAGTCCTTCTCCTCATCTCCCTCATAGGCCACCTGAGGTTTTAAACAGCTTTCACTGCAGGAAGTGACAGAGAAAGTGAGAAATCAGACCTCATTACAGGGAAGAAAACATTAGAACAGATCTAACAAAAAGTAACATGCTTTTCCCAAGCTCACTCTGAGGACATGCGAAACAGCTAAAACCCTTATCAACCTGCAATGAGGTTGCTAATTCTCAGGCAGGATTTATAATAATAACTCTGAATGCCTGCAATCTATATTTGCACCAAGCATAGGGAAAAATATCTTCCTTCTTTTGCATGTTTCTAGAATAAAGCACCCTCCCAGATACATTTCTTCTAACTTGAAAGTGTGCGAGAAGAAAACGTTCTGCAAATGGTAACTAGGTTGCTTAAAGGGCTATAGGAACTCAGATGCTATGATGATGACTTCAGTGCAAGAGGCAACGCAAAAATGGCAACAAAATTAGCTCTACATGGTCTACCAGTGACAGGAAAGAAGGAGGAATAAAGGGGTATGAAATTAGATAAAATTAATTTAATGATTAATAGGATTCAGCCTTCATTTTACTTTTGGTCCATGTTTTTTATTAATCTTACTGAATCTTTCTGTTCAAACACTGTGGCTGGATTTACCTTGTGCAGTCAAATCATTAAAGTGCGCGTACTCACTTTAATCCTCATATCTTGCCAGCATGGTATAAACGATAGTGAAAATGGCCCCATGGATTGTTTTATTGATATTTTAATTGCAGTAATATACTGCTGCTGTCATAAAATTTGGTGGAGCAATGAGATATAAACTGGATGAAGGGATAGATTTATAAGTAAATTCATCAGTGAACTAGTAGATTAATGAAAAATGAAGCATTCTGGCTGCAACATTAATCTCTGAAACTTCATTAATAATGTTCTAGAGGAAAAATGATATTTTATATTGTAATCAAATTTTCATTAGCATTTCAATAAATTGAAAGTCAGTGCTTTGAAGGCCAGGAAAACTAATCATTTATAAGGTCCACAGTAGGTCCGAAGGCTTTTTGGTTCATTTATTCTAAATGTGTATTTTAATGTTCCCTTCTGCCTTAGAAGAAATAAATTTTTTGAAAATTTTAATATTCACCATTACAGTTTGGAGGTGCTGCAAATATGAAGCAAAACATAGCCCCTTAACATATCAACTTCCACCACCTGCACTTCTCAGCTACTATATTTGAGAGCAGGACTGCCTTTTTTTTTTCTAAAAAAAAAAAAAAAAAAAAAAAAAGTAAAGGGCCTATGTGTATTTGAGAGCAAGGAGTAAAGGACAGATTCCTGACTGATAAATAAGCAAAACGGTGACCTAGCATTTCTGGGTAAGTTTTTTTTTTCAATCTAACTTAGTTTTAATTATTCTTTTCACTGTCCAAATCACCAGTTAGCCCACAAAAATCCGTATAGGTCCTATAAACAATTATTTGCTATTGCATGTCACAGGCCAAACAGATTTACTTTTAAATTCAGTGGAGAGAAACACATTTCTTATGGTGATTCATCCAACCTAGCAGATGTCTGAGGTTAGGTGAGTGGCAACTCATTCCTGGGCCCACCCCATGCAGGCCCACCCCATAGCATACACATTATTGACAACCACATGTTAGCTAGTCTCTTGAAAAGGTGATTCCTTTCATAGATATATGCTTTGGAATGAGATGATCAGCCTTCAACTCTCAGCTGACTGAAGATATCCACATTATGGATCCTTAGTTTGGACAGATGGTTGTCTGACTCTCTGCAAAACACCTTCTGTGGATTTCTGTTCACCACACTTAATGCAGAGGGTCCTTAAACAGACACAAGTGCTTCTCAACAGCGTAAGAGCCCAAAGGAACATCCTGATTCACCACCAGGGAAATGAGGCCAGCATACAACCACCACACATGCTTCATTGAGAAAGAGAAAAGGCTCACCAGATCCCCATCCAGGTAATATCCCTTATCAGGAAATCTTTGAAGGATGCGGTTTGAGTCTGAGACACAGAGAACACATACTGAACTTCATCAAATTAAGGCCAGTATATCTGAAACTAGTTTTGTTTCTAGGTTAAATATACCTTAAGGAAAGAATAAAAGTGGTGTGGAACAGGAAATTATTTAAAACCAGAAAGCATTTAGAAGAATACTTCTAGTCTTCAGCAGAATCAGAGTGAGAAGATTACAATGAAAGATGCCTCTTTCAATCAGCCATGTAAGAAATCCTCCTCCCACAACTCCTTTCTTCCATTATTTTCTTTTCAATGTTATATTTCATAACATGTTATTTAACAATAAAATCAAAGAGGTCTAAAATCTTTGTATTTATGCCCTCTCTGCTTCGATGTTTTACTGCATTGTATAAAGTTTACTAACCTGGTTCATGCTTCTCCTACTTTTCTGTGTTTGAATTGTGTGTTGTTTCTCCCAAGACAGAGAAGTTACAAGGTGGCAGGGATGAAATCAATTCTCTTTTATTTATGTGGAAGAAATAAATAGTGCACTTCCATAACTCTACTTTTTTTCTTTCTTTTTTTTTTTTTCCCTCTTGCAGCTCTGTGAACTCCTGAAGGTCGCATCACTCAAGTTATAAGTTTTTGATAAACCAACAACTGGATATTGTTGTAATTATTCCTTCTTGATAATTCTGTAGTATCTTCTCTGAAGTCTTGTGCATTCTCATTAGCTTTTAACTTTTAGTAAAAAATTTAAAAATATCTTTTTTTCTATGGGTTTTAGGATGGAATATATTGCTGGCATGAAATCTCTTGTAAGAAAGGTCCGAGACTCTACAGAATTATGCTTAGTGCTAGTTTTATGGTATTATCCAGGATTTAGTTATGAAAACATTTACATTATTTATAGAAAATAATTCTGATTTACAAAAGCAGAGCTGGTTGACAGTGCATATTTTCATACAGGTAATTGCAATGAACCTGAATATATTTTTTTCTGAGGATCTTTTGGAGCAGGAAAAAAATCTACTTCTGGAACATCTTGCCTTCCTATTAAAAAAAAAAAAAAAAAAAAAAAAAAAAAAAAAAAAGAGAGAGAGAGAGACTTCAGGCTTAGCACAATAAAGTGCCTGCCGGGGAAGACCCCCAGTTAGTCCCATAGTCCCAGCAGCCTGACAAATTACTGCCCTTGGTCAGACCCACTGTAACTACTCCCCTTCTCCTGCTGAAGTCAAAATAAGCTGAGCTAACAAAGACATTTATTTTTGAAGCCTTCTCTGACAGAAGCAGTTAAAGGCATTGTTGTATGAACAGTTCAGTGCTCAGGTCAGAAAAGGCAGCAGGAGGCAAAAGGGCAGTGAGGAGAAGGAGGAGAGGGCAAAAACAATTAGCAACAGAAGGCTGGATTTTTTAATTTCTGCTGGCATCATATGTGCAACTTGATGAGTTTACTCCTTGGAGGAGTAGCCACCTCCAAACCCCTGCTCCTTTGTGTCACTTCAAATATAAGCAGTAGTCTTGCACTATGCAGTTTTCTGCAACTAACCAAAGCTGTGAAAATTAATATTAATCAGTAACCATCTAAATTTTGCTCAAGAGGCATGTAAAGCTAAAGGTTAGTTCTATTCTCATTAAAGTCCAAAACTATGTCCTATGCTGCTAGATTTATGAAATTACTTCCTTCCCTCAAATACAAAAGTGGCAACCAAAATTACCTTTCATTATCTCACACTGACCTCTAATTGTTATTTTAATGAAGTTAAGATCAAGCAAACATTTAATTAAAATTAATGGAGAGATGCACACTTACTTCAGAAATCTGAGTATATTATAGATTGCTAGATGATAAATTTGATAACACAGCTGTTGTGTTCTTCTCTTTGCTCAAACAAGTGAAGAAAACTGTCATGAGAGCTTTAACTATGATTTATCCTGGTATTTGGTGGGTCTGTGGAAACAAATTTCACTTCAGTTGCACAAAGACTTTATTTGATCTAGCCTATTCATAAAAATTGCAAATATTCTTTCTTCCTATTTCCAACTGTAATCAGGCTGCATCTTGATTCACTGGCAGTTTTAATTTTTTTGCTAATCCTGGTTTTCTAATGCTCCATGGTATTCTGAACACTTTTATCTTATATTTTTTAAATTTTTCTATTTTGCACTTAGAAAACATATTTTATCTTAAAAACTGAATATAGATTCAGGAAGAAGTAAATGCATATCCAGTCACGGCCTGGAGGTTATAACGTCAAATTGCTAAGAGCTATTTTCTAAAATTATATCGTATTTTTGGGGAGGAATTGTGCTACCGTCTCCACCTTTTCCAGCAGCCTCTGACAATTTTTTAAATCAAGAACTTTCCACAGAACCTTCAGTTTGAGACAGCTTTTTCCAGTTATGCAAATGAAGAATCTCTATATGAATGCAGTCAATGAAAACCTGATTTGATTATTGTTGATCTTGTTTTAGTTACCAATATCTCTATATATTATAGAAATTTAACTGTCAAACATATATGTGGATGTGTCTGATTTGTGTTTTTGGAAGTAAATTATTATATCCATGTTATTACTAGAATTAACAGTAATCAAGTTTTTTTTTGTTTTTGTTTTTGTTTTTACTTTGTTTTAGATTGTGATAGTTATGCATTTGTTTCAACACTCAAAATGTTTGTTAGCATAGGCTACATGCACTTACATCAAATTTATAGTCTATATCACCATGGAAGAGATACAATTTTAAATAGTTATTTGAAATATAATTAAGAAAACACATTGCTTATTTAAAGAAATGTAGAATTTAATGTCTAGGTAGTACAGATTGTATTAAAGTCATATCAGAATTGCTTCTTATTTTCATGACATTATTTGGGGTAATTTAGGGCAAATTATACTTTGCTCAGAGGCTGTAGAACAGATTTCTGATCAATTTACTTTGAGTATTCTTGACTACAGATTTAATTTTCTTTGATGTTCAAATATTTCTCTTTTTAACATTAGTTTCTCTCTCTGATTCATCTTGAAGAGAGTTGCTCACATCTTGAAGAAAAAGACTTTGTGGGTTTAAAATTGTCACTACATTTACACATGCACAGGTTATTTTTTTTTCTGAATTTTGTGTAAACGTCCAAGGTTTTGATAAATCAGACAGATCAGTCTTTGACATTAATTAACCTGATGATCCATGTGATAAAAAACTATTGAATAATTCACCATATGTAGTACTCAGAGAGAGTTTGGGCATTCTGTTGCAGTAGTTGCACACCAAATATTTTTGTTATTGAATATTTTTGTAATTAATCTAGTTTATTATTTTTTTACTTTGAATTTTGATTCATTTCTTTCACCAGTGAAGGGGAAGATTCCTCTCATGCTTACGAGATCCATTCTTTTCTGGATATTACAGAATCAGAAAGGCTGAGATTTGAAGGGACCTCTGGAGTTCATACAGTCCAAAACCCTTTTCAAGTATGGACGCTTAGAGGTATTTATCTAGGACCACGTCCAGGCAGTTTTTGAAGATCCATAAGGAGGGAAACTCCACAAACTCTTTTGATTTGTAATTTGATTACATTCACCAAGGCCTCTATCTTTGTCAACATAATTCTGTTTCAAAACAATGAATGAGCCAGACAGACTACGTTAGACACTTCAAAGTTAGGAAAAAAAAAAAAATGGTAATAACGTGCATTGTATTTTATTGCACCTTAGTCTTAAGTTACCACCTTGAGGAAATTGCATCTAATCAGTCCCTGTCCCTCAGCTTTGGGTGGTTTTGTTTGTTTGTTTGTCTGTTTGTTTTTGTATTAAACTCCATTTATATTACTCATGTTGTAGGACTGCTTATTTATTTCAGTAGAAAAACTGGAGATTTTGACAGTTTCATGGGAAACTGTCGGAGTGTTTATTTCCTGAAAGGCTCCAAATATAATTTAAAATAATAATAAAACATAACATTTTATTAATTTCTTTTACATAGATAAGGATTTTATATTAGGAGTTCTAGTACTTAATAAAGAGGCCTTCCTAAAAATCAAAGGACGGGAGAAAAAAAAAAAAAAAAAGCATATTCTTTGTTTTAGATCCCTAGATTTTTGACTAGCTTTCTTAGCATCTCCTAATAAATGAATCCATGATCCTGGAGTTTACTCCTGACATTTAGCTGAAACTATTCTAACTATTCTTGTTCTGGCTGCAGCTGAGCTCTGCGGCTCTGTGCTTTTTTTTTTTTTACTTTTTTTTTTCCTTTTTTTTTTCCTTTTTTTTTTTTTTCCCCAGGTGGTACAATTAAACCATATATCTGACACTGTTGTTCCTCTCAAACATTTTCTGTAACTGGCACAGGTTCACATCACAAAGGGAAGTGAGAAGGGATTTGCTGAAGAGTTGGCAAATCATAGAATCACAAAATTATAGAATGGCTGGGGTTGGAAGAGACCTTAAAGAACATCTAGTTCCAAACACCCAGGCATGGGCAGGGATGCCACCCTCTAGATGAGGTTGCCCAGGGAGCTGTAAAACCTGGCTGTAAAACACCTCCAGCAATGGGGCATCCACAACTTATCTGGTCAATACTGAAGTTTTAAAGTGAAAGTTAAACTCTGTATTAGAGTTACCTAACATAAAATAATCAGAAATTATGAAGAAATTTGCATGGATGCAAAATGTGCAGAGTGTAATGTTCTGCCCGTTTCATGTCCATCAGCATTAAAGATTAAAATATTATCTATGGAAGCTATTTATGTCTAAGCTGTGTTAGGGTCCTATCAGCATTATTTGCACTTATGAAAAAAGCTTAGATGTGAAAAAAAAAAAAAAATGTCTATGGGTCTCTCTGGACTATGAGACTTATCAAAATGATCATCTAGTGATACTGCTGGAGAATTAACTAAATATGACTCTCTTCAGGGGAGGGGTGGGGAGAGGTACTTAGTAATGCTATTGCATCCTATGCACCCATAGCACTAAAAAATTAGAAGATGTGGATCAGTGCTAATGTCTTAAAACATTCTTAAGAATTTAAATGGAAGATTTTAGTCATGGTAAGGAGAGTGGTCAAGATTATGCTTGTATTTTATAAGCAGGAACCTTTGTACCTCTTTAGGAGAGAATAAGAACTTATGGCCTATATTCACAAAATAACTTTATTTTGGATTTATATTCTCACATGAACAGTTATATCAAAAGACAGTAACAGTGGTTTGAAATTCTGAAATATTCTGTAAAGTGCAGAATGAGGGGTGAAAGGTATAAAGGCATATTCAGTGTATTGCTGCAGTGCATCTGTAATGTAAAAAAAAATATATTAAAAAAAAAAAAAAGTGTTCCCTAGTTAAGAATAAGCTTTGAAATGGAAACTTTTTCTTTATTTCTTTGTTTTCTTTTTTTTTTTTTTTTTTTTTTCAAATGAAAATAACATGTCCTTCTCTATCTTTAGGGGTACAAAACAGGAAAGATGAAGAAAAATCATCTTTTCATAAGTTTTCTTTTCTTAAATGGACATAATGAACTAGTTGTATACTATGATTGACATAGTTGAAGGCAAATGAACAATTTAATACTACTTTAATTTCAACTAGATATGCTGAATATTTATTTGATGCTGCAGTTCTTTAATCAAAATACAGCCCTGCCAAGTTTAAAATGAGCATGTGTTTTGATGGAATATATTTACATCAACATTTGACAAGAAAACAGGAGTAGCTAATTTTCATCTCTTGTTTGGCTTTGATATCCTTGTGTTTTCTTTTTTTGTATGTATGAAAAAAAAAATGACAAATTTAATTTTTATAGAAAAGACAGTATTTAAATATGTCATTGGCACAAATTTTAATTCAATATGGTAAAGTCAATATAGGGTAACTAAATTAAAGAATATAAATCAGTGTGAGCAGAATTCCTTTTCTAAAGGAATCTTTAGAATCTTAAGATTCTTAAGGAATTTAAAGAGATTCTAAGAGTCTTCCTCAACTGTTTGATCCACCTTATCTGTCGGTTTCCATCAAGTGAGGACAGCAGTGTCCAGAGAACAGGAATACATAGGCAGACCTAGTGTCAATGTGTAACATACTCGATGGCTGGCAGGTTAGCAACAAGTTGTTGCTCTGTTTCTCCTAGAGCTCCCAAGACCAACAAGATCATGTTTAGTTTGTCTAGGAGATAAAATACATTTTTTACATCTCAACAAGTTTTAATTACAGTTAATAATAATAATAATAATTACATATTAGGTATTTTTCATTTTAAAGAAAAAATAATAACATTAGCAACTACTTAGCCTCAGTTTTGACATCTCAAAAGACAAAACGTTGTATGTCTTCTTTACAAATTGTTTGTGTGCATATGTTATAAAAATGTTGAGTCCTTATGCAACTGATAAATTAAGGATATGTAAACATCCTTGAAATAAATTTAGTAAGGAGCTATCTATGTATTTATTATTGCATATATTACTCACTGTGAGCAAGCGAGCTTTTAGATAAGAGGAAGAGGTTAAGGTTAAGTTTTAACCCTTCATTGAGGGTTAAAACTAATTGTTTTTTGTTTGTTTGTTTGTTTCACTGTAAATCCTTAGGAAGCCTGAAAAGATTGCTTTAGTCAATTTGCTAAAGCAGGCTTTCATTAGCGATATACTGAGCAGTGCTTTAATCAGTACATGAATCCACCAATTTCAGATAATTAGTGCTAATCATCATTTCTCAACACAAAAGGACTTGAGCAAGGATTTTTGTCAGCAGCATAATAAAGGAGGACACAATCCCTTCCGGGCCTGACACAAGATCATCCTACTTCACAGAACAGGAACTGAACTTGTGCTAGACATACCGTAGATATAGACTACTTAAAATTACACACCTGAAATTCTGGATATTGCACCCCTTGAAAGAGAGCTGTTGCCCAGATGTAAGCACCCAGGGTGCATTGTTATAGCAAGAAAACAGAGCACAGACCACCTCTATCCCTTGGTAGACAGCTGGTATAGCATGGCTTGCATTCAGGCAGCCAATGCATCCAATCTGCCTGTCTGGGGAACTCCTTGGTCCCTCCTCCCTGCTGAGATGTGATGAAACATTTTCTGGAAGGGTGTGAGAATGGGCCACATTTGTGCCATAAACTGTGCTAGCAGTACAGCAGTATGAACTAGAAAGTTCTTGCTGTTTTAAGCATTGGCTATTTTTGTTGAAGATATACTCATTACTTTTGAGAGAGTTTGCGTGGAAAGAAAGAAACGGTGAGCACAATAGCTTTGTTAGCCCTGAAAGAACTGAATTACACAGTTCTGAACAGGTAGACCTTCTTCAGGCCACTCTGGAATGAAAAGCCAGAGAAGGTTATCCTGCCTCCCTCCCACTGAAAATAGACAGTTATATTGCAAAAATATATGTGGCAGACAGGAAAAAAAAATAATTAAAAAAATGCATATTTCACAGAGGGACATTAAAATTGCAATAGGGTAACTGTGAAGTAACTAACTAACTGTAGCCTTACCCCAGGCTCTTACTGCAAACCTTGTAACATCAGAATGGGAGACTCCAAGCAGACCTTGTACTCTTGAATACTACTCATATGGTTTGGGCTGTAATTCAACCTCAATGGTTCTGCCAGTGTTCCCACCTGACCCAGATGATAGGCTTTTGGACAGAATTCTTACCTGTAACTGAAGCATTCTGGGTTTGAATTCCTCCAAGGCTGAAGGAGAATTCAACCTGAATTGAATTCAAGAATTCTTTTTTTTTCTGAGGATCAGTGCTTAAATCGCAGTTTATAATATAAAATGCAGGAGCAGTATATTTAAGTTGCTTTAAAATTAGGCCTTTGTGCTGCATTTTATAGCCAGCATAATCACAAGGTCATTTGCTATCATGTTCTACAAACACTTCCTAGAAGAGGTCTCACACTCAGGTAAAGAAATGCCTAGTTGTGCTGAACATGTCCAGTCCAGGAAGCAGGATTATTGAAAGTCTTTGAAAATGAATATGCTGAAGTTTAAAATACAAATAATATTTCACATGCCTGAAACTTAAATTAGTTGAGTCTGGTTTTATGCTTCTCTGATGGCTGTGATGAGAAACAGATGGCATTAGTCTAACAATAATGCACAGGGCATGGTCTCCCTTGTTAAGTACCTTTAAAATATTCAAGTTACAGAGTCCAAAAACTGGCAAACGTTACCTCGAAATGTTTCTTGATGCTGCTCTACAGGACATGAAATTTTCTTCAGCTAAATGTCTAATATAAAACCTTTTTTAGTTGAGGACATAAGAATTGTCTTCCTGACAGTGATTCAGGCTGTTTGCCAGGAAGCAATGTTAGATGCACAGCATTGCATATGACAAACCAATGCAAAATCTTTATCAACAAAAAATTGTTCAGACTGTGGCTATATACTAATGTGTCTAAAATAGTATTCTTGATGTTTAAAATCCCAGAAATATGAAGTTTCATATTCTTTTTTTGTGTAGTTTTATACATGCTTATTTTTTAATTATTATTCACTTTATAAAATGTAAACTGAAAGCCTCTGAGCAAATAAGCTTTCCTTCTGCAAGACAGAGTAATCATTCTTTCCACTACAAAAATTACTGGTTGAAATGCTGTGGACTGTGAAAAGCTGGAGGTCAGAATAAATGGTCATAGTGGTGGTTTATGGCCAAATATCTATAATACACAATACTGTAATCATGGATTGTGAAATCCTAAACTACCTGAAATCCATGTGGACTTAGCTAAATGAATAGATAGGATTTGCACTATATGTTGCCTTCTGTTTTGCAGTGTTCAGCTGGCTAAAGAACAGGATGAATTTAAGAATTTATTAGGCATATCTGAATGGAGAGAGCATTACATTTTTGACGTAGAATGTGGAGCTTTAGCCACCTGTCTCCAATTAAACTCAGTGTGACGGCAAGATTAAAATACCATCTAGCTCACTATGAAAATATGTCCTGTAGCATCTTCTTTCAGCTCAGCAGCACTAATTCTAATAACAGCCCAACAGAGAATCAATTTTATTTTGATACTTACATGATTAAATATTTTATATGGAGCCTTGGCAACATTGTTAAAAGCTCTCAGATACAAAACTGGAGTTGAAGACGTACTGGCACTTGGAAAAAACTGCATATGAAACAGTATGTGCTAATTCAATAACTAGCACAAATGGTAGTCAAGAGAACTACGTTAACCTGACAGATTCATGTGCAGCAGAATGTGAAATCAAAGAAGCTGTGAAATAACTATGCTGAGAAGTATTGAGTATAAGTTAAATTGACAGACAGCTTTGGTGTTTTTTTTGTTTGTTTGTTTGTTTCTTTGAGTGCATTGCATGTTTTAAACATCTTTTGACCTTTAATAAATGTACAGGAAAAACATCCAGTACTTAAATGTTTATAAATGGTAACATGTTAAACTCAAATTCTCTATATTTTCTCCATCCTTATTCTGAGTACAGAGCTCCAAAGCTGTAACACAGTAAATCAAGTAAATGTCGTGCATGTTACATCCAAAACCATTATGCAGCCATTTGAAAATTAAGTATGATTTCTGCAAACTCACACCTTGAAACTAAAAAATTGGACTGCCTTGAGAGAAATGTTAGCTGAGGAGGCACTACTGAAGGTATCATTATTTTGTGTAGAGTGTTTAAATAAGAAATCCCTTTTTAAGCTCCAGCTGTTTCATTCAATGTAAAAACAGGTCCTTTTTCATTAAATATAGCTGCCTAGGATTTGCTGTGTTATTTCACAACCATTCCTGTTTAAATTCCTTGCTAGAAAAAAGGCCTAAATAGAACCCCAGAGGAAAAAAAATGCTGAGAAATAGCCATCTGATGCTATGCCGTAATTTTTACCTTACATTTTCATGCAAAATTCTGATCTGAAATAGGGCAAACTTAAGACTGTCTTTATTACCTTATACAGTAACACACTTTAGAGATGTTTGTTCAGGGCAATGTTAGCAAAACAAGAATTAGATTTCTTCTTAGCAGGAATCTTTGTATTATCTTTACAGTAATACAGTAATATACTTTTTTTCAGATAAAAATAGTCAATAATCAAGCCACGAAATAAATTTACTTGTCTGTATTTAGTATTAAAAAAATAAAATTAAATTAAATTAAAATAAAATAAAATAAAAAATTAGAGGCATTCATTGTATAGAAACATGTATACCAGAAAAAAAAATAATAATAATAAATAAATTTACTTTGTGTTTTCTTACTTGTCATTTCTGTTCCTTAATCCTTAAGGATTTAATCAATTATTTCATTTGGAAAAGTAACATCTCTGATTTTTAAATGGGGAGAATTAGATATACAGAACTGAATCCTTGGGTGTTTTTAAAGTACAAATTGTACTTCAGACCTTGAGATGCGCTGCTGCAGCTCTGGAAACAACAAAGAAGACCATAAAGCACATGATATTTTGTTGTTGGAAATTTTAATACTAAACCTCCCTCACTGGTGCAGAAACTCTGTGACAGAGATAGGAAAAAAAAAAAAAAAAAGTGTCTCTCCTATACCTTTACATCATGCTTCATCCTTCAGTGCTGTACTCTGAATGAAAGAATAAACTCTACTGAAAAACGAGATGGTCTATTTGCATTACCATCATTTTACAGAACAACACAACCCTGATGCCATTCCTTGTTAAAAAGAAAGTCTGTCATCTACAGCATGATGATGTTATTCAACCAAAGGAATCAAAAGATCATGTATATGAAATGTAGCAGAGTTTAAGCTGCTGAAAAGACCAAATACAGAGGACTCTGCAGAGACATCTAACATGGCTGTGTTTCCTACCTGCTGAAGCAAAGAGCTTTGCCAAGCTTTGCCATATCTTCTAATTGCTAATGGGGTTGTGGAATTGCTTTTAGTGCATGCCTCAGCACTTTCCTTTAATCTGCCTTTGTGCTTGTTGGACTTCTGTATCGCTAATCCACTGCCATCTCTTCTGCTCATTCAGCCAGCTCTACCTTTATCACTCGTCACCTGAATTTTGTGCAGAATCATCAGTACTGAAGAGTTTCTGAGATTGTTGAGACACAGCAAAAGGATTGTTTCTTATTGTGCACCTGCTGCACACTTTGCCTTTCTTTACAGAAATTTTATATTAACTCTGAGAGATACTGACACACTTCAGTTAACAGTTAAACTAGATATATTTTTTTTTATTTTTTTTTCAGAACACATTCCACTGTTGTGATGGATTGTGGGTTTATATTATTATTATTATCTTTTCAACCCCAAATGCTCAGGCAACAGAAAAAAAAAGTTGTTACTGTGAACTTCTCTCTTATGCATCACACCATTATTTTGTTTGTTAATAAATACATAAAGTAAGTAAGATTCCTCAGCATTTTTACAGCTCTTGCTCTTGAAAACTTGGATACTTATGATAAGTCTGGCATAATTGCATGTGGATATGCCCACATCACTTCTTTTCTGCTTCTCTTCTGTAACACTTGGACGGGAACAGGTTTGTCGGTTAATTATTTGGACATAAAGGAGTACAGAAGAGTATCTTTGTGCCACATGTGCTGAACCAAGTCTATGTCCCTCTTCTCTTACTGGAATTAAAACAATAAAAGTTATATTGAGTTTTCCTAGGCAATAAATAGATATGCTATTCATCGTCCTTCAGTTCATACCATTTTCTTGTTCCCCTTTTCAAGCTTTTTCTCACTCTTATATGCTTTTTGTCATTGTAGTTTTGAACAAAGAGAAGCAAAAATATGGATCATGTGTGCTTTAAAAGTCTAAGAGATAATAAAAGTCAAATTTAGCTGAGAATCCATACAGCTGGCATCCTGGCAGTATGTCAAACCTATTTTGCCATGCAAAGACTCAGTTGGTACTGATAAGGTGCTACCCTGTGCTTTAGACTGCTGTCATGGACATGTTTGCACGTGTCATATTTGTGCTTCCACATATTTGGGAAGTAGCCGGCTCATAAATATATATAGATAGCAGTAACACCATGCCACCAAAGCCAGGCAAGAAGCTGTACAGGTTCCTTCACAGGTGGACTTATTCCTTCTGTTGCAGGAAAGGATGGACTCTGTAGACAAACACCCTGCAATGGCAATGACTATGTATAAACTTGTGCCTAGCAGCAATGGCCTATTGGACAAGATTACACTGTAGCTTTTTTTGTACGAAGTTCATTTACTAGAATATATATATACACATTTTTTCCTCTTTGGACTTACTCTTGCTTTAACTTTTAATGAATTTTAGCACTAACCTGAAAAAAAAAAAAAAAAAAAAAAATGGAAAAAGCCTGGACTATGGCTGAACATGTAAGACTTTCCAGCTTCTAAACTTGAAATGCCCACTCTAAAAACTATGTCAGCTTTTTACTGTTGTCTTCAGAGCCAAGCAGGCACTGCCAGACACTCCCCCCCCCCTCCCCCCCCAGATTCTGCAGAGTTATGTGCAGCCTAGGGAATTCACATAAGGTTCAGTAGAGCTGGTTCCGCGAAAATGAAGCAAAGCAGTTGTGTCAGCATGGTGTTATACCCAAGGAAAATCTAACAAAACTGCACACAGTGATATGACAATGTGTGGATATCAAAGCCTGGATATTTGGCCTCTTTGGAGAAACCAATTGTGTTATATAGATATATTTCACTCTAACTGAGCAGCAGAATAAAAAGAACAATCCAACCACTTTTTACCTCTTAGATTATGAAAAAAATAAATAAACTATAGGCCCACAGAGAAAGTTGATTTTTTTATCTTCTTCAATACTGCACACTTTCACAGCTTTCCTATGTTAATAAAAATAGCTCCTTTTGCTCGTCTGTGATCAGTCGTACAGATTATTTTCACACAAGGAAAACAAGTAAACAAAATATTACAGTTTTCAGTAACAGAGGAGGCATTCGCACTCAGGTTATTTTTGGTAACACCATAACCCTAATGGATTTAAGTCTCATTTATATAAAAATAAAGAACCAAATATTATAAATATCTACTTTAATGTCTAGGAAAGGCATCCTCTCTCCAAGGATATTTGTAAAATAAATATGTAATGAATGTCAAAATCTCAGCCAATTTAGGTTTTCTGAATTTCTGGGCTTTTAGCCATTTGCTGCTTGCTGCATTCTTTGCTTCTTGCTGTGAAGCTGTATGTGCTTCACCATCAGGAAATACTGGAAGGTGCGCTCACAAACACTGTGTCTGTTGGTTTTGACTCTGTAGTTAACAGTTGTTTTTTTTTTTTTTTTTTTCCACATTAAGTGTTGGAAATACTAGTAATGATACAGTTTTCTTATGAAATCTAAATGTAAAAAAGAAAAATGTCAAAGCCTACTGCTGTAAATTTTAGTGAGAATAAAATCCCATCTAATTAAAGGAGGAAACCTCGCCAGCATTAATAACTGTCAAGTAAATTCACATATAAAAGGAAAGTATCAAGTCAGAGCTTGCTGCTGTGCATGTGGAGGATTACTAGATGTATTAGTGACACTAGAAGGAAATTTCTTTTATCCTTAATTCAGCCTGACTTACAGGAATTCACATATATTGATAAGACTTAGTCTCCCATTACTTCAAAATGAAGTAAATGCTGTGATTTCTGTATTATTTTAGATCCTTCTATTATTTTATGTCTAGAGATTTACTTATTTTCTAGGCTGAGTCATCATATCCAGACCAGAATTACAAAATGATCTTCTGCATGTCTAAGGGAGAGTAACGTAACAGTCCTTATTGTCCCTGAAAATGAAAAAAGAGATACAAATAAAAGTTATA
Organism: Stictonetta naevosa; assembly: GCA_011074415.1. NCBI lineage: Eukaryota > Metazoa > Chordata > Aves > Anseriformes > Anatidae > Stictonetta > Stictonetta naevosa. Next base: position 105,283,377 of record CM021699.1, on the reverse strand, counting down.
TCAAGTGAAAATAGCCTCCATGAGCAAACATATACCAAAATGAAACACAAAATGGATTGTGGCAAATACAGGCATAGATGACCTGAATCCATGGCTCCATCCCCTGTTGGATGTTGTTCTTGGTCTTGCTCAAGTGTAAATAAAGAATCATGGGCTCCTGTACTTTTGTCTAGGTATTTTATGATTTCCTTATAGGCTACTTAGTGGGTGATCTGCACCAGTACTTTGGCAAGTAAGGTCTTGCTATTGCATTATTTGATATTTATTTATTTATTTATTCAAGAATTATATGTGATTTATAAGATGATTCCATTTTTCCATTACTCAATGTAATTCAGTAATTAACTGGAAATAGTTTAAAATGTAGACATGAGACTTAAATTTTGAGTCTAAAAACTGATACTTCACAAAATGACTAATTTGTTATCTGTACTGAGAATTTTAAGATAGGAATTTTTAATAGAAAAACAAGGACCAAATTTATTAAAGCACAAAGGGATTAAAGAAAAAAAAAAAAAAAAAAAAGTAAAAAGGTCAGCTAGAGCAGGATACCTTGCAGGATGTGCTAAAGCTAGTTCTGTTGACACGCTGGAGTCTGTATTCACAAGATGTTCACCTTCTTCAGAAAAAATGGGCACAGTTTTTTTAGTTTTAGTTTGTTTGTCTGTTTTTTCTGGCAGTTTTCTTTCATTCTATCTTCAAGTTTGATAGTTTGCAAACATTAAAAAAAAAAAAAAAAAAAGATGCAGTAGACCTTTGGATATGGAATTATAAATAAATATTTTTGATTTAATATGATAGCATAGCCTCTCAAGAGAGAAAGATTGATGATAAAGGTTACTACTTCTACAGAAAAAGCTATAATGAAATCTAACTTTTCAAACAAAATTAAGCTGAGTAAATTCAGGTTAAGATTGAAACATAAAAGTTTAATAAAGATAATTAATTGCAAAACAAAATCCCTACCCCATTTGTTGGAATTTTAAATCAAAACTGAATATCCATCAAAGGTCTGTGATGTAGATACTATTTAAATTACACATGTGAGATTGATATTCATCACAGTTCTACCCTAAGAAATCTAAGAACCAACCACAAGTACTTACATTGTTTTGCAATTTACTTAATAAAAGCTGCCATCAATATTTTTTATTTATCGGACAGCAAAATTTTATTAATACAGTAACGTAGTTACAAATACAAGTACTCAAAGCTACAAAACGACAAAACTCAGTTTGCCAATATAAAATTTTATATATTGGGCAAATCCAGATCTATTTTTGTGTAGCAAATCAATGACACAAACCTAACACTAAATCACATAGATGAATATTACATAGCTTTTCCTAAGCATGGAGGCAATGGGACTTCATTAAAAATATCTTAACAGATATATATATATAATGTGAAGAATGGAATTTAATAGTGCAAATTTCATTTTAGACATGCCAATCGTATTTACTGACATCCCAAATGTATTCAATGAATGCTTTAGTTCATATACTTAAGGTGAAATAGTAGAAAATACTTTGGTAATGTAGAAAATCTTGATCATTTAAGACTATGTTTAAGACTAGCTAAGACATTTAAGACTATCTTTAGATAGTCTTAGCAGCAAGTTTTATTGTTTAATAACTATAGAAATTTGCCTTTAAAAATATTTTTTAAAATATTAAGTGTACCTTTGCCCTCTGTGATTGTCCATTTTGAGAGCGATTTTTCTCATCCACCAACACTCAAATAGTCAGACATCTAGCCTAAACAAATCAAGTATATTCCCTCTACAGTCAGTGTTAAGATATAGGTGTCTCCAGTGAGTGATATTTTCCCATTGAAGTCTAGAGCTTATGATGATATGTATATATCTTCTGGAAATGTTTCTCCCTGGTTGACCATGAAAACAGCAACAGTGATGAGTTTAAATTAAATGTTCATCTTTTAGATTGCTAAAGAATGTTAACAGTTTATGATCCCTTCTCAAAACATTCATAAGAAACATGCAAGTGCTTATGGATATAAATGTTGGCAATTGAGCTGGTTCCTTCAGTAGTGGAATGGCACCAGGGGATGGCAAAGCTGAGATCCCAACACCAACCAATGCTAATCTGTCCTCTCAGAAATCAGACCCAGCTACAAGTGCTCCGATAGAGGTCAGTGTCATCTTATATTATCCACTTAAGATTTTATGTGCATGCTTCTCTATGGAATAAAGTAGTGATACAACAGTGAGTCTGTTTAATAGTAAATTCAATAATAATTACCAACATCAGCTATATATACAGTGTTTTGGATTGGTTTGCTTGTAGCACATTAAGCCAGATGCCCTTGTGAAGTCAAAGTAATTAATTCTACAGTGTTTTCAATCTACCTGTCCTGATTTGAGTTATCTTGCAATTCTGTTGATAAAATAAGCATTTGTGTCCCTAATTAAATTGGGAAAATAATTAATGAAGTCCTTGCTTTATTATACTAGCAGCTGCCCATATAAACGTGCATTTGTGTGAGATATCCTCAAAACTTGTTAAAGCATTAAATGTATACTAATTGTCATCTAAATTCCCCACTGACAGCTGCTTTACAGTGCCAATTCACCTATTAGTATCTTCAATTGTGCATAAACAGAATAACAGGCATGCCAATGTAAATGTTAATTTAGGAAACTTCTAAAATGTTTTTTAAACGGGGAGCACTGTCATCACAGAAGACAATCACTGAGTAGATAATGAGGGAAAAGCTGAGAAGCCTGTTAGCTTTGGTGCTGCAAAAGTGAGTCCAAGATATACATAAAAATTTGTCCCCACTAAAGGCAATGACAATGCTGTCATATACACTAAAGGGAACATGATTTCACTCTATTTGTATCAAGTATCTGTCAGTAAATCTGCCAGTAAATCAATGCTAATTCAAATGAACCAGCAAAATTCAGAAAAGTAAAGAAGGAGTAAGGCACAAATTTTCATATAAGATTAGAGCAAGCATTACCACACTGAAAGTTAAGCATTAAATTTAGCATTTTACCATCATCTAGTATTTCTCTCTAAACAGTGAAAGGAGAAAAATATTTGAAATGAACTAGTCAACTATCCTTCCCTATCAGGAGGGTAGAGATGCTTCTCTGGAACGTTAACTTTAACTGAATGCCTATCTCAGAGAGTTAATTTACTCCTTGGCACGAGGACTTCTTCCTACTGATGGGGGATATCAACCATATACGATACGGTTGTGTATATATCTATATCTATATCTATATCTATCTATCTAGATATCTGTATCTATATCTGTATCTATATCTGTCATCTATATGTATATATCTATATCTGTATTTCTTATCACTCTTGAATTTAGATCTCCTTATAACTACCAGAGTTTTAGGTACCCCAAGGAATAGTCTGATTATGGACTGAAATGTCCCAGCTTCTGATCAGGTCAGTACCCAAGACACATGAAAGCTTAAGCAAAATTCAGTTCAGCCTGATACCCAGAGGTGTTTGCCGTGATAAACCTGCTGGATTGGTTCTGGTAGGCAGTCTCAGAACTTGTCACACCATCCCAAAACACAGAGGAAGATGACAGTGACTCCTTCTCTCCCAGCACTGCCTTTCAGTCAGTGGGAAAGGGACAACTCTGTGCTAAGTGCCAGGTGAACTTGAAGGAAGGAACAGGAGTAACTGTGTTCTTTTGCTTATGAATAATAACTGTGTTTTTTCTTGTATGTGTGTGTGAGAGCTTTGGTTTCTTGTTCAGCACTGTCGTATCTACTGATATTCATAGAAGCTCTGAAAATCAAGTGTGACTTCCTTTCATACCTCTGCTAGCAAAATTTGGTAGCTACTGGATGACCTGATTTTTTTTTACTTAAACCTTCTAATTAAAGTTTACTTATGCCTCATAAATGTGTTTTGCTGTCTTAACTTTAAAAAGCCTGAAAATCCACCCACCTCAGACTGTTGTCCAGAAGGTGATAAAATCTCAAAGTATGTGCTGTCTTGACAGCATCAACTGCAAATTAGAAGCGTTGTCTGTGATCACTCACCTCGTCATTAGGCTGACAGAAACCTGTAGGTCTGACAGGGTACCCTGTGGCTGACTGGTTCACTCTTCTGTTGATGCTATTTTCTTGTAATCTGTAGTAAACTTAGTAAAGAATATTTGCACTGCAAATGCATCTGCAATTCATGTAGATGAATATACAAGAAACTTGTATCAAAAAGCTTCCCCTCCCCCTTCACCAAAGACTGGCATTTATTTTGTCAAAAAATATTTCTCCTGGATGAAGTGAGCTGAGTTGATGCATGAGTGATCACACAGAGGAAAATACTGGGATTTAAAGTAACAAATATATCTTTGGAAACAAAATAATTCAAAATAAATAAATAAATAAATAAGTAGTATTACATGCCATGTTTTTGTGAGTGAAGGATTTGTGGAAACAGATTCAGGGTATGAAAAAAAATATGGTACTCCAGAGAGTGATTTTTTATTTATTTATGATGATGAAAGGGATGATGTGCATTACCTTGATGGCCTTGCAGTCACCTTAGCAGATCTGATGAGTCATCTGTGTGCTATGTCATTGAGTCACTATGTATTGTTGGCTGTCACTGTAAACACAGACATATTGAAAAGAAGCAGATTATGTAAGAAAAACTAAGAACATCATCAGAATTCTGTCTGTGGCAAAGTATATCCAGCCTGCATGCTCACTGGAAAAGTTGTGAATAACTAAAAGCCGAGGTGTATAAGAAAAAGAGCTCTGTGTGCCTCCAGGCACCCATGCTAGGGATAAAACTGTTGTAGAGAGCTCAGCTGTTCTTCATAGCATAGCATGAAGTGTGTTCTGGCTAGCACTAAGGGAGAAGCAAAAGCTGCCACAAACCTCTTGTAAATCCACTCCACTCTATCTGCAGCACAGCAGTCCAAGGAGCAAATGATGTTCATTTGTAACCATGGGCAAGTAAAATACAGCAAACGGGATACTTTACATACACACATATTAACCAAATATAAAACAGTTTCACACATTACTAAATTGTCTGCTGAACAAAAAGAAGCATAGTTTATCTTTTGTTTATCATTAAAGGTGGATTCTTGCTTAATTGAGATATTGGCATGGAGTCCAGTGGCTGAATTTTGACTAATTCTCAGTGGGAACAGGGCCACAAAGGACAACAGTTGTTATATGAAAACTGCAAGTATATCTGCAGGTTTTCATTCCAGGAAAACAATGAATCCTGTTGAATTCAAATGTTTCTATTATTATCCCTTCAGCAAAGATTTGGTACAAGATTAAGTAGATTTGTAGGTGACAACTCAATTTCTACAAGGGTAAATTTGCTTTGTGAGAGTGAAGTCAGTAAAGATAATTTACACTATCTCAGGGCAAAACCCAGAGTCAATATTAAGTTCCAGACCCTTTGTATGGGTAAAACAGTGAATGAGGCAGCATATGATTCTTGAATGTAACGTCAGGACCAAAGTATCAGGTTTTCTGTACTTTCATTACTTTCATTCTAAAACAACTTTGTGTGGTCTCTCAGAATAATATCTTTAAAATCCAACATACTTCAGTGGGAATAGATATAAAAAGGAGTTCTGTGTGAGTTAGAATTTAGGAGGTCAGACGTAACACGTATGTTTATTACACTTTTTTTTTATTATTGACATGAGGCATGAAACATGAAACATGAGGCAGTTTCATGTCAAGTGCTGACATGATGCTCCTGTTTCTAAGTATAGCTTCTCCTGTGTGGAAAACTTTTAAATTGCTTCCAGCTCTTTCTTTTTTGGGGCAATATTGTACAAAGCAGTTTGACTTGCTAAAGATTTGATCATCCTCCTTTCAGATTTGATCATCCTCCTTTTAGAATAATATACTCCATGATTGTTTTTTGAAAGAGGATAAAATATTTTATGTGACAAAGGCTGTCCAGAAGACAGAGCGCTGTGTTGTTCATCTGTGGGGTTTTGTGTAAGCTTCTTTGGGTGTCAGGACCAGATCTAGTCAAAAATGTAGATTTGGAATCTTTCTAATCACCTCCAGTCATGCCATGGAGTGTAAACTAAAGTTTCTTGATTCCATACCTTCATTTCCTGAACACAGTCTGGGGAGAATTAGGTACTTTAAAATACAGCTGTTTCGAAGCACATGGAATTAGTTGATAAAAATGGCCAATAAGAAAGTATACCTGTGAATCACCTTCCTGTGAACTTTTGTACCTAAAGTGGATTGGGAAATAAGGGAGCTATCTTCCCTTAGGGATGGAAAGCACTCTGCTGCAGCAAGATTTATACGATATGTCTTTCAAATAAAGTAATGTCTGATTCTTGGTTATGAGTTGTGTTAAGCACTGTATGTCTTTTCTGTAGTAACCCAAAGATTTGAGTTCTGGAGGAAATGGGAGTGCTGTTTATTATGTTAATCTCATTTCTTCCTCCTCTTTCTGGTCCAGTGAATCTTTTCAATCTTTTCTTTCTTTCTTTTTTTTTTTTCTTTCTTTTTTTCTCGCCTGCCTTCCTGCCTTCCTTCCACCTTCCTGCCTTCATGCCTTGGCCTTTCTTTCCCCAAAAGCTTCAAAAAGAGTAGTTGAAAGCTCTTACATCCCAGAAGAACAGAAAAGCTACTGTAGGCTAATTGCTAATGTAGGCCAATTCCCTGAACTGCTGGTCTGAATATCCTCGAGTGTCCTCTTATTATTCCCTCAGTTCCCTCAGAATGTAGATGAATGTAACTAGCCGGTTATTGTACAAAGCTAGGTATGACAATTCTTTGGGGGAACAAAAAAAAAGATGCACAGATGGGGAGGGATAAAAACAGAAGCGTAAAACACCTATCTTTGTGTATTGAACTATGCCACTCAAGGTATTTTTATGTGTACTGTGTCTGGCTGGGATGGAATTAACTTTTCCTGCAACAGCCCATACAGTGCAGTGCTCTGCACTTGTAGCTAGAAGAGCACACCAGTGTTGTGTCTATTGCTGCACAATACTGGCACAGCATCAGGACTACCTCTAAACCCCCCCAGAGCCAGCAAGCTGAGGGTGGACAAGAGGTGGGGAGGGAACATCACCAGGGCAGCTGACCTAAACCAACTAAATGGATATTCCATACCATATGATGTCATACTCAGCAGTAAAAGGTGCGAAGAAGAGAGGAGGATCTTGTTATGAAAATGTCTGTCCTTCCAAACAAGTGCTACATATATCGAGGCCCTGCTTCTCAGGACGCGGCCAAACATCTCTCTTTGATTGGAAGTATAGAATACATATTTTTCTCTCTCTGTGCTACCACATGGCCTTCGCTTGTTTTTCCCCTCTTCCTTTTCCCTTTAATTAAATTATCATTATCTCAACCAGTGAGCCTTTTTTTTTTTCTTTCCAGCATATTTTCTTCTCTCCCTCTTCTTCTGAGGAGGGGGAGTGAGAATGTGGTTGTGGTAGAGTTCAGCTGCCCAGCAAGGTAAAACCATCATATTATGTTATCTGTTTGGCTTTTGGGCTGCATACTGGAGGATGAATGTGAAAACTTCTGGACACCCCCAGGCAAGAAGAGCTGCATCAGAAAACTTTTTCATGTAAACTAAGGCAGTAGTGAATTAACTGAAATGTCTGAAGATGTAGAAAACAATAGAATGAGGCGTTCTAGAGTGGTATTTTTATTTTAGACAACATACCTCCAACCTTCTTTACTGATCTCCTCTTTAATCTGCACTTCTGTTATGGCCTGTGAAGTGAAGGCATTTCCCCTTCTCAGAGACATACTGTATGTAGGTTGTGAGATTTCACAGTATTATTGTGATGAGAGCGACGTAAGTACAAAATTACTGTACCCCTCTGAAGATGTCAGTAGAGGAAGGACTCTTGGTTTCTTCAGCACGGGAGTGAGGAGAAGAAAAGGGGACCTTCAAGTGTTTAAAAGCAGCACCTACAGCAGGGTGATGATCATGGATAGATCTATATTGTAATTCTATTTAAGTGTGGGCTTCACTGTAAAATGAAGTAGATGCCTTATTTATCTCATAAGTCTGCTGGAATTGTCTGGGAAGCCCAGTTACAAGTCTGTTCTGATCTGATGCTGCTGGAGGCTCTGGTTGGACAAGTCCCTGGGCAACCTGATGGGTGACATTCCTGTCCATGGCAGAGGGCATTGATGATCTTCAAGGTCCCTTCCAAACCAAGCCATTCTATGACTCTCTGAGGCTGTTAGAGGTGTGATGGAAGTGTTACAGAAGGAACTTCATGCAAGTAGCTCCTAATTTGTTGACTATATTGCAGTAGAATGGACATGTACATGGCCCAAACAGTAAAATATGACTGTACAAATAGTATAATCTTCATCTGGTTCCTGTTACAGTTTTGGCCTATGGCTACTAGCATTCGTGCTGTTTTACTCGTTTGTAAAGCCATTAGAAATCAATGGTTGTGAAATTATTGGGTTTATATTTGTATATTATAATAAGTATCTATCTTTAAAACTTTAAAGTTATATTGACTATCATGACTCATGCATTAATAATCCAATTTTTAAGCTATAAACCATACTGTGCTGGAATAACTGACTGCAACAACTCTGTGCTGTTCATTGGTGATAACAGACAGGAACAAGCAGCTTTCATGTTTTGTTTTGTTCTGTTTTTTTTTCTTTTTTTTTTTTTTTGTGAAGATATAATAACATGAACATAACTCAGTTTAAATCTTGCTTTGACTTCTAAAACTCACAAAATACACGAATCGAGGCAGAACAAAACAATGTCAATAAAGTCAGGGAAATAAATTATTTGTTTAGAGAAAAGAAAAAGATGTAACAAAAAAAAAAAGAAGTGATTCAATTAGTATAATGAGTATAATGAAGACATAGGTGGAAAGCCTGCTGAAAATAATTGACATTGAAAGGGATCTGGGAGCTACGGTTGACAGCAAGTTGAATATGAGTCAACAGTGTGCCCTGGCAGTCAAAAGGGCTGACTGTACCCTGGGGTGTATCAAGTGAGGCAGTTGAGGGAAGTTATTGTCCCTCTCTGCTCTGTGCTTTTGTGGATTCACCTCGAGCACTCAAGCCCTTTCATTACTTAAAGGGGTCTAAAAGGATGGAGAAGGACTCTTTACTTGGGTAGATAAAGACAGGGGGGAATGGTCTTAAACTAAAAGAGGATAGATTTTGAATAGACATTAGGAGGAAATTCTTCACTAAGCATAGCGGGGCTCTGTTTGCCAAGAGAAGGTGTGGATGCCCAATCCCTGGAGGTGTTCAGTGCCAGGCTGGATGGGGCCTTGGCCAACCTGATCTAGTGGGTGGCATCCCTGCCAATGGCAGGGGAGTTGTAACTAGATGATCTTTAAGGTCCCGTTCAACCCAAGCCATCCTATGATTCTATGATACTATAGTATCTGAGCAACAAACAGTCCCTCTGAAGTTTCAGTGTATATGTTTCTGTTTAATTAGTTCCTCATACAATCTTTGAACAACAAAGAAAATCAGCAGTTAAAATACCATCAGAAGCCACAGTCTCACCTAAGCATTTCTCTAGAAGTAGTGACGGACGGGTCATCCATGAAAGACAATGAGATAGAACTGGAAAGCAGGAGACAAACAAATTCTGCTACATGTCACTGCCTGCACAGAAAGCAAGAGCATGATAAAAACACACATAATGTGTGGATGGGGAAAGACAACGGGATAGAGAAAGGAGAAAGCATAACGGAACAATTCTGGTTTCTGTTGTTCATCTCTACTGGGATTCCACCTGTCATTCTCCAAAACTCTTCCTGTCTAAAGTCATAAATTCCTTACACTAAAAAAAAATAGCAAATAACTGTTGGGAAAAAAAAAAAAAAAAAATGCCATCTGCAAGGAGCTAAAGGATTCACCCAGACTTTTATTGTTGAATTTGCATCGTGGTTTGCATCAATGTGTTCTGGGTCACGATCAATGTTTGCTGTTATCTGAGAACTGGAAACTGTTCTTAGTGTGCAGGTCTTAGCAGAGTATCCTGCTGCTACTGGGTAACAGGGATTTTTCACTCATATTGTAGACCTCTTGAGGGCTCACAACACTATCAATGTGGTCAATTTACCCTGCTGGGCAGCTAAATTCCACCACAATTATTTTCTAACTCCCCCTTCTCAAAGGAAAAGAGTTTTAGAGCTATGATGAGGACAGGGAGATTTCTCATGAGTTACCGTCATGGGCAAAACAGACTCAGCATAGGGAGAGTAATGTAATTTATTGCCTATCACTAGCATATTACAACAGTGAGAAACTAAAAGAAAACTAGAAAAATACATTTCTCCATCCTCCCGTCCCCCCCTTTTCCTCCTTCCCCCCTCCCCCCACTCTTCTATCCATCCTCTTCTACCTCCTCCCCCCAAGCGGCATTGGGGAATGGGGGCTGCAGTCAGTCCATGATGCTTCATCATCTGCTGCTCCTTCATGGTCACTCTCTGCCCCTGCTCCACATGGGGTCCCTCCCACGGAATTCCGTCCTTCCCGAACTGAGCCTGCGGGGTCTTCCCACAGGCAGCAGCTCTTCAAGAAGTGCTCCCACATGGCTCCATACCACGGGGTCCATCCCGCAGGAGCAAACTACTCCAGCACGGGTCCCCCATGGGTGGCAGCTCCCCCCAGACCCCCTGCTCCTGCGTGGGCTCCCGTCCATGGGCTGCAGCTCCGGCCTGGGGCCTGCTCCTGCGGGGGCTCTCCATGGGCCGCAGCCTCCTCCAGGCCACATCCACCTGCTCCACCGGGGGCTCCTCCATGGGCTGCAGCGTGGAGATCTGCTCCATGTGGGACCCATGGGCTGCAGGGGGACAGCCTGCTCCACCAGGGGCCTCTCCACAGGCCACAGGGGAACTGCTGCTGCGTGCCTGGAGCACCTCCTGCCCTCCTGCTGCACTGACCTTGGGGGCTGCAAGGCTAGTTCTCACTCTTCGCTCTTCCTGCTGCTATTGCCTGGTGTTTTTTTTCCTGTTCTTCAATCTACTCTCCCAAAGGCCCATCCAGTGTTCCTTCTGGCTCAGCTCTGGCCAGAAGCGGGTCCCTTCTGGAACCAGCTGTAGCTGGCTCTGATCTGACATGGGGCAGCTGCTGAGCTCTACTTGCAGAGGCCACCCCTGCTACCAAACCCTTGCCACATAAACCCAAAACAATATAGTATAACACACCTCTGTCTAGTACCAATGAGAAACCTCACCACTAGAGAATACACTTTTATTACGTGTAAAATGGATCCCAAGCTCTCTGGTAGCACCGCTGTATTTGCAGGTTTATATGCTCAAGGAGAAGCCTAATTGAACTTTCTCTTCCTTGCCCTCTAACATGTATTTTTAAGTTTATCATATGTCACAAGTATCATACTGCCTCCTACACTCTGCTTTGGCTGTTCTGTTTTATCCTGAAAAAATGCAGCTCTCAGACCTGGACTGATTGCTGCATTAGGTACGTCAAGAAGAACATGCAAAAAAGTTGGGAGCTACTGCTGCATAAGGCAGGGAGTTCCCCCATCATCTGATCCACTGGAAGGGCCTGCTCAATATCTTCATCAAAGCTGTAATGAGCCTGGTAGTTGTGTCCTGTCCATGACCCAGTTAATTGTCTCTATATAAATATATGGATAACTCTGAAATGGTATTTAAGTCTAATTTAGGTGCCTGTGAATTTATGGAAGGTGCTTGCAAGCCTGCTTCTGTTCCCAAATTAGCCAGTGCATATGTTATAGCTTCGCATTAATTGTTTATCTTCTGTTTTCCTTTGTGTCCCTGTGTATAACGAATAACACCCTTAAAAGCTGTTTTGGGGAAAAATAATGTTTAGTACTCAGTAACACCAGTCATTTAATCTTTAATTTGGTATCAGACATATACCAAGCCATAGCCAGAGGAACGGAAAGATCTTACCAAATGACACTGCAACACTGTTCTATTATCTTCATAAATTTTCAAAGCCATGTAGAAAGGTTCAGTTGCCTGACATACATATGGGATCAAATTCAATAATTCAAATCTACATTTTATAGTGTGGCCTACTGGGTAATGAAAATTTGACTGGATTATTTTGTAGTCAAAGGCACTTGCCCTTCTTTTACATGGGGAAAAATAAAAATATTTTAAAATGTTTGTACATTTAAACTTACTGATTATGTGATGAATTAAAAGAAGAGTCAGATAGGATATGTGCAGTCCCTATAGATTATTTTTTTGTGTGTAGGTTGGAGACTATTAGTCTTTTTAACAGTTTCTAAATAGGCTAAGAAATTCCTCAAAAACTACTGCTAGTCTGTTGACTACAACTGCTTGGCCAAACATACAGCTGGACAGCTTTTTTAATACCTTCAAGTAGCATTTCATGATGATTCACACCAAGAATAGAAAAAAGAAAAGTAATATTTGAAATAGTTTAGTATCCTTATGGTTTCTCACAATCCTGGTAACATCAGGGTTAAGTCAAAAAAATTATCTGTTTGACTGTGCCCTTGTCTATCACTCTTGACTGCTGTTCAAGCCTGCTGCTTGAACTTTGAATGGTTTCCTCTACTGTATTTTAATCAGAGCCTGCACAGAAAAAATATCTGCTGCTTCTCTCATCCTTCACATTATCTTCTTTTTGCCTCCTGTACATGGTTTCTTAAGCTGGAGGCTGTGATATTTAGTGAACAACCTCAGTCTTTTGCTGACAGACAGATCAGACTGGCTGCAATCTTTCCAAAAGCACTGCTTGTTCGTTTATATGCACCACAGCCATCCCTTTCTCTGCAGACTAGATCAGTCTCAGTGTTACGGAGATTATATTCCTGTCATTAAGCCTTCAGCTTTTCCCTCACTTTGCTGTAGCACAAGGCTACACATTGAAGACTAGATGAACTTGACATTTCATGTCACCCATTCAATATACCAAAAAGGAATTTTGCTTGAAGAAAAAGTGATTCAGATAGATCATTATGTAGTTACTGGAAACAGTCCATCTTCTCTGTGATCTAGTTAAAGACAAAGGTTCTCCTTAAGTATAGGTGTCATTGCCCAAGAATTCATTTAATGTTTTGCCAAAACCAACATGCAAGTCTAATAAAGTCCTGTGGGCAACATTTGGTAGAGGAATGGGAAAAACTGGGAAATAGAGTCAGGTTTTCTGAGTTATGATCCCAGATGTGACTCAATCTGTGCATGTGGCTTAATCTGTCACAAAATATTTCTTTCTCTTCATCTCTAAAGCTGCTGAGATTCTTGTAAGCCTTCTATTGGCTTTTGATGAGAACTAATCTTATCAAAATCCTTTGAAATTAATGATGTTTTAAAAAATAAAATGATATATAAATTTACCTTATTTGTCTTCCCAGCAAAGCTGCATAACCACTTGTAGCTTTGAGTATTCAGACATATAAAATTAGGAAATATGATACAAAATATAAAGCTTAAAGCAAACTTCAAATTGGATTTTTTTTTTTTCTTCAAAATAAACATTACATTTCATTTTAAAAGATCTGCATAGTGTAGCTCAGTGGCTTATTAAGAACTTAATGGTTGCTGGATTATTTTTTTTTCCTCTAATGAAAGTCAATCCTCTCCCCCCCACCCAACCAAAAAAAAAAAAAAAAAAAAAAAAAAAAAGCAAAAAGTTTTGCCCAAGACAATATATAGACTGGATGATTTCCAGAATGGTTAAAAAAGAAACCAGGATGTGAGCAGAAGTGAAAGCAGCACTTAATTTATAGTTATTCACTCTGTAAGACAATATTCTTTATTCTTGCATCTTTCACTTTCTCATGGCATTCCTAATGCCTTAATTTGCTCATTTAGTTTGACTATAATGTTCTGTTTTTGAGAAGTGTGAGTTAGAAATATGATCTTTGTTTATGTGAGTAGCATAATTATTGCTTTCAATGTGCTCATCTCAGTCTGTAAAAATTTCCAAAGTGGAATGCAGATCCAAGATCTATAACTAAATTTTGCATATTTAGTTACTTCAAGTGGATGTGCAGGGATATGAAATGCATCCAGAAACACGGGGAAAATCATGATGGCCTATGGACTTGGGGGTGGGGGGATAAATGTATGGTTAAAATTTCTCTAAAATCAGAGGATACCAATGAGTTATTAATGAAAGTCTGGGATGGGCAGTGTACATAACTGCTGCTGCTGTATGACAGTTCGCTTGTTTGTATTGTGATTAGCCTTATAAATGTCCATACATTTCTCATCAGCAGTGTTACTAGGCAGAGAGCATATGTTTTCATTTGTATTCGTAGTCAGGATATTACCTTTTGTTGTGGGATATGTTTTTTTTGGTTGGTTGGTTGGTTTGGTTTGGCTTTTTTTTTTTTTTTTTACCCTTCTCTTTATTTTCCATTCTCTGCCTCTTAGCTCTTCTTAGCCCTGTCTTCCCTCAGCACTTTTTTCTCTAGAGCAATTCTCTATCCCTTTGGAAATTCCTCCTATTTCTTTTTGATTTGAGTAAAGGCAGCATTTTTTCAACAGTCAATGGTGAAATTCATTGCCTAAGACTATAATTGAGGCCACAGAAGTATGTGGGCCAGATGTCTGTCAGCCAGAATACCTGACATGTATATGGTTTGGGTTTTTTTGGTCCTTTGCAGCAGTGGAAAGCAATTAATTTGTGATCCAAGTACTGAAAGAAACGGAAAATTAATGCTTCATTCTCCATTAGAATTGCTGGCAAATATGGATGGAAGTAGAGCCTTGTGATAAGAAAATTACAATGTTTCTGTGAGTCTGTCCACATCTGAGCATGAAATATGGAGCGAAGCAGAGATATAACCACCAAGGAGGTTCAGGGACAGCCATAGGAAGCCAAGCCAAAGTGGTCACAGTAACAAACCCCAAGTCATAGAATGGCCTGGGTTGAAAAGGACCTTAAAGATCATCTAGTTTCAACCCCTCTGCTCTGGACAGGGTTGCCAACCACTAGAGCAGGCTGCCCAGAGTTCCATCCAGCCTGGCCTTGAATGCGTCCACATGGGGCATCCACAACCTCTCTGGGTACAACCTCTCATATGTGCAAGGACAAAGCAAGAATCATAGAATAATAGAAGCATAGAATCCTTCATGTTGGAAAAGGCCTCTTACATCATCCAGTCCAACCTTTAACCCAGTACTGACAAGTCCACCACTAAACCATGCTACTAAGTTCTACAGCTATGCATTTCTTGAAGACCTTCAGGGATGGTGACTCAACCACTTCCCTGGGTAGCCTATTTCAATGCCACACAATCCTTTCAGTAAAGAAATTTCTCATAATATCCAACCTAAACATCCCTGGTGCAACTTGAGGCCATTTTCCATTGTCTTATCATTGGTGCTTGGAAGAAGAGACTGATCCCCACCTTGCTACAACCTCCTTAAAGGTAATTGTAAGCTACAATAAGGTTTCTCCTGAACCTCCTCTTCTCCAGGCTAAATAACCCCAGCTCCCTCAGCCTTTCCTCATAAGACTTGTGTTCTAGACCCTACACCAGCTTTGTTGCCCTTCTTTGGACACACTCTAGCACCAGGATGTCCTTCTTGTAGTGAGGGGCCCAAAACTGAACACAGTAGTCACAGTGTTCTGGAGTGCGACCTTACCAGAGCCAAGTGCAGAGGGACAATCACTTCCCTAGTCCTGCTGCCCATGCTAGTTCTGATACAAACCAAGATGTTGCTGGCCATCTTGGCCAGCAAAGATTTAGAGTTTAAGTGGAGACTTGTTAGAGCCACCAGAGGGATGAGTTCTCTTCCAATGCACTTGGTCCTACCTGATGGGCATCATTTCCTTGTGCTTCCCTTTCTATTGACTGCACATAATATTATCTTCAAAAACATTTGCAGAATTATGTCATCACTAATAAAACTTCATATTTGTTAACATTTTTGAAATTATCTTCGGCTTGCTTGTTCAAATAACTCCTCTCTCTTCCAGTATTTTTCCTCAGTGTTTATGATATGATGAAATACTCCAGTCAGCTGATGAAAGGTAACAAGCATGGAAACCTGGAGCTGTAGACATCAGAAAATACAATTTGTGCAGAAACTTTAGAAAAGTTTGTCTTCTGTGCTAGCATCTGCTTTTTTGCTTATTTTATATATTAAAATTTAATCTAAGAATAACTGATTGGACACTAGGTATTTATTTTTTAATTACACACATTTTTTCTTGAAGATTGAACTTCTCATTCAGCAGCTTATACTCACTGTTTCTCATTTTTCACACCAAGAGAATCTCAAAGTATTCAACACAGTCATATGTGTTTCAAATATGCAGTACTCTGCAGTAGCCTGGTTTGACTGTGAGATATTTGAGATGAATTTGCAGACATGAGCTCAATTGTCAGAAATTTTAAACTAAGATTTTCTGTTTAGATTGATAACTATAACTGGCTGGAGAAAGCTGGGGAAAGCTGACTAGTCTTTTTCTGAATTTAATTACTTCCATGTGTGCTGAACTCTGACAGTTAAAGGAGGATTTTTAAATTACATTTTTTTATTATTATTATTATTATTTTCTTTTTTTTATATTGACATTATGGCCTATGGTAATAAAGTTACTCTTAGTAGACAGAAAAAGATGTCACAAAGGAAACAAAAAATGAATTTAATAGAATAATAGCAAGTTAAGAAGACCTCTAAGTTCATGTGTTGCATAGGTCTGGCTGTGTGAATAACTGGAGAGCATGTTTTATTTTTTCCACTGTATACATTTACAGGAATTATATGAAAATAAAGAAAGGTCAGTCTGTTGAACTCTTGCATTGGTGACTTCTTATCTGTGTGAGAATTCCTATCGAAATGAACAGGAGACAATATGAGCTAGCTGTTGTCAGTATTTAATGATAGATTTGAGATACAACCTGAACTTTTCCTTCTTTCCACAAGCATTCAGCCCTTACTTGGATTTGACTCAGAGCATGATCCTTTGAAACTAGTGACACTGAATACTTTCTCCTGTTCCCCTCTTGAAGCATGGCTAATGGATACATGTGTATTTGTCTAATCTATTACACAAATACAACTAGGACATTTTCAATTTAAGTGTACATAATACATATATATAATACAATGGCTTATATGAGCCATTTCAAATAAACCAGAAGACCTGATGGAGTTGCAATTGTCAATCAAGCCATTAGCTTCAGGGAACTGTTCACCAAAGCAGGATGAGTTTTGGGTTCCATGGAGGTTTCCAAAGGGAATCTACAAGCAGCTTGTCTTTCACTGAAAGAGCCCTCCTGGTGCTCACCAGTCCCTAAGCTGCGCATATTGAACTTGTGTTCTGCAGTGCTTAAAAGCTGCAGTGCTACTTTGAGAAAAGCACATATTGGGTATCTATAAATTATGCTATTCTTATTAATCTGATTTAAGTTTTGAAATTATGCTTCAGATGTATGAAATTATACAAAATCTTTTTTAAAATTATAGACTGTGTTCTCTCAACTAAGGCAAAGTCCTTGCCTTTGGTGCACGTGTAGTTGGTTTCATTAGCTTCTTTGACATATGTAAGTTCTTGTCATTGTAGGAAAAGTTTACAGATTTGAGTCTGATCTTTTTGTAGAGGTGGAACAGAATCTTCACTTGTCCCACTTGCAGATGAAAGAGGATTTATATGCAGGTGGCAACCCAACTACCTTCTTCATTTTTGGTTTGTTTATTCATATATTAATTTGCAAGTCATCCCTAAGAGGGTCTGCAATCTGAGTTGCAAAGCTTGTTCCTCTGTTGCATACAGAGGAACTGCCACACAAAATGCTGTGCCCTGCCTGCGGACCGTAACATCTTGTGTCTACAGATGAAATACTACATAGGTCAAGGCTGAGAACATTGTTGTGCCATACCATTGCAGTTCAAATCTGTAGATGCAAAAGAATGGAAAAAATCACTTATCTGCCCAAGATGGAGCTTTTGCACACATATAACTGAAAGATCTATTTTACCTTTAGGATATGTATTCACTCTTCACTCAAAACAAAACAAAACAAAACATTTTGAATTGAATGTCACGAGGGGCTCAACTTAGCTGTCTAAACATGGGCGCCTGAACTAGTAACATGGGTTACTAGTGTTAGGCCTTCTGTGGAAAGATGCAGGTCTCCCATACAACCAGTATCCATCCAGGTGGATGACCCACATGCTTAATGGTATTTGTATGGCAGTCAATATCTAAGCTTTGTGAATTTGAAACAAGCCTTTAGGTTTCACTGCAAATATCCCCTTATCCATGATCATTTAAAATTTGGAAAGGATAGAGGATTATTACATTTATAATTGCCTTCTTACCTTGTAAAACAAATAATTTCAAATTCCTAGCTTTTGCATTTTGTCTGCAAAATATGGAACAAAGATTCTGTATGAAAACTGAAAAAAAAAAAAAAGGAAACAAAGTTTAGCCAAAGAGGAGACTTCTCCTCATGTACTAATATAATACTATTATTCTTCAGGCAAATTCTTGAATACTGATGTGCAAGACCCTGACTGCTGAGATTCCACATCTTGTTCTGAAGACGATGTCAGAAAAAAAATTGTTTGCATCTCCAAATTTAATCAGTTAGTTCACAGTAAGGGAAGGAAAAGCACCTCACATTTACCAAATTTTATTTTTAGAATTGTTAAGTTAATGAAGCATTATTTTAAAAGAACATTTTTATTATAGCAAAACAAAGCAAAGTCCTCAGTTGCTCATTAAAAAATTGGCTAGAAAGTTGCTAAAGACTGTTGAGGTTCTCTTGGAATTCCACCAGCATCTGGCTCTTCATCAGGTTGCTGTTTAATATCCAAAGAAATGGAAATGAGACATACAGAGCTTTCCTTATGAAAAGGTATTATATTTCAGTACTGTGCATCAATAAAAGTATACAAATATCTTTTCAAAATCAATGTCTTGCAACACTAGTTGTTCAAAGACCATGGCATTAAACAAATACATGACAAACGTTATTTAGAATGCTTTTTTTTCCTCATGCGTTTTCTTAGTTTGTATGTTTATACTGTCACAAATGCCACTAACTTTGCCTTACAGCTAAAAGATACAATGAAAGTAAACTTTGTCTCAGCAGTTCTTACTGTAAATTATGAAACTCAGTCTTTCACTGACAATAAATTGGCTCCATAAAAAGCAGTGTGGTACCTGTACCTGTGTTACCAATGTTAAACACTTCCATTTCATAATGATAACAGAGAAAACAAAATTAAAGTTTTATATTTTATATTTTGTAAAAACATACACAAGAGAGATTAATGCTGATTGAGCCCACTGCAGCAGAAGATCAGGTTCAAGACCATCTAAGCACACTTAAGTTGTGTAAGACCATGGGACCTGATGGGCTGCATCCACAGGTCCTGAAGGAACTGGCAGATATAGTTGCTAAACCACTATCCACCATATTTGAGAAGTTGTGGCAGTCCAGCAAAGTTCCCACTGACTAGGAAAGGGGAAACATAACCCCCATTTTTAAAGTAGGAAAAAAGAGAAGACACAGGGAATTTCAGGCCAGGCAGTCTCACCTCTGTGCCTGGGAACATCATGGAGCAGATCCTCCTGAAGACTCTGCTAAAGCACATGGAAAATAAGTAGGTGATTGGTGACAGCCAACTAAGAGGAGATCGTGCCTGACAGCTCTGGGACTTCTAAGATCATCCAATCCAACCTTTAACCCAGTACTGACAAGTCCACTACTAAAGAATGCTACCAAGTTCTAGATCTACATATTTCCTGAAGACCTCCAGGGATGGTTACTCATCCACTTCCCTGGGCAGCCTATTCCAATGCCACACAAACCCTTCAGTAAAGAAATTTCTCCTAATATCCAATCTAAAACTCCCTTGGTGCAACTTGAGGCCACTTCCCCTTGTCTTATCACTTGGGTTCATGAACCTTCTCTCTGCTTTTCAGGGTGATATAAAAATTGTCAAATTCTGATGTATCACTCGCAGTATCTAACAACAGCTGAATTCTGCCTCAAATGCCAGGCATGCTTTAGTGTAGGCTTCAGGAGAGGGTAAAACAGAGCTGCTCCACTCAAGATCAGAACAAAAATAAATAAATAAATAAAATGTAAAATATAAAATTAAAAAATGTGGGTTTCACCACAATTTGATTTCTGGCTTTTATTTTTCTTCCAGAAAAGTCAGGCCATGGGGTGTAGCTCACCTCAGACTTCCTCGTGGAATAGTATTGATGCTGAACGGTACTGGTCCTGCTCTATGGACCTCATACTGACTGTGCTGCTCCCTTTATTTTAGATTTATCATTGGTAGTATTTTGGGAATGCCTATAAAGCTGCATGATCTCATAGCTGTAAAACTATGATCAATAGCTATAAAGCTGCATGAACTTCCTGGGACACAACATCAGAAAACAGCGTTCCTTCCTTACCAGAGGGAGAAAAGGAAACCAGGACATCAATTAATGCCTGGTAGAAGTATACTTACATCATGATAGATTCTTAAATAATATCATTTTATTTTATACAATAAGATTCACCATGTCACAACACAAGATTGTTATTATGCAAAGCCAAATTCTCAAGCATATACCCATAAATACTTGAAGAATATTTGTTGCAGCACAGCTCCCCCTAGGCAGGAGTAAAGCAATTCTATGTTCAGTGGCAAATAAACGGCAATCTCCGGAAACTTGCATCACTATAAAGGGAAAAGTAAAGGGGGGGGAGGGAATATATTATTATTGTTGCTATGGAAACTGAACAAAGGATAACTACTTGCCATTTTTTTTCTGGTTCCTACTGCAAATGAGACTAAAGTGCTGAGATTTCAAGGACAAGAATTGCTGTCAATAACTAAATATTTTGTTATTCTGGGATTTACCAGAATATTACCTTGGAGCTGTTTAGTTTCTAAATGCTAGTGAATTCTTTTTTTACTGAAGAGCAATATGTTTTAAGTACATGAAGCATGCTGTTATGAACAGGCAATTAATTTCACATAGGTAAATCGATTGATTAGTTGATCTGGTCCTAAAATTGGAGGTGTATCCAGTGCATTTTATACATATATAGGTAAAGACTTTTCTATAAAAAGAAGAAATTTTGAATTTACAGGCATGCATCTCCCTGCACAGCACCTGGAACTGTAAGAAATTAAGCCATGTTATTTAGATGTTTATCTCCATTCAGTTATAATATGGTCAATCCATTTACCTCTGTATGAGGCTATTTGTGAGACTCCCTATACCTCTGTCTCCATTGGGCTTATGTGGCAAGGTCTTTGGTAGCAGGGAGCTACAGGGGCAGAGCCCAGCAGCTGTCCCTTGTTAGGTCAGAGCCAGTTACAGCTGGTTCCAAAAGGGACCTGCTGCTAGCCAGACCCAAGCCAGGAAGCGATGCTGGCTGGGCCTCTGGGAGGGCAGATGGAAGAAAGGGAGAAAAAAAACTGTTGTGCAACTGCAGCGGGGAGAGGAGAGTGAGGAAATGCAAGAGAAGCAGCCCTGCAGCCCCTAAGGTCAGTGCAGCAGGAGGGCAGGAGGTGCTCCAGGCATGCAGCAGAAGTTCTCCTGCAGCCTGTGGAGAGGTCCCTGGTGGAGCAGGCTGTCCCCCTGCAGCCCATGGGTCCCACATGGAGCAGATCTCCACGCTGCAGCCCGTGCAGGAGCCCCTGGTGGAGCAGGTGGATGTGGCCTGGAGGAGGCTGCGGCCCATGGAGAACCCACGCAGGAGCAGGGGGTCTGGGGGGAGCTGCTGCCTGTGGGGGACCCGTGCTGGAGCAGTTTGCTCCTGGGGGATGGACCCCGTGGTACGGAGCCGTGTGGGAGCAGTTCTTGAAGAGCTGCTGCCTGTGGGCAGCCCCCGCAGAATCAGTTTGGGAAGGACAGCATCCCATGGGAGGGACCCCACGTGGAGCAGGGGCAGAGAGTGACCACAAAAGAGTGGTGGGGACAAAGTGTTAGGGACTGACCACAGCCCCCATTCCCCAATGCCGCTTGCGGGGGGGAGGATGTAGAACAGATTGGGAGGGGAGGGGGGGGAGGGTTTAGTTTATTTTTAGTTCTCACTGATCTAGTCTGTTATCAATAAGCAACAAATTACCTTTTTTTTTTTTTTTATCCCTTATGCTGAGTCTGTTTTGCCCACAATGGTAATTAATGAGTGCTCTCCCTGTCCTTATCTCAACCCAGAAGCCTTTTTTATTCACTATATTTTCTCTCCCTGTTCTGTTGAAGAGGGGGAGTGAAAGAGTAATGTGGTGGAGATGACCTGCCCATCAGTGTTAAAACACCACACTGCCTCACACATATTTCATCTCTAAAATGGACAAGCAGCCAAACTATTTCTGCCAAACAATAACTTAAGTCATGTCATGCAATATTATTTTAATGACCTGTACTATGCAACTCATCTGGAAATGAAGATGCAGTTGATTTAGGGCATAGAGTATGACTTTAAGTATGGTTTCAACCATGTTTTCTCACCCAGAGCATGGTAACTGAAACCTAAAGTTACTGAAATAAAATGGTCACAATCATTACTCAGACTAGAATAATTTACTATTTGTTAAAGTTTAGAATAGCATAGGCAAAATTAACTGCAGAGACAAAAGATATTTAGAATCTTCTGGCAACCAAAAGGTGATAGAAGTCATTTCTCTTCTCATTTGTCTGGGTTTGCAGGGGATGTCTGTTTAAGGCTGGTATTTTTCCATGTAATTCTCTCTGCTAGATGTTAATTTGACTATCCTCCCATGTACAAGAAAAAGAGATATAGTTTAAATATCTCTCAGCTATAATTTATCTTACAATATCTCAGTGACATGAATATCCTTGCTGTTGGGGGTGGAGAAGGAAAGGAAGGCAATGGGGTAGAACAGGTGCTGAATGTCTTTTAAAACTGAAGGACTCCTCAATTATGAAACATAAGGGATATTAAAGAGTTGTCCAAGGATCTCTTCAAACAGATTAGATATATAGAGATATAGATGTTATATAGATAAATATAGAGATAGATAGATAGACAGATAGATAACAAGGTCTGAATTCTGATCAACTTGAATAAAAAACACTGATGGAAGTCACAGATGGTAGAGGAGGCAACTCACCATAAGCAACGTTCCCTAGAAAGAGATGGTGATTTTCCTACAATTTCATTTCTAAATTGTCTTTCAAATACATCTCGGGCATAATGATTATGATAATCTGTAGGAGGAGATGCTATCATTCAAAATAGTACCAGCTATTAATAAAATATATATTTTTTTAAAGTTAACACTTATATTCCCAAATATCAATCTGATGAGGTTCTTTCATTTTGAAGAGGATTTCATAAATTTGATTTCCAAAATTTGGTTTAATTTCATACATTTGATTCAGTCATTCATTTACCAGAGTCTGTGTAGTTTCTAATACAATCTTTAGTGGAATGTTTTACTAAATATGGTCTAAATATGATACAGTATAACTGTATGACCCTACATAATAAATATGACCCTGCATATTTATTATAATTTCAACATACACAACTCTAAGGTATTTTCCTGTCAAGAGTGCATGATGCTGGAAATCCCCTACTGTTATAGTTTATAGCATCAAAAAGACTGTTCTTTAAATTATAAGGAGTTTCTAAATGTATTCTTCATTATTGTCTCAGTATAGAAGTGAATGCAAATGGCACTTCTATATTTTTTTTTTGCTTGCTTCTTTTTGGTTTTATTTTCTTTGCAGTCCAATTAGGACAAAGCCTGCCTCACTTTTGTCACTCTATGACCATAAACAGTAGTGAGTCAGTGAGTTGTGGAAATCTAAATGAGTTATAAAACCATTTAATTGCAGCATTGCAGAACTGCAGGAGTAGGTGGATACAACTATGAATTTCAAATGAACTAATGGACTAATTACCTCATTATCTTATTATCCCTATAAGCTAAATACAGTATCTCTTTGCCGTATATAAAGCTGTGTCTGAAACAAGTTTTATCATATATCTAGTCTTTTCTTTGTTTTCCATTTCTTAGTGTCATGCATTCGTTATATTTTGATTTGACAGTAGAATACACCAATATTGTATCTGCAATTAATGACAGATGTGTGTGTAACATATGGGGTCAGGCCAAGCAAATGGTATGATTTAGTGATGCAAGTAATAGTGGCTGTACATTAAATAAAGATGCTTTCTTGGCTCTACTTGAATAAGTGGGGCTACTCTTGAAATGCCAAGCTTTTATTTCCAAAGTAAAAAGGCACTGAGAAGGGGGAATCTAAAATCAGCAGAGATATTTGCAGCACAAATCAGCTTAGCTTTGCCATGCAGTGAGTGAACTTGATAATTTCTGCAGTCCTAGACATAGCTCCACTGAATTTGTCTATGATCCTTTCAAAACTAATCATAATTTTGTCTACTACAAAACATGTTCATTGCATAGCATCAGCTCTCCCCAACACAAAAGTTCAGGTGGATTTTTGGCTCAGAGAAACTCAAGGGTAAAATGCTTGTTATTTGTAGAGCCAAGATTACACCCTGCATTGTTAGGTGTTTGTAGTAAAGTAAAAATTTCAGGAATGTTGTATTGCAGGAATTGATTTCCCTTAGGCCAAATGTCTTTTGAAAGAATATGATAGCTTGAAGAGTGGTCACAACTTACAGTGGTGTTATGTTTTTGAAGGTATCATTTATGGCAAACTTTCTGAATGAAACAACCTATATTGACAACCAATGTTTAACAACCATATGACTACATATGTGTGTTAAAAGTTACGACCTGACATAATATGTTCTAGCCACATATATAACTACGTTCTAGCCACTTCATATAACTTTCTATGTATTTTAGCTGATGAGCATGTACTAATTTCTTATACTCTGCCTTGGTCAATTACACTATAAATTAAAAGAGCAAATTCTACGTTTAGACTTCTTCATGTAAAAGCTAGTATTGAGAAAAAGAAAAATAAGATTATGTGATATGATATCACAGAAAAAGATATATATGCACACTTACATATGCACATTTATATATGTTTTAAATGTGTTAATTTTTTGCTTTTTTAAGTATTAACTTAAATGTATTTGCATTTTTTTCACAGACATTGACTGTCTTAATCTCTGTTTAACAGTGTTTGAATTGTTCATATCTTTTATGTTTAATGAATATTGTTTCTATATCCTTAGCAATCCTGAGCATATAGTTATCAACCAGTCATTGGAGCAGGATGTAGTCTGATGTTAAAGCACTACAACTGGGTAATATGTAACTTACAATGTGTAATATTGCAATAAGTAAAGTGTACCAAGGCAGGATGGTCTCCTGTGGCAGCTGGAGGCTGTATGAGCTCTACTAGGACATCTAAGGCAAGATCTAAGAGTAGGTTAAGATGTGACATTAGTTTTCTTCATTCCAGTCCTTAAGCAAAGATGTTCTGCAAAATGGTTTTAAGATTGTACCATCAGACTACACAAATAGGTGTCAGCAGTTTTGGAATTAGACACTGACTGTGTGTTTGAAATGTAGTTCATTACTTACAGTAATAATCTAGAAATGGCATTCCTTTCCCCAAAAGCAAATGAATCTGAAATTAAGCAAAGAAGACACTTTCAGTCAGAAGTGTTCAATAATTAATTTTAATGCCACCCCCCCATCTCTTGAATAACATGTACCATCTGTTACTCTGTAACGGATACAGTGGAACCATGGAGGAAAATTTTCACTGAGAGTTCTTAAAAAGGTTTTAAAAAAATTAGCTAAGTCATTTTCCACTGAAAGATTGGAGGTTTTACTTGAGTATTCTATTTTGATTACCTGTTTATCTGTTCTAGAGAGAACTGGCAATTAAGTCATTTAAGCTTTTTTTTTTTTTTTTTTTTTTTTTTTCTGGCTTGAAACATATTTGACCTTGTTGCTTCATCCTGACTTTTCCACTCCGATATTTCAAACTTCTTTCTAGTGAAATGTCTGATAAATGTGGATCACTTTCTTTCTTTTTTTTTTTTTTTTTCTTATCTAGCAAAGTTCGATTCTTTTCACTTTTCTTCTCTTGAAACCAGTGCTTCCTGTAGAAAGAAGAACATTGGCTTCTCTAGCTGTCACAAATCTTCTCTGCGTCTGTGCCTACACTTAAAAATTGAACCAGTTATGGGCCACATAGTCATTCACACTTAAATTGCTGTGGTCTCTGGGATAGTTCTGGCTCCAGCCTACTAATACTCACTCAGGTGCTGCCTGGGTAGGCTTCACGGTTAGTGGACCATGATCCACAGAAAGTTTGGACTCAACCTTTCTGCTTTATGGGAATCTGGGAGACCAGCTGTAAGGGCACAGGCTGTGTCATGATCAAGGACATGCCTATTTGAGCAGTTATAGCAAACAAGAAGAAAGGGAAGAGCTACTCTTGGAAACTTCTTTGTAGAAGTATAATGTTCACTAGATAAAAAATTGCACTTCTGTTAAAAGACTCACAATATTTCACTGACAGTAGTTTGACTTTTTATGAGACTGAACAGCTCTATGGCACCTTCTGCTCTGTAACCACATTGCCTTGCTGGGGCCTGAATAAAACAAAAGCTACTCTGGAGTCACTGGACTCAGAAGACATTTGTTCTTCTGTGTTTATTTAAAGCCAAAAGACAAAATGGTATGAGGGCTATGTGTGCTGTTGGAGGCTTATCTGTCACATCAAACATGTAAAAAAAAAAAAAAAGAGAGAAAACAAAAGGATATTGTTTTATTTTCAGTAATTTGTCCATGTTTTTTGTTTGTTTGTTTGTTTATTTTCCTAGTTCTTTCTAGGTAGTAATGTTCTGCTATATCTCTTATTTTTTTCTTTTTCATGCCTGTTGATTTGGCCTTTATCACATGGAATGAAGTTATACAATAGGTAGTGTCCTGCAACAGTTAGCAAGCATTAATGCCTGGTATTTTATCATCAATATTCACTACACTGTTCAGATAAGAGCTTATTTTGACTATAGCACTGTGTGAGGAGATTTAATACAAATTACTGCTCTCTGCACGAGGTTACAAATGCCAATAAGATACTGGGGGCTCAAAGATAATGTTCAACTCTGCAGCCAACATTTAAGGGTCAGCTAAATAACTGAAAGGCAGATCGATTTACATCAGACGGATAATTTCTATTTCATTTGACATTTTGTCCCTGCTGAATTATGCATGTTATCTAAATTATGTAGAATCTGAGAAACTTTCTTTCATTGTTTCTTTTCATCTTAATCAAAAATATTAAACCATTTACATGCAAAATTGGAAAATTTTCATTTGTATTGAATAGATCATGCTAATTAAGTAAAAACAAGAGTGGAGAGACCTCCCTAAATTGGCTTTTCTTCCTCTCATTGTCAGCACATTTTACTTGCAGATTCCTCACTCAGATCTTAGTGCTATTCAATAATATTCAGTTCCAAACAGGATCAAAGTAGTTCATCACCATCCATTTCTCTTCACTATCTTACTCAAGGTTGCTGTTGTGTAAGATTTGCTTCCCCTCACTCTCTTAATTCCCCTCACTGCAGTAAGTCCAACCTACATGTCATATGTCATATGTAAAACCAAATGGCAATGTGGAAGGTTTGCATACAAAGCACTTCAATCACACATATATTAATTACATGACTTTCCTGTGCTGTGGGGGAGATGGTGCAGTGAGGGAGAGCAGCTGTCTGGGTTAGTGTCTCGGCTCCCTGCATGACCTCCTTGGTCCATGGGAGAGATGACACAGTTTTGGAGGGAGGCTGGGCAGCTGTTATAGTGGTTCCTGCTCTGCTGTGCATTGTCCTGGTGCTGGGCTGTGAGGTTTTCCTGGGCTTCTCTCCACTCTCTGGGCTCCCAGGAGGATGGAAAGATACTGATGAAGGGGTGTGGGACTGACTTCCCTGGAGTTTGATTTTTATTTTTATTTTTTTTTTCCAGTCACCATTGTTTATCTCAGTACTCTTAGCTTATTCTTACTCATAGGACTGGCTAAAGAACACAGAATCACAGAATGGTTAAGGTTAGAATGGACCTCTGGAGGTCATCTGGTCCAACTCTCCTGCTCCCTTACAGCAGGTTGCCCAGGACCATGGCCAGACAGCTTTTGAAGATGCAAGGAGGGAGACTCCACAACCTCTCTGGACAACCTCTTCCAGTGCTCAGTCAACCACATGGTAAAGAAATGCTTCTTGATTTCCAGGCAGAATCCCTTGTGGTCTAGTCTTTGCCCATTGCCTCTTGTTCTGGCACAGGAAAAAAATAACTGGCTCCATCTTTACATTCTGCCTTCAGGTACTTATACACATTGATAAGATCCCCTCCTGACCCTCCTCTTCCACAGGAGGAACGGTGCTAGCTCTCTCATCCTCAGAGAAGAGGTGCTCCAGTCCCTTGATCATCCTGGTGGCCCTGCATCGGACCGTTTCCAGTATGTCTATCTCTCTTATACTGGGGGGCCCTGAAATGGACACACTACTCCAGGTACAGCCTCATCAATGTTGAGTAGGGTGGAAGGATCACCTCTCTTGACCTGCTGGCAACACTTTGCCTAATACAGCCAAGAACATTGCTAGCCTTAGGGCGCATTGCTGACTCATTTTTGACTTGGTGTCTACTAAGACTCCTAGGTCCTTTTCTGCAGACCTGCTTTCCAACTGGATGCCGCCTGCATGTCCTGGTGCCTGGGGTTCTTCCTCTCGGTCCATGATGCTCCACTTCTCCTTGTTGAACATCATAAGATTCTCTCCCCATCTCTAGTCAAGGTCCCCAAGGATAGGCTGGGCATCGGTCAGTGGCTGGTGAGCAATTGCATTGTGTATCACTTGTTTCATACAAACTATTATTATTTCCTATCTTAATAAACTGTCTTCATCTCAACTCACAGGCTTCACTTTCCTGTTTCTCTCCCCCATCCCAGAGAGGGAGGGGGGAGGGTGAACGAATGGCTGTGTGGTGTTTAGCTGCTGGCTGGGTTAAACCACAACAGTCCTTTTGGCTGTTCTCTAGTGAGTCAGCCACTCCCCCAAGGTTTGTGTCATCCACACATTTACTAAGGGTGCACTCTACCCCATTGTCTAGATCATTAATTAAGATGTTAAAAAAGACTGGACCCAGTGCTAGCCCCTGAGATACTCTCAGACCTACACAAGCAGATTTACTAACTAGGCCATACTCAGGCTAATCACTACAACATAGTAAGCACTGTTAATATTATAAATATTTTCACTGAAGGAAATTATATGGTTTAAAACTATTAAGAACTTTCACATTGAATTCAGTCAATTTGGTTTTTGTTTGTTTGTTTGTTTGTTTTCACAATTGAAGCATTAGAGCCTGTGGGTGAGGTGTTGTGTTTTGTTTGTTTGTTTGTTTTTCTACAGCTACTGAGCTCTCTATGATGCAGATAACACTTGAACCTTGGTTTCTAAGCCCCACAGATATCAGAAGTTGTTTCAAAGTGTTTTCTAACAAATCGTGACCACAAGAGAATGTGGTAGAATTCATATGTCATAATTTGTCAAAATGTGATAGTTAAAATAGTAGGTTATAGAAAAAAATGCATATTAATGGAGAATTAAAGTACTTTTGGCTTTTGAATACCTCTTCCTTTTGGCAGTAACAACATATATTTGATCCACCTTGGCAAAGAAGAACAACAGTATATTTTTTAAATCTTTTTTTTTTTTTTTTTTTAAGAGTCAGATATTTGCATCTTCTCACTGAGGAAACCTTAAGCACCTCCATTAACTTCAGGGGCTTCCAGTAGAACCCTCAGCTCCACTAACTTCTTTAACTAGATCCCTAATGACCATAAAGGGTACTTAGGAAACTGGCAAAGCGAGGTTGTCACACAACCTCGTGTCTAATGCCTTTCCAGATGATCAAAGTATTGTGCCCAAGTGATGGTACACAAGTATAAACAATATTTCTATGTATCTCATGCCTCATCTATAAACATTATCTGGGCGTCTTAGACACTGTCTGGAATTTAAAATAGCACTAGAAGCCTCTGTCTGGAGAACTGAACTGAGCCTGTAGTTGCTCTATAAAATGATATAAAATCAGAGATGTACTAGTGTTGCCCTGAATCCTAGCCATACTGACACGTGTTCAGACAGCTTGCAAGTTGGTAGGTAAGACCCTGCACTTGGTCACAGGAACAAGATTACTCTTTGAAACTCTAGATTTATTTCCTTTGATGCATACTGACTACTATGGAGAATTCCTCCCTGAAGATGCTTAAATCAAAATGTCCATTTTTTCTTTCCCTTAAATCTTTATGCTATCATTGGAACAACAGTTTTACAAGTAAGACCCATTGGGATGATGTTCCCTGACTCCTAAATCTCAAGGAGTATCATCTGAAAATATATAGGTCATCCAAAAAAGCATCCAACCTTGGCAGCTCCATTTCTATATTCTGATACCTAAATCTGAATCAAAATGCATTGACCTTTGGTTTGTGAAGAATGGCAATGTCACTGACTGGGATTCAATACATAGATATATTTTACCCTGTTCTAGAAGGAGGTTCAGAACTTCAGCCTGGACTATATTAAACAGTACATTTTTACTCCTTGCACTTGACTTTCAAATTTTAATGTCTTAAGTAAAGAGATTTGTAACCAAGGAAACATGAAGTGGTATTTCTCTTATTGTTCACTAAATTTGACACGAGCTACAGAAAGCACCTATCTATTAGCACTTCAAAGCAAAAAATGTTTTCCTCCCTCCTTTCCTATAATTTGTCTCTGCCTTTGATAAATGGCTGATAGCTTCAATGTCAAATATCACAGATTTACATGCCATAGTAGGACAAGTTTAAAACAAACAAACAAACAAATAAACAAAGCAATTGTTTTCCTTAGTCTATATGAAGAAAGATTTATGATTTCCATTTCCTCCACAGATTAAATATTTCTTGCAGAACCATAGCATATTCCCTAGCAGTTTTCACAGCAGAGGGCCATAATGGGGAGTCAGATTCCAGAATGTTATGATTATCTTTGCTTTTAATTACTAACAGTTTTGACAGTTTTCAGCTTTGACATTCTAACAAAACACTGATAAGAATATTGATGCTGTTATGATTGATGAACATAATCAGGACTGCAAAGACCAAAGTTAATCTTATAAATTAGCTACAGGCTCCTCTGTTCTGTTTAAAGTAATGTTTAAGATTTCTTCAGATTCTTTAGGATCTGAACTAGACCTGAACTGGGCTGAGTATTGAAGAGAGTATGAACATGCTTTTTTAGTGAAGAGGAGGTGATTAGGACTAACATATTAACACTAAATGAACTCTTTGTTTCCCACTGCAGAAGAAAAAGTCTCATTCTGCGTGATTTACACACTTAGCACAGCATTTTCAGTGTTTTGCGTCATGCTTTTGTTTTTCTTTCTCTGTCCATGGAGGTCTGAGGTGTACCAAAAAAGACTATCCTGCTTAAACTAGAAGAATTATCTATGATGCTGTTGATGATGGGTATGCAGTTTGTATTGTAAACAAGAGACGTCCAGCTGCCACTTGCAATGAAGCCTTTCTGTGAAATCTGTTAACAATTTGATTATAAAATCAAGGTTTTGAAATGTGAAGGCACAAACAGCAATCAAGTTATTCAGTACTTTATACAAAGAATAAGTGCTTTATTATATCTATTACAGTACCAAAGTGATTGGTGATTAGCAGAGAAAGGAAGAAGCTAAACTTCATGCACATAGAAATTCAGATTAGATCAAAGCCTTCTGGTATAGATATACCAGATTGGCGATATGATATGATTTATGAACTGTTAATTAAATCTACCTCCTCTCTGTCAGATTGAATACATGAATATAAATGTATTTATAGGTAAAGACCTTGATAGCAGATAGCCATGCCATAGCTTATATAATGACTGTACATGGCATACTGATGAACAACTAGATTCACATAACAAAACGCTTTGTAGATATGACCCCAATAAAAGACAAGCACAATAAATTTCCAGTTGTGAGCTATTCCTAAATAAAATTGAGCATAACATTGATAAATAGTCCTTGCATTTTCTGTAGTCGTAGAATAGAAATAATGTTATAAATGCATTCAAAGGTGAGGTTTTTTTGTTGTTTTGTTGTTGTTGTTGTTTGGTTGGTTTGTTGTTTTTTGTTTGTTTGCTTGTTTTTTTAATTAAGATAGAACCACCTATGGTAATTGCTAGAATAATATGAATTTCGAGATTTTACTAGGCTGCTAAAGTTACCAAAAGTAATTCTGTTATTTGCTAATAATTTTAAAAGGTATTGAATACCTAGTTTTTATTACTGTAATATAGTGGACCTTATGGCTATGGTGTCTAAAACATGGGAATTATTTTGGACCAGCAAATAAAAGTTACATCTATGACATTGAATTCTATGTACTGTAATCTAAGAAATCTGTTTTGTAAAGTGAGCTGTATGATGGTACATTTCTCATCGACTGATGCAAAAAAAAAAAAAAAAAAAAAAAATAAATTTCACCATGTGTGTTATCTTTGTGCTTCAAGCTCTGGCAGCTCCAGATAAAAAATCAGTACCATTTCAACAAATTCTATAGTATTTTCTTCTCCATAGTCTGATCATCCGGTTCATAACTTCCGGTATACATAACATCATTAGACTCCATTACAAAGAAGCAGGAAAATGGAGCAGTACAATAGTTTAACAGTTAATATGCAGAAGGCTATATTATAAAATGTTAGACTTTTGTGCCTTTGTAAATGCATACTAAGTCCTGATTTTCTTGTTCACTTGAGTAACTCAGTTTTAATCTTTATGACAGCTGAGATGACTTATTTTTGTGGTAATATTCTGTATTTGCATAGCACCTCTCCTCAAAGGATGACTGTATGTGGTACCTATACATTGATTACATTTCTATCCTCTTTTCTTTATCCCTCAGCCCTCATCATGGTCTCTTTTTCTTGTTGCCTACTGTGTTACTTCCAATTCAGCAGCATAGAAGGACTGATGCTGATGGCAGTATATTTGTACTATTTATAATTAATTACAGTGAAAAGGGAAAGGAGTATTAATAAATGCCAGTAAGAGGACAGGTGAAATTTAGAAAGCATTCTACATTTCTGGTTTTATGTAAATTATATTTCTGTGAAGGAAACTTGAATATTGCTTATACTATAATTCACAATATTATGAGTGCTATTGTATTTATTTATTTATTTTTATTTATTTTTATTTATTAATAAAGGACAAGCTGTCATCCCAAAGTAATATGGTAATTAATTCTAGAAAAAGGATGCAGGACAGAATGAAGAGTTCTCATCAAAAGTCTAGCTCTCTTCATTTTTAATTTGCAATAATAACTTGGCTACTTGGCTACAACATCCTCTTAGTCTTTCCTGCTTGAGCTATTCGACTTTGTATGAATGTGCTCTTCGTATAAATGCTCTTTGGAACAGGGATTGGAACACTGATGTTTGGCTTCTCAGGGGACTGCTCTGATTACCAGCCTCCAGAGTCAGACCCACGCCTCCCACTCCCACCTCAGAGTAGGACTGGCAAGGCTCCAGTACAGCCATTGCAGTCATTCTATAATCTTTTAGGCAGCATGAGAGGAACCCAAATACTCTTTTTGCTGGTTTTGGAAGGAAGAGTCTGGCTATGAATACTTAATCCTATGAGCCCTGGGTTACATTGCTGAAAAAACTATTTCAGTACAATCCACATTTTTAAAAAAGCGTGCACACTCATAAATGTACTTCATCTTGTCAAGACATTTTCCTCCTGACCTTCCTTGCACAGACATCTGCTATGATCTTTGTATGGAAAAGCAAGCACAAGGCAGTGGATCCTGAATAGGAGGTGTGAATTCTGTAAGAATACCAGTTATTTCCTTGTTATATTTAGATCTCCAAACCTTGTTATTCAAAAATAATTTTAAAATCTATGACCTTAAATTTTATAATCTCTTGTTACATACTTATAAGGAGTAATCTTATTAAAAAATCAGAAAGATTTTTTAAAATTCTTCATATCAGAGAGGATCATTATGCTGAATCCAAAGCAATTACTCAAATTGCTAATAATCCATTGCTAATTAGTACAACACGTTTTTTTCAAGCATCTGGATGTGGGTGTTAAATCTCTAACAGCTGTTAGTGATTCCCTGCTGTATTCCTGTATTTTATTATTGTAATCCATGTATCTCTTGAATATTAGAAGCATTTAATACAGTTACCAAGCAACTGCTCAAGACAGCTTTATTATATACATGTTTCTTGCATGCTTCATGAGACTGCTCTGTGAAGAGAATTATCAAAGCAAGGGAACAGAAGAGCTAGCTGGAGAAGGAGATCAGCTAAAGGAGACAGCAATTTTGGAGGATTAATTCTATGAAAATCACTCTAATAAACCTCAAAGACTCAAAGAGTATACAGGCTGTTAGCTGCCTACAGCTCCAAGCATCACATTCTGCTGTGTCAGGTTGTCTGCAAGTTTTTTTTCCACAGATAAATGGGGAACTTAAGTTGTTCTGTCTTGGCCTTAAAACTATACTGGTGTGGAGCATCCTTTCAAACATGCAACCTTTAGTACAAGTTTAATGATTAAAAAAATAATAATAAAAATAGCTTAAAATTGCAGGATTTGTATGCATTGGTTTAGTGTTTCTCATTTTCTTTGCAGTACACTTTTTGCACCCTTTAGATGCAAAACACACAACTCAACATATTTTTAGGCATTTTCTGCAATAATAAGAGAGCTTTGTAAACAAAGTTTACATCATACATGAAAGCTGGATATTTCTTGTAACCACATGATTTCTAGAAGCTGAAGTGTTTGGAGGAAAGCAGCTACATATATACTTCATATATATTTGCCAACATACTTTGATTATAATTAGATCCTAAGGAATTGGCATGACATGGTATTTTTAGGAAACTGTGATTTATCAACACACTATTGCTGAGACTGTAACAAAAATACAATTTAATAAGAGATATGAGAAGGTGGCAAATAATGTTCCCTTCTGAAAGATGAAGTGGTTCTGACAATGATGATACCAAACTGGACCATACCATATAAAAGTGCACATGTGAAACATGAACCTTTCTTCATTGGAAGGATCTTGTTCTTAAGTAATTTTTAAGACAACATTTTCTTCAGTCTAGAAAATGCAAATGGAGTTTCTTTGTTCCAGTACTGCTTACTCCATAAGTGGTATAGCATTATAGCATGAATTCTCCATAAGGCTTTGGTTGTTGGTTTTTTGTTTTGTTTTGTTTCATTTTTTTCTTTCTAGAAAGAACATGCATAAGAGGATTTGCAGGAGCTAGCATATGTCCTGCAGGGCTTGTGTTCAGGCAAAAATAATAAATCCTTCTGGATAAGAGCTGACGTGGAACAGAGCCATGTGTCTTTTCGCTGTAACCTCTAGGACTCCAACTTCCAGGAACACAGCTTGCTGCTGTGATAATGGGTAAGTTATCAGCTTGCTGTTACACACAGTTGTGTTAGGCTGTGCTAACTGGTTATGCTGCTAGCCTTGGAAGCAATATATATGCATTTGCATGTTGCAGTGGTTGAACTCACAACTTACAGTCTAGGCAGAGACAGCTCCAGTGTCTAATCTGCAAGCTGGATGAATTCTCTGTGGATAAATGAGTTTGTCATTTATAAATGTTATGATATCCTTTTGTGTAGTTAATCACATGAGATGTAAACATGCTGAGAAACTGCAACATTCTTATTTCCCATTAAAAGGATGCTCACCTTAAAGAAAGTTAGAAGCTCTATGGTATATCATGCAGTTAGAAAAAACAGCTGTACGGTAACAGCAGGGCAAATTTAATAGTTGTCTCAATGTATAAGTCAAATTGATTTCAGATTATCTGGATGGAGTATACATATCAAAAGCTCTGTGGCAATCCTTTCTTGAGCTGTGATAACAGTTGCCCTAGGTTGTGACTGGGGAGGAGGAGGACTCTATAAAAGACAGGATGTCTTTCCCCACCCCCTTTATAACCAGTGCAGGAATAAGAGCAACAGCTGGGACTGCAGCATTCTTCATACGATGTAAAGAGCATAACACACCCAGTAGACTCACACTGGAGCTCTTCATTTCTAAGTTACTTAAAACATGTAAAGCCTGATTTTACACTACAAGGACACAGGAAAGATTTATTCACAGGGATGGTTTATTTGATCCACTAGTAACTGACCACACAATTTCAGACATTAGCATTCTGCTTTTCCACTGCCAAGCAGTTGTGAAGTTATGCCTGGCACTTGTTGGTCAAGAATCATTGACCTTTGGGCATTATCTGAAGATCTGATCTTTGTTAAGGTCCACTGATTTTTGAAGAAGCCAGCAAAAGTCAACACTAGAAGGGCACAAAACATGATAATCATGTTGTTGCAGACTAACATTTCTGGAATTACACTCAGTAGCCCTCTCCCAGCCCCTAAGGAATTATGCAAGGTAGTAAAAATGATGTGGACTTTATTTCCTAAGGCTCCTCCATTTTAGCTGGGGAAGGAAAATGGCACTGTAGATAATGTTTCTACTAACTTTGGTGGTGGTGGTGTTTTTTGTTTGTTTGTTTGTTTTTTAATGCAATATGTAGAAAAAGAAACCAGCATTGTCTTTTATTTTGCATAATGCATTAACACTCTGTCACCTATAAATACTCAGAGTCAACCTCCTGTCATATTTCATTTGTATTTTTAGTTACCGTTTTCTTCCCCTTCTTTTCAGCACACTGACAGTCTGCTTTGCTGCTGGCTTCCTGGGAGTTTGTGTACATATGAAATGAACTCAGTATCTGAATCTTCCAAATTTGAAATATAAGTGTGTTATTCCTATTTAGTTTGATTTGATTTCTGGACTAACCTGAATATGTGATAAAATACTCGTATGAAGATTCCTAAATAGATTGGTATTGAGGAATAACTTCTGAAGATTACCTTAATTCAAATTAGCTTTGTAGCTCAACTTTTAGAACAATGTCTATTGCTATTAAGACACATCCTAGTGAATTAAGACTATGCTTGGTGACGAAATTATAAAGTAACAATATAATATAACAACATCACGAACAAGTGCTAACATAGTTTTAACATAGCAATCTTTTGAAAATCTACTTTAATAGTATTTCATATAATTCCCAAAAGCTATGAATGTTCCTGGGAATAGAAGATTTTTTATTTCCTACTTTTTGTGTGGATGGAATGAATGCTGCAAAGTGTCCAAGGAACTTCAGCATTGAGAACTAAGGGCAGGATTAATATGCCTATTTATTTCATTTCATCTATTCATTTCACCTCCACTCACACAGAGTCACTAACATAAGGGTCCCCATATCATTCCATCAACTAAAGGTGTCGTCTACTTGTTTCGAGTCAATAGAAATTGCCTCACTCAATCTCTTAATTTCTCTAATTCAGGCTTCTGCATCTGTACACCTTCTCAGCTCCAGTAGATTACCCTCACTATTGAGATATTGAATTCTCCTCCTCCACAGTGTCTTTATATACCCACACAGAAGAATAAGGCACATATGGGGAGGGAAGCTGAGCACTGGACCCTTGTTTCCATGCTGCAGAACTTTCATTTCCCTGCCACCTTCAAGAAATCCCAGACAGCATCTCTCCAAGATAAATCCCAGGTAGGAGTTGGTGGGAGGGGAATTTACACCCTAGAAGACAATATCATTAAACCCACACCAGGCTGGGTTCCCTCTTCCATTTTCCCAGTGAGCTCTGCATCTGCAAACACCCCTGACTCTCACCCATACCGCGGTGGCAGGCAGTCTGCCTGTGTCTGCTGGCTGGGGCCATGCTGTATCTCATCAGCTGCAGGCTGAAGCAGGGAGAAAACTTGATAAATAAGTTGTCTGTGGGCCATCAAATGCAGACATATGGCCTGGTGCTATGGTATATGGGCATGTGTAGTCTGCCATGGAGGGAGCTTGGTCAGGCCTGTGGCTTTTTTTGTTAAATAAATTAATTTAATTTATTCTTTATTCTTACTTTCTTACTCCTTTCTTTCCTCCCCTCCACCCCCCCCCCCCAAAAAAAAAAAAAAAAGAATATCCACTCCAAACAGTGTAACTTTTGTTAGAATTGGCTTAAGTGACAGCAGATTACCTCCATGCAATATATAAATTGTCAATGCAATTCCTAAAAACATTTTTAACTTTTTTGTTGTTGTTTATAAAATATACATACGTATATGTATATTACAACTGAGCAAAGCTTCTGCTTAGTAAATAAAAGCATATTGTCAATGACAAACTTGTCAAAATCCCAAATTTCTACTGTCTGCTATGGATTTTCTACCAGGTTTTATATGCCATCAGTGCAACTGCTTAGAGTAGACAGATTTTGGGGGTTCACACAGGTTAATTTATCTCATGACATTGTATGATTGTTTTGGAACACAGCAATATATCTACTATACCCAGTGCTAAAGTCCTAGGCACTAGCAACAGTATTCAAAGCAAGGATTTTCGTAAGGATTCTGCTTTCACTTTTAGCCCTACACAAGGGAGAAGAAATATAGCTGTCTCTAACTTCAGAATATTTTGATTTAGCAAAGCAACAAAACCAAAACCGCTTTTTCATTCTATATTTCTTGTCCTATTTTGTTTCTGATACTTATACATCAGTCTTTGAGTTAAGATACAGACCAGAATAAAGATTTCTTACATTTTAAATGTTGTGAGATCTGAGATTAACCTGGTTTCCAAAGAGAGAGGATTGAGTAGCTGTTGTTTTACTATCAGTGACTTCAGGCCTCTGATCTCTCCCTGTGTCTGGGATTATAACAGTTATTTTCTGTGTTGACCAAAGAGGGGAGTAAAAAAAAAGTGGAAGAGAGATCACCTACACATGGATGGTTTTGTCTTTCTTTCTTTCTTTAAAAGGTCAAAATGAAATGTGAAGTAGGAGCCTCAGTGGGATTCAGAGACTAAGGAAGTGTCCTGGGATTTCTGTACCCAGATAAGAGCAGCTAGTTTTTATAGTGTTTGCCAACAAGTGTTTCCAACATGGCATTTTTACAGACATTAAAAAGCCAGCCTGTATCCTCTACATGGACTGTGCAACACTGACAAACTGCCAGTGGCTCTTCACTGTCCTTTAGGCCTGGAGAGGTGACAAGCCCAAACTCTGAATGTGCCAGGCAGTTTCTAAGTCATTGTCAGAGCCCATTGACAACAGACCTCAAGGCACTTTTTTTTTTTTTTTTTTTTTCCTGTACAAAGACAAAATAAATATCTGAGATTTATCTGACTGCTTTACAAAATCTAATTTGATTAGGAAGTTAGTAACATGTAGATATGAACAATGTTTTATGAAGTTTAGTTGTTTTTTTGTTGTTTTTTTTGTTGTTTTTTTTTTTTTTTTCCAATTAATAAAAAAGACATGTTCTGAGGATTTTTGTTCAAGTGTTTTAATTATGATTCTTATGCCAAGCCTTATTTAAAGCAGTATAGTGAATAGTCTGTTCTATCAGTTCTTTAAAACCTGTCCTCGGATTTCAAGATTAGATCTCTACAGGACTTGCAGAATTTCTCTTTAACTTTCTGGTTCCCTTCCACACCAATTAGCTGTCATTTTTATTCTCATTATGATGCAGTCTGGTTTATAGGAATCTGAAAGCGCTTTGAATCCCACAGGATGTCATTAAGGATCTTGCAGAAGATCTGTCAAAAGCTAATCAACACTACCTCACCTATACACCACCTAGGACTCATTATGAGCACTTGTGAGCAACATTGTAATATTAGCTGCAGGGTGATAAATCATAAAAATGACGCCAAAATAGCTGTTAGTCACAGGAAAATCTAAACGAAAAAAAAGAAAAAAGAAAAGAAAAAAAAAAAAAACTTTCCGTTTCTTCCTTTTTTGATGCTTTTTTGTTAGCAATGAGCTCCACCTGCTGGGCCAGGCCTGCTTGCACCAACACCCAGACCAGGGGTGAAGCCCAGGTTTTGGACACCCACATGCACAGGTCTTGTCCCACCGGCAAACACAGCACGTGTTTTGTATAGATATCCTCCCAGTCCTCATAACACACGGGACACCGATGTAGGTTTTATCTTTTATTTCTCAACACGTGGGAGATATTTAATACGTCATCAAATTGAATGCCATAGCTGAAGTGCTAAAACCAGTCATCACAGCTGTGTCCTTGGGTATCAGACACTGATCTGCTCATATCAGGCTTGCACTGTCATGTAGATGACAGTGGAAGGACAAGCTCTAATCCTAATTGTCATCCTTTTGTTTACTGGGTGCTAGAAGATACAGATGTAAAAATACTTTTTTTTACCCTTCCCTATTTATTTTAGTTATTACTGTCTTACCATGTAGCACTCATATTCTGGCATTTGCTCCTTAGGAAATCCCAAGAGACTTTCTCCAGAACTTCTGATTTCACTGGCTCCATTACTTTCTCACTAAAAACTATTAGCCTTGTATGCTGAAAACATAATCTTATGCTATCTTGTATTCCTCAAGACTTCTCCTGTGGAGGTCTTACCAACTACATGCATGCAAACTGTGGTGTTAAGTGTAACCACTGTTTTTTATTAGTTGCTTCTTTATTTTATTTTTTACTTAGATTACTTTTGTATTTTTTATTTTAATTTTATAAAGATTAATTTTATGACAGACAGGGGCGTTTCATGAAAATCACTGGAAAAAATGGCAACATAGCATAGCTGTGCTGTCACTAAAATATGATTATTGCCTCTGTAGAGCTCAGTACAGCTATAAAAAGATCCGTACCAAAGATTTTTTGAGCAGAAAGTAGCCCCAACCAAGCTAGAAAGAAGAGGAAAAGAATAAAATAAGAAAGATCTCTTCCAGAATTGCCTTTTCTGTGAGGAGTCCATATTTTTCTCTCAGAGAGAAGTTGAGATGACATGGACTTGTTTCTGAGTGCAAAGGCAAGCATAAGTAGTGCCGAGAGGGTGTAAAATAGAGCCTGTCTGGAACCATATTTGAGAGCAGTTCCATGTATATACCTCAAAATTCAACCCATTTACTCCATAAAAAGTGTGCCATACAGGAATCTGATTTAGAACATTTCTGTTATTTATTTTTCCTTCAACAGAAAATATACCTTAAATGGAATATATTATCTACAGTGTTTATGGTAAATAAATTCCTTCTACCTGGGCTTTTATTCTCAAGAACAATGAAAACCAGAGACTCTAGATACTAGCGTACATCTCTGTAAGGAGAATAGCACAAGCTATCATGAATGCCAAAGTATTTTAGTTCTAGAAGGTCTTAATTTCCTTAGAGGCTTTGTTTTCTAGAATTAACAATTTTTCTTGCTTGCTTACTTGCTTGCTTTCTTGCTGGATTTTTTTCTTCTCTTTGTCCCAATGTGACTGTTTTAGCGTTCTGAATGTTAATAGTGACGATTTTATAAACATAGAAATACATTGCTGGGGACAGAATAAATAATATATATACATGTATTTATGTATTTATGCCACTGATACTAACAAATGAACACAGCAGAATTAGAGTTATTCATTTGTCTGTTCCAGATAGCACATTGTAAATGCCATTGTGCTCTGATAGAAGCAGAAACAAAAATACTGATTTATGCAAAGATGGAAGTAGCCAGTGCTTTTAGTGCCTGAGAATAATGCTCTTGTAATCTTTTCTTGATGGTAAAACATATTTACCAACATAGAAACAGAGAATAAGAGAACGTTTTAAGATTAAATGGATCTTTGTAAGTTGTGTGGTCCAACTCCCCACTCACAGGAGAGCCAATCTCTAAGTTGAATTTAACTTTGACATTATGAGGCTGCCCAGGGCCTTGCCATGTAAATCTTTGTCTCTCTCTAAGGATGGAGATTTCACAGCCTCTCTGGACAACCTGATCCAGAATGTCACCATCCTTATTATATTAATTGTTTCTGTCCTAATGTTTAATCAGAATTTTAACTGTCTGCATTTTGTCCTCAATGCCCCTTGCATTGGATGTTCTGCACCTCCAAGAGGAATCTAGCTCCATTTTCTCTATAAAAACCCAATAATGGTCAGGAGGGGGATTACCTCTTTATTTATTTATTTATTGCCTGCTCGTATTTGTACTGAGGAGCACAAAATTAGAACTTCAGATGCAGCCTGTGTTACATTGTGTTACAAAGTGTTACACTGGGAATTATCACTTCCCTCTTCCTACTGGCTGCAGTCTTGCTATTACAGTCTGGTACATTGTTAGTTTTCACTTCAATACATACAAATTGGCTCCATATAAACCACACACTGGTGGTACTTGGTTGCTTTAATATAATTACAATGCTGTTTCGTTGAGTAACTGAATTTTCATAGGTAAACCATAGTTGAAAACTGTAGTTGACATTTAATTAATAATCATATCATGCAAGCCATGTTATTTATTTTTAAGAAAACATCGTAGTGGCATTCTATAAGCTGGACAATGCTTTCTATGAGCTGTATAGCAAAATGTCATGTGGCCAGATGTACAAGTTTAATTGCAGTTGAAGCACGCATTGCTTTGCACTTCTGTAGTTAGTTTTATCCAATACTAATGAAGTTTTGCACAGCTACTACAGAGCAGATAATTATTACATCCATTATACAGAGGGGAGGAACTGAAGCATAAATAAGGAACAGAACTAATTTTAAAGTCCTCAGTGACGGCCTAAATGACCTCTTACTGAGTGGGAGTTTTAGGAATGATTTAATTAGAGAAGAACTAGGTCAAGGCCAAGTGCTTTTGAAAATCTCACACTACCTTTTCTAACTGAAGGTCAAGTAGAGAATAGAAGTCAAGAGAAGGCACTCATCCTGATCCTTCAATTTACTTTGAGTGAATATCATACTCATAAACAGTGAGTCATATTCCTCCTCCCCAGATGCTAACATTCTCATTAGGAGCAACACGGAGTAAAAACATGAAAATTGCTTAGTTTCACAGTTCTGTGGGGAAAAAACACAGCCAGCTAGATAGATGAAAGTAATACTAGATAGATTCTTGAAACCACTTTAGTAATTCAGATGTTCAGTGCTTTGTCTGAAGTTCATTGATATCCAGGACACTCTTCACCCATCTAAAAGAGAATTTTGGGAAAACAATATTTTCTGTGATCCCCATTTTATCAGGGCAACCTGTCAGGCCACCCTTTTAACAACATAGTTTCATGGCATAATTAGATAGTTTCCTTATTTTCAAAA
Source organism: Stictonetta naevosa (assembly GCA_011074415.1). Classification (NCBI taxonomy): domain Eukaryota; kingdom Metazoa; phylum Chordata; class Aves; order Anseriformes; family Anatidae; genus Stictonetta; species Stictonetta naevosa. The sequence continues at coordinate 105,240,267 of CM021699.1, read as the reverse complement.
CCTGAAATGTCTCCTTGAAAGAGTAGGGTTTTTTCCATTTATATAGTGGGATCTATCTAAAAGAAAATAAAAGGCGATCTCAGGAATATTCGTGGTTCAACAGGGCAATTTCGTTTTTGCTTTCTTGAACAACATTTCAAGAATAGTCTGGAAGACCTTCACATATGGGGTGTTCGGTATGTCACAACAAAAATGTTGATTTGGAAATAATATCACTGGGAAAAAATTGAAATAGCTACACAACTGATGAGTTCCACGAGATGGCACTATTTTACGCCACCTGATTTATTCTGAGCGGTATACTAAACAAATAGAGGATTGTAGATTATAAAACCAGTAACAGTGCATATACAGGCTTATAAAACAAAGTGAATAATGATAAATGAGCAGGAAATATGATACAAAGTTAGCTAAATATGAGATTCAATAAAATAGATAGGATTGAACACATTCTTCAGTGAACCATCTGCCCTGATGTTATCAGAAGGTAGAGAGGGATTGGAAGTGAGGACAGCTGGTCTGCTTCATATTAACCATGAACTTGTCAACATGAGTCTTCAGTTTAGGAAATAATACTTGTCTCTCCTTATAGTGTTTTTCAACCTTTTGCTGTTCTTTGAAAGATGACATTTACTGCATTCAGTTGTATAGTTAGAAAAAGTATTTTACATCGGAAAGAAGTTCTAGAGCATGTGTACACAAACATTTGTGCAGTGTGTATTCACATTATTTGCAGCCCTGAGACTAATTTTACTCAAACTTCCCAGAACAACAGCATGACACAACATACCATGTTTTAATCCTGGGGAAGAGGAATTTGTTTCATGTTGGGAGAAAGGAGGATCAAAAGAGCTTCCTGGCACACCCAATACACGCACTTTGGTATTGCTGGTTGAAACTTAAGACAGTAAATGCTTATTCAGACCTAAAAAGTTGTGGCTCTTCTATGAGTGGGTTGGTCTGTAAAGCACAAGGAACTTTCTTCTCCACATTCCTGCATGAATATCAAGATCAATTTTGCCTTCAAGTCTGGGAGGGCATGGCCTGCACCTTCTCTGCATTCCTCTGGGAACAGGCTGCTATGAAAGGTATATGGAGGAAGTCATACATTCCCAATTACCTCATTGGGAAAGTACAGGCTATTAAATACTTTTATTCAAAATATCTGTCTTGATGGGGAGCATGTCACACAACTAATATACAACATGTCTTTATATCAATACATGCGAGGTGAAATTTTCTGACTCGTGGGAAAATGTTTAGCTGTGATATATTTTTAGGCATATCTTTGAAGACAAGTGTAGGACATTTGTCTGAGTTTTGAGTAGCCACTCATCACAAGTGGATCTGTGCCTTCACCTTAAGTCAATGATAATGAGAAAGTTCCTGATGAATTTCAAGGAATCTCCGACAGCTCTCCCTTTTTTATTATTGCAATATTAGCATTATTTCTTATATTTTGTTCTCTTCCTTACTGTCAAAGTTTTTGTTCCTTTTGCCCTATCTGTATGTACAAAGGAGCCCTGGCATTTCTAAGCTGGGATCAAACTGAAGATATAAAGCAATTAAAAAGAAGCAGGACCATAAATGCCAAGATAGGCAATACAAAGTCAATATTTGGAGCCTTTTTCAGGTAATTGGAGCATATATTTTCCTCTTTGGGGAAGTACAACCCTCAGCCATACATATATCATCAGAATTTTTTTCATATGATTTATCATTTCATATTCTGATGCCTTTTTCTGATTACTTTCTATAATAAGGAAGTAAATATCACCTTATCCAGAGTAGCTATGAATTATGCTGTTATTTAAACATGCTTATGACTTGAAGCCAGAACAGAAGATAGGGAAATCATTCAAAAGTTCAGATCAAACATTTTAAGACCATTTTAACATTCCTTTCAACTGTTTGCTCTACTCTAAAGTACATCTAAAGCTCCCAAGTTGGAGTGGAGAACAGTGCTTCCAACAGGACACAGCAATGGCTAAATGTACATTTAAGAAAATCTTCCTTATATTTGCAATCTTTCACTGAATCTTCTTGTCCAACTAGTAACATCTTGTTTGAAAAAGTCTTAAAAACCAAGAGCAATCAATTTTAATTAGAGAACTTAATGTCACTTTAGGACTTTTGTAATACTGAATGGTTATTTTAATTTACTGACTCTGGAAGGAAAAACAAAGCAAAACTCATATGGTATAAACTATATGAAACTGCTAAAATTATCTGCATTTGGAACATGTGAAGATAGAAACTAAAATGCTTAGACACAAAAAGGCATCACATGTACAATAATATTACATCAACAAAGAAACATCAAATTTGATAAACATTGTAAGAAATCTTTCTAAAAAAATATTAATTAGTTCCTTTAAAACATTTTCTTTCCTCCTCTTAACAGTTACTTGCACTGGGATAGTCAGTCTTAAAAGGTCATGACTGTGTTGACTAAAAGTCCCCTACTATAGGAAAACAGCTTTGCAGACATTATATTAGCAGCCTTCATGGAAGACGAGAGGAGAAGAAAATGGAGAAGGACCAGGAATTTTTGGTCTTTTAGTCTGTTCAAGTCAGGCAATGAATAATGAAGGTGAATGTTGGCAAAGGTTTTCTCAGCTCAGATCTTGATATGTTTGCTGGGCAAGGGAGGAGAGACAGGAGGGGGAACAAAAGAGTCATAGTGTTTGGAAGATAGGCTCAGGACCCTGAAATATGTGTTTGCAGTGAGTTGCTATTCTGGAGATAGCCCAGTCTTGTCATGTCTCTAAGCAACAAGATCTATAATATGCACTTACACCAACACAGGGTAAATTGCCTCAAATGTGAATAAATTTTGTCAGATCTGAATCTTTATTTAGTGATTGCTTTATTATCACAGTAAGTAGGGAAATAAATATTGCCATGGTTTTTAAATCCTCATAGAGTTTAATATTGTTCAGTATTCATAAGAGAATAATATCTAGGAATTATTTGTGTTCAGAGTTCTGACTAATGCTCAAAATTACTGTGTGGTAATGTCTTCTCCTATAATAATCATCTCATTATTTTTTTCCAAGATCAGTGATGGCAGAATGTAGAAATCCCTGGCTTATGTGGTATTCAGTTGTGTTATACTTCTATGCAAAATATGTATTTTTCCAGTGCTTGTGATCTATATGACATTAAATACTATAAACAAAATAGTAATAAATGCATATCTTTTGAGAATAAACTATAGGTAGAAATAACTTAGGTTGTGCAAGAAAAATCCATACTTGCCCCATAAGAAGCAGTCTTCTAAATTTCTTCATGCAAACACAAACTATGTTTTCCAGTTTTTATAAAATGAAAACCTGAAATATGTATTTCAGTTGTTATAAGATGTGGTGAAAAATATATTTAAATCTGTCTAGTAACTCATGGTAATATTCATAACATAACCTACTGGAAACACAAGATAATATTTTAGAAATGGGAAATTAATGTTTTAGAGATTAGAATCAGGAAAATGTGCCTATGAGATCTGTTTTGTTGTTGTTTTGTTTTGTTTTGTTTTGTTTGTTTGTTTTCGTTTTGACATTCTGCTGTAAGGTCACTAAAAGCATTTCAAAATGAATAAGTCTAGTACAAATGATCAATTTTTACAGCCCAGGGACCATATGCCCAATTCCAATATAAACAATGAAGAAAGGATAGTAACAGGCCAAATGTCACATCAAAAAAAAATGTGAATTTGCCCATCATAATAACATGAACGGTACTGGAAAAAAAAAAAAAAAAAAAAAAAAAAATTTTAAAAATATATATTTCTCATAGGAGAGTCAGTACTTGCACTTAAACTTCTAAGTAGCTGTATAACAACATTCTGACCTGGTAACACTTCTTTGAGGCCAACTCGTAACTGATACAAATCAACATATGACATTCAGAACAACAAAAATTGATTCCTTAGTTGGACAGGAAGCTGGAGCAGATTCAGTGCATTTGCAGTACTTCTTAAAGTCTCTTTCATTGACAACTTCCTCTGAACTGGGTAGTCTTGCTGTATAAACTAAAAGTAAAATATTTTTTTACCTTAAATAATTGCTTACGTTTTATAAAAAAACTATTTCTCCTTGCAGTTACTAAGTAGCACAATATAGAAAAGGGATACCAATACTGATTTGGACTTCCTTAGCTCAAGCTTGCCTTTGAAAAAATTGCCAAGTACTGCTATTTAAGAAATGAATAGAACTTGCTGAAGATGTGTTTTTGTAGCAGATGTAGGAGGATAGGTGTGATGCTCTGGGGCACCTCATACATCATTAGGTGCCTATATGCAGGGCAATATATCAAAATTCAAGGTTTGCTGAATATAACCTTAACTTTAAACACCAAGCACATATACAGGAAGAAACCTAAGTGTATGTGTCTCCATCTGGAACTGATACCCATCCTAGTCACCCTTCTACAAGGACAGTATAGAGCTGATGTAATTTCCCATATTACTAGTACGTCTAGTACTGTTCCATATATCTTAAGAGTGTTTGACGTGGTTTCTACCTGCCATTCCACAATGGCCTGGATAACCAATATCATATTTGACAAACATGTTCAATTCTTTCAAATACCCCAGGGAATCTCAAAAAGCTCTGGATGTTTATGTGTGAGCAAGTGAGCAAGGAATATTTTGTGTTTATGAATTCTTTTACAACACAAAATGGCTCAGCAAGCACCTGACACCTGTAATTTTTCCTGGCACTAAGTAGCTTTAAGATCCAATCTTTTATTTAGTCAGTTAGTTTCCCTCCTTTGTCGAATTTCTTACATAGTCTGGTCTCTGCTTTCAGACAGTTTAAATGGTATTCATCTGACCTATTTTAGACATCTTCATCTGATCAGGTCTCTGTAGACTAATTTTATAATCAAGGAGACCAAGACACATTTCTAGACTGCAATTAAACTCATCCTAAAGTATGTGGCTAAAATAGGTCAGATGAATCACATGCCCCTTTCTCTTTGTCGTCTATAAAGCATGGCTAGCCTAGATGTAGACATCTAAAGTTAGGTCAGATGAATCATGTTATATGGTATCCCTCAAGGACAGAGTTAGAGGGAGGAGTTACATTCCTTCTAGTGACTTGTTACCACGGTGTCCGGGGTAGCATAATGATTAATTCTACTCACATATTGGTGTAAAGTTTGGCTGTTGTTTCCCAGGTTCTAATGATTTATAAGTCTTAGCATGTGAAGAGTTTCACAATGAGATAATAGGTACAAATTGCATATACAAAATTTAGTTGGCTTTATGTCTTTCTGTCATCTTTATGCTGACCATGGGAAAATGGCAAGCATCTGATGCAGCATAAAGTGGAACAGAGAGACAATGACTTACTGTGCATACAACCTACCACTGCAAGGTTCATGTTTCAGAGAAGTTAATCAAAGAGATTTGAACTTACACAGATGGTTTATATTAGAATAATGATTACTATCATTTTTCCATAATATTTTGATCTGGCATTAGGAGTTCTAAAACTGAATTCACTATATTGTCTAACCAAAGACTCAGAGTTGAATAAGGCTGTGTTGGGATGAGTATTTCACTAAATGCTTTGTTCAGAATAGAAGAGAACTTAAAGAACATCATATTTCTAAAACACAGGGGGCAAATAACCAATCAAAACTCCTTCCTGGATCAATTGAGAACCAAGAAAACCATAAAGAAGGAAAAGATGGGGAGAACTGAATCTGAATATCCTCCAAAGACAGTTCTGAAGAACTGTACCAGAGTTCAGATCTTGCTCAGCCTCAAGATTTAATATTGAGGGAGGTATGTATCCTTACCCTGACTGTGAAGCATCCATCAGTTGGCCAGATGAAGGAGAGAAAGCTTTAGAATCTGAATACTACATAAATATGTGTTCTTATATTTACATTAAAACTGTGTTTAATAAGCTTTTATAGCACTATTGTTTATCTTTGTTCATATGCCTTCATAATGAGAAGACTGCTCTCTTCAGCATCAAACAGTTTGGTGATCTGCTTCTGTTCTCCAACCCCTCATCCTGCAACTTGTAACAATTAGACATCGCAGTAATGGAACAAAGTTTAACTATACTTAACACCCTGCTGTTTTGCTTGAATTGAAAACAGAGAGACCCAGAAGCTGAAGTTTCCATAGAAAGGAAAGGTGAGATAGAGAAGACATCTGGTGTTTTGCAGTAGTCAGGGAGGTGTGGATTTGTATTAAAAGAAATTTTACATAGCTTCTGAGGTTTTTTTTTTAAGATCTACTATTAAAGCAAATTAGTGATATATTGTAATATGCCTCTTTATTATATCTCCAAGCATTCTGTATTCTGTTACAAGCATTGTAACTCTGGTAAAATTATGAATATTGTAATGTTTTTGCTGTCTTGAATTTTGCATCCTAGATTTCCAGGACAAACCAAGGGAACAAAGAAAAAAAAAAAAAAAAAAAAAATCAGAAGCATTCAAATGAAAGATGGCTTCTATTTAATAAAAAAAAAAAAAAAAAAAAAAAAATCATCCTGAAATAAGCCAGTAGACCTCCCAGGAATGTTCTTTTACAAATATTGTTGCAGTTGGAATGAATACCTCTTGCAGCCTAAGCCTGCTACCATAACTGGTCTGACTTCATTACAAGGCATCCCAACAAGAAAAAAAAAAAAAAAGGTACCAACATTACCCACATTTTAGACATGCAATGTCTTTTAAGGACTATACTCATTCACTATCTATATCTAATGTTCCTAGTGTCACTTCCTACAAACAGCACTTTAGTATGTGCAGTGATTGTTATTATTATTTTTTAAAGAAGATCCTATTTCACTAGATCTTTTGTAGGAACGTTTTAGAACTGCTTGCATAACAACTGCCAATACCTATATTTGCCAATTCTTTGGATGGCTAAGCCTTCTCTCAAGTGACCTCTGGTTGCAGTTGAGATACCAGCCCCACATTTTGTTACTTTCTTTTTGCACACTTACATACAAAAGCTAAATGATAGCATGTATCTGTAAAGAATAAAAGCCATGCAGGGCTTGATCAAGACCTGACCTGTATGTTTACAGATGTTTACAAATATTTGACTTGTGGTAGATCTCATGTTACATCTGCACAGCTGCAGGCTACATGTAGGTTTCTGAGGCAAAAAGCCATCAGCCTGTGTTGAAGATTCAGAACAGACTTGTATTAAAAAGGATCATTGGATTTTTAAATATCTATTAAGAAAAATAATTACTATTTTCTGATGTAGCCAATGAGAAAACAGGTCAGGATGCTATGCCAGGGAAAAGGAGGCACCCTTGGCTCCCCATGTCCCTCCCCTTGCCCAGCACCCTGCCCGTGCTGCTCCCTGACACATCATTTGAAGTGCAGAAACTCCCAGCCCTTCTTTCCCATGGTGTCTTCTGCAGAAGTGAATGAGAAAAGCTCCATACTCCATACCTTGGAGCAGGACCTCCAAGAGCAGCTTGCTCACAAAGAGCAACCAGAACAGATTCTGCTTTTTGTGCCTTGCCATTGACATCAATCATCCCTGCACTGACCATTAGTGCTCCTCACATGACTGAATCAGAGTGCTCAGCAAAGGCTCAAATCAGGACCTTAGGAAACACTACTGATGAAATTTTGAGGCATCTGTGAAATAAAGTGGAGATTTTGAGAGCTGTTTCCAAAATTAAGCTACCACATATCAGCCTTAGTCCCAACTAAAACAACTTGCATTCATCTCTACAAGCATCACCTTCATGTTTTGAGATGACAACTGCTATAGAAATGTAAATTTCTATAATGATGCTACATTTTCCTCAAATATATTTTAAGATTTCTTTTTTCTCTTTGTTTACCTTTCTCTTATGCAACACGTAACACTTCTACAGCTATGTCAATATTCCTGAGCTATTACTGCTTGTCTCAGCAGCTTCTTCAGGCCACGATTGCCATTACACCTTACTGAATTACACATAGTGGAGCACAGTCCTAACACGTCAGGTTGTAAATGGGAAAACAGGGATAAGAGCTACATTTTTTCCTTCCTGCATGCAGGTAATATCTCTGTAATTAAAGCTACCAAAGATGTTCTTCATAAGATTCTCCCATGGCTCCCTGAAGACCCATTCCAAAAATTCACTAAAACACAATCCATGAAATGTTTTTCATGTGTGCTGTTCCATATAGTAGCATGAATAGATACACAATTCTTTATGAAATGATGGTACTTTGTTGTTCTGTAAAATAGTTCTAATCTTTCTTTATATACATGAACATGGGTTACTTTACATATGCAAGCACTTCACAAGTAGTTTCTTTAATTTTCTTTCAGCTATACCAGCTTACGCTAACATGAGCAGACCCTTGACAGGACTATGTAGCTACAGTATTAAAAATCCTGTGACTTCAAAGGTGAATTGTTATTATTAGAGGGTTTTTAGGTTCTGTTATATGCACAAGAAAAGGGTTCAGAGTGAAGGAAAGGAAATCAGAATGCTTGAACTTATGTGAACATATAATTATCACTGTAACTTTTCAGCTCTTACTTTACAACTTCATGCTTCATGTCTTTATATAGATCCCCTCTTGGCATGTTTGTGACTATTCACAAACATTGCAGTCTAAAAGTTCAGTGCCAGTTAACTTTGCCTTGTATCATTTTTTCAATGACAAGAACGTGTGCACATATGTTTCCTGTTGGAGGCGAGGTTCGTATTTACAGGATATGGAAAGTTAGCATGACAAAAGTAATGATTGTGTAGAAGGAAATTCACTTTCATTAACAGGCATCCTATTTACTCTACTGTCACCTTGCATGATATGCTGCATACCATTTCAGACAGACACCAAAGTAATTTTAATGAAAACTTCCTGCACAGAAAATGGAAACTTTGCCCCCTCCCCCCCAACCCCCCCCCCTCAAAAAAAGGGGCAAAAAAATATGGCTGAATTTACCCTGAAAAATAAATTTATCAGTTAGATCCTTTCCACAGCTACACCCACTCAAATCCTCCTGTGTCAATTGGTCACACACAAAATTGACCTCAGAAGATGATAGTGAATTGTTTGGTTTAATTAAGAATTTTATTTTAATATTATTTTATTTTTTTACCCACTGAAACCCACTCACTGAGAGGTCGACCTGTTTTCAAAAACTGTTTTCCAAAATCTTTTAATTGTGGCTGAAGCTTAATTCTTCTGGCAGTAGCAGAGGAAGGCCTCCCAGTCAGCAGAAAAATATCCAGGGAGACAGACTGAGATTGGACAATTATCTACAGCAGCTATCTACAGGATTACTGGATTACTGTGGGATGAAGATATAAAGAAGTTTGTATTTATAAATCCTCAAAAAAAAAAGAACTGAGAGACCCAATGACCAAGTTAGAAATGCAACATTCAGGCCAGCAGATGGATTCCCAATGACATTCTCTGTTAGTGAGGACTACAAGAACAACTCAGTTAAAGGAAATTGCTTTCCATGCATTTAACACTATCACAAGCCCTCCATACTTAAAAACTGGGTTCCAAGTGATTGCAACACAAAGCATTGAAATCAGAATAAAATCCCACCAACTGGTGTAGAGATTTAAATTTAAAAAAAATAATAAAAAATAAAAAAGTTGTTTACGGTTTCTCTACAAACAATGGGAAAAAATGTATTAGTGTTGCCAGTAATGGTATAATTTAAAATTTTATTTAGAAAAATAAAATAATTTGGCTGCTAATTTAATGCAAGACTATAATCAGCTGCAATGGTTCCTTTGCAAAGGTTATAACACTGAAACTTAAAGGGTGGAGTTTACCCACATCAGAAGTTACATTGTGTGAAGAAAGATTTGACCATAAGTCAGGCCATATAAATGACTGAATTGAGACCCATGGAATAACATTCTCCTCTGCTCTGTGATGCATTAATTTAGTATTGCACTGAAATATGGATCACTAAAAAAATATTTCCAGGGTTATGGAAAAGCTTGCTACTGATTAGGAATCATAGACTGCATCTGAATTTAGGTACAAAAAAAAAAAAAAAAAAAAAGGCTGGAAACCAGTTTAAAGACCTGAAACTTGGGCTTTTGATAATATATATATGTGTGTGTGTGCGTGTGTGTGCGTGCATGAATGGTTCACTGGTTACTGAAATACACCCAGTTTTACAACAGCAAGAGCATGTAGACTTTACTTGTCTAATAAAATATGGGTGGTAACAAATTACGTTGCCGTGAAGAGCAGATCAGGAGAGACGCCCACTAAAACCTGATGCTGTCTTTGAACTTTAAAATTTTGACTCAATAAGCTCTGCGCTGGTGCGGCTCAGTACAGAGCTGTCACTAAGGGCAGATTTGTTTCATAGCAGAGCTACTTTATTAAAAATCCTCAGCATTTCCATAAAGTCCTGATTCAGAAACAGAAGGAGGAGTTACATTGAACTTGACTGCTGACCTGACAGTGAGAATGGAGCTATTGTATCCAGAACTGAATATGCAGATCTGTGCTGCTTCTTGCTGAGCTTCACACGGCAGTTACCCTTGGAGAGAGAGGAACCCTTTAGAGATCTGAAAGTTGCTGACTGCCAGAAACTGAAACCCTGAGCAAGACCCTGAAGTCAGTAGGTTTCCAAGTCATTAAGAGGTTAAAATACAACTTTTAACCTCACCCCTTTTTTCTCCGTTTGCTGTAGGCTAATCAATGGATTGCAAACCATGTACAGCAGCATGGCCCATGTCATCATCTTTGTACTATTTAGCAAACTGCAAGCTAGATGTGCTCAATTAATAGCAAAGATTGTCAGGGAGGCAGAGTTGGAAATGCCTTTTTGGTACTGCATGAATTGAACCTGCTTGTTTGATTAAAGCACTAATTATCTCATTGATTCGTTTGCATTAAGCCTCCTCTTTATACTGTGCTTTACTTGGTGAAAAGGCATTAAAAAAAAAATCGTTCAGGACGAAATGAGATACAAACTAAAGCTTGGGAAGGAAAAACTCTAATGGCTTGTTTTATGTTGTTCATTGCATGGCGTTCCCTATCACTGTTGAACCTTCAGGGTAAAGAAAACACCATTTGTAATCACTGGATGCACAAAGCAAACACACAGAGAGGAATTTCATGCCCTCATCCTGAACTTCAGCAAAGGGCAGAGCTCCTCTCTGCTCTGTGTGCAGGAAGGCCAGCCTCCACCTAGGTTATACATAAGATTTTAGCTGTATTTCAAACTCTGTGATGAAGAGAGATGTCCTTATGATTTAATCTAGTTATGATGGCATGAAACGTTATCTTGTTTTTTTCCACTGCCGTATTTGAGTCATAGAAGCTGTCTTATCCAAGAAAATTTTAAATGCTTTTCTCTGTCTTCATCCATGGTTTTCTTCATTTTCATTCTGACAGAATGTGTGGCACAGCTTGACATTTTCTTGTTATGGCTGCACTGAAACACAGCTCTCAGCTCAGTCCTACAGCTCCTTTTAAAGGTGCTACCTGCAGCAGGAAGCCATCTCTTGTATGCAAACAAATGCAGAAAATTCAGTGAAAGACTTAAAGCAGAGAGTATGCTTCAGCCTTACTATGAGATCTATAAGGATCTGAAAAAAAAAAAAAAAAAAAAAAAAAAAAAACTTTTTATAATTTTCATTTTTATGCAAAATTAATTGTTTTATAAGTCAATGCTCAGTTCCTTCTAACAACTGAATGAACATGCTTCTTGTCATAGGAGAAATAGCTTTCTGCTGCTACCTATTAATGAGCTAGAAAAGACTGTTTGCATATCATCTTGTCAGAGAAATACTTGGATTGTTTTGCACCATAGTGACAAAGCTGAAACTGTTCAAAGTAGAACTGTGGTATGTCTAACTAGGACTGTTACAAGAAGCAATGCCAAAGCAATGAGACACTATATCTGGCTCCCAAAAACTTCTGGTCACTACTGGAAAGCAAGGAGCTTTTCTCACTAGAATAAAGGCTCAAGGCAACATCATGATTTAAGATGGCTTTGGGGACTTTGCTGTACATGGATCACAGAAGACATACCAGGGAGGAGGACAGGGGATTAGGATCGGTGGCTTTATTGGGAAAACAGAAGAAGGTGAGGTAGAGTAAGATATTTATTTCCCATTTATAGTAGCTGATAGGAAAAATGAGGCAAAGACTTACTGTCTATTGTATATTACTATTAGGAAGAAATAATAGAAGCTTTCTAATACCCATTAGAAGGTTATCCAGGATAGAGGCAAGTTCTTCAGAGTGATGTATGGCAGGAGGAAGGGACTCAATGCACATAAGTTGAAAAAAAAGGGATGTTCAGACTGGATATAAGGAAAAGCCTTTTCAGCATGGGGACAGTCAGACAGCAGGCCCAGAGAGGCTGTACAGTTTCCATTCTTGGAGGTTTTCAAGAACTGGCTGGATAAATACCAGAGCAACTTAGTCTCAGAGCTGACCCTGCTTTGAACAGGAGGTTGGACTAGAAACTGCCTCAGGTGCCTTCCAACATTAATCATTTTATGATCCTCTGATCCTATAATTGTTCAATATATTGTGGAAACAGGTCTTTTTCCACCCATGTAAATAAACTTTCAATTAATCCTCATAAATGATTCAGTATTAATTGCTGTTCATTTTTAACATCTTCTTGACTTCTGGCTGCTGACTTTTCATAGTTACAGCTGCATTTATCTCTCAGATAAGTAATTTTTTCATTTGTGGATAGATTCAATGCTTGAAAGAAGAAATGTAATGGTTATTTAGAGAACTCACGAAAATGTGCTTAGCTTTCCTTGTTCAAATGCCAGAAAAGGCACAGGTAGTATACTAATAATAATGATATTTACTTTTTTTTTTTATTATTACTTTTGACATCGTCTAGCAGGAAGATAGTATATGGCCTATAACTATTCTAACTCTAGTAAGACAGCAAAAGAGTAATGCACTTTTGAGAAGTGAAGAAAGCATTATCTCAATGTTCCTAGCACTCCTGTTGCTGTGCTGTTTGTATTATAAACTAGACAAGTGATAGACTAAGCTTGGAATGCCTAGCTTATAGAGGAATTAATTTTGTTTGTGTGTCTTTGTGTGTTGGCACCCTCTCAAATGGAGCCTTTACCAGTGCTGTTATACTTAAATTTTCTTTGAATGTACAACTAAAAGACAGAAGCACTTCTTTCTAAAGAAGTAATATTTTTGATTTTTAAGATCTCAGGTGAAAAAAAAAAAAAATCATTTGTTTTTGGCTGACTAAAACATATAAGGTAGTTTTAAACTACTTTATCCTACTTGTTCTCAAATAAAACCAGAAAAGAAAACTGAGATGAGCCAGTCTTCTACTGCCTTTCATGTCGTATGGGTCATCTACAATTAGTGAAACATGGGCAAAAAGAAAAAAAAAAAAAAAAACAAGAAAAAAAAAAACACCTGCAAGAAAAATCATTAGATTTGCACATAGTGATTTACATCTACACTGAGATTTGTTTTGACATAGCAAACAGATAAATCCCAGTGACTTTAGTAAAACTTACAGCATGTGCTTTAAGTTTTCTGTTGTATCAGAAGAACCAAACAATTGTAGAAAGGAGGACCCAGTTTTGAATTCCTCAAGTTTGCTGAATCATGGGATGGTTTAGGTTGAAAGGGATCTTAAAGATCACCTAGTTCCAACCCTCCTGCCATGGGCAAGGACACCTCCCAGCAGACCAGGTTGCTCAAAGTCCCATCCAGCCTGGCCTTGAACACTTCCAGGGCTGGGACATCCACAGCTTCTCTGAGCAACCTATTCCAGTTCATCATATCCCTCATAGTGAAGAATTTCTTCATTATACCTAATCTGAATCTACCCTATTTCAATTTAAAACCACTACCCCTTGTCCTATCACTACATGGCCTTATAAAAAGTCCCTCCCCAGCTTTCCTGTATGCCCCCTTTAGGTACTGGAAGGCTACTATAAGGTCTTGCTGGAGCCTTCTCTTCTCCAGGCTAAACAATCCCAACTCTATCAGCCTTTCTCCATGAAAGAGGTGCTCCAGCCCTCTGATCATCTTCACAACCCTCTTCTGGACTCAATTCCATGTCCTTCTTGGGCTGGGGACCCCAAAGCTGAACACAGTACTTCAGGTGGTGTCTCACAAGAGTTGAGTATAAGGGGAGAATCACCTCCCTCAACCTGCTGGCCACGATTCTTTTGATGCAGCCCAGGATGTGGTTGGCTTTCTGGGCTGCAAGTACACATCAGTGTGCATGCAGTTCTTATTGAGCTTCTCATCAACCAAAACCCCCAGGTCCAACACCACCCTCTGGGTGAAGAATTTCTTCCTAACATTTAATCTAAATCTTCCTCTTAGTTTAAAACCATTCTCCTTTGTCTGATCACTATCTGTCCATGTAAAAAGTTGCTCTCCATCTTTTTTATAAGCCCCCTTTAAGTATAGAAGGGTTTCAATGAAGTCTCCTTGGAGCCTTCTCTTCTCCAGACTGAACATCCCCAGCTCCCTCAGATTTCATAGGAGAGGTGCTCCAGCCCTCTGTTCAACTTATTTTCCCTCCTGTGGACCCACTCTAATAGGTCATGTCCTGCTTATGCTGAGTGCCCCAGACCTGGATGCAGTGCTCCAAGTGGGGTCTCACAAGGGTAGGGCAGAGTGGGACAGTCACCTCCCTCCACCTGCTGGTCACTGCTCTGCTGATGTAGCCCAGGATACAGTTGGCCTTCTGGGATGCAAGTACACACTGCTGGCTCATGTTGACCTTTTTGTCCACCAGAACCCCCAAGTCCTTCTCTGCAGGGTTGCACTCAATGAGTTCTTCTCCCAGTCTGTACTCCTGTCTGGGATTGCCCCGACCCAGGTGCAGAATCTTGGACTTGGACTTGTTGAACCTCATTAGGTTCATTTGGGCCCATTTCTCAAGCTTGTCCGGGTCCCTTTGGATGGCATCCCTTCCTTCATTTGGATCAACCACACCACTCAGCTTAGTGTCATCTGCAAACTTGCTGAGGGTGCACTCAATCCCACTGTCTATGTTGTTGATAAAGATATTAAACAGCACCAGTCCCAGGACAGATCCCTGAGGGACACCACTCATCATCAGCCTCCACCCAGACATAGAGCTGTTGACTGCAACTCTCTGGCTGAGGCCATCCAGACAATTCCTTATCCACTGACTGGTCCACCCATCAAATCCATATCTCTCCAACTGGGAGACCAGGATGTCATTTGGGACTGTGTCAAGTCCCAAGTAGATGACAAGTCCCAAGCAGAAGTCCAGGTAGATGACATTAGTCAGTCTTCTTTTGTCAACTGATGCACCGACTCCATCATAGAAAGCCAGCAGATTGGTCAGGCATGATTTGCCCTTGGGGAAGCCATGCTGGCCTTCACGTGCCTTGATATTGCTCCCAAGAGGACCTGTTCCATGATCTTCCCAAATACAGAGGGAAGGATCACTGGTCTGTAGTTCCTCAGATCTTCCTTTCTACCCTTTTTAAAAATGGCAGTGATTCACTTTTTCCAGTCACCAGCGTCTTCACCTGACTACCAGGACTTTCTGAATATGATAGAAAGAGTCTTGGACACTACATCAGCCAGTTCCCTCAGGACACTCTGATGCATGTTACTGGCCCCATGGTCTTACTTGTTCCTGTTCAGTTTCTGCAGGTCGTCTGAAAAACTGCTGTTCTTGTATAGTGGGAGGCACTTTGCTAACCCAGCCCCTGCTTAGAGGTTCAGGGACTCAAGAGACATGGGAAGCCTGACTGGCAGTGAGGACTGAGGCAAAGAACCTGTTGCCTTCTCCATGCCTCTTGTTACAAGTTCTCTCTCCTCGTTTATCAGAACAGGTATACTCTCCTTGGGCTTTCTTTTCTGACCAATGTACCTATAGAATCCCTTCTCATTATTCTTTGCATCCCTTGCTAAGTTCAGGTCCCTCTGTGCCTTGGCTTTTAAGGTTACAAAGTCTAAATTTCAACAATTAGAAAATATCAGAGCACAGATTTTAAGGTAACTTTCATGCGGTCCCATCAGGCACCTACACTGCTTCCTGATCTAGTCAGAGGTTGTGTGCATTTGTTTATATATATCACACATCCCTGCTTATGAAGTTTGAAAAAAATATCATAGTGTATATGGATTGGGATCCATACTGAGACTGTATGTGCAACTCAAATCCTGACTTTTCCTATCATAAAAGCTAAGAATCTAATTCAGCAAACTAACCATTACTTTAATATACTTGTTCAATTTCCCATAACAATAGCTCATCAATTCATAAATCATCAAATTGGAGTCCTGACCTTTTAACTCTCTAGCAAAGATCTCAGACAAAAATTTCAGTGACTGCCATGTAGCAATAGGGAAAAATCATATTGCTGAAATTACTGTTTTCACCAGCTATGTACTCCTTTCTTTTTATAAAGCCTGTTGTACCCAAGGAAGGCTCTACTGATTAGCTCATGAAGAATGTTCTGAACATTGTGTTTTGTCAGTATAAGGTAGGAGTTACTTTGAAAGCAGTTCCCTCAATCTTGCTGTAGGTACATTTGACTCTGAAACAATGACAGGAAAAGTGACTGAAGACCATTTCAGTTGTCCAGTTTGAATTTATTCTAGATATAATTGAGTTTCACTGCTCAGTAGTGGCAGATTACTATCTCAGAGTGGAACAAGAGTATGTTTTATTCACTGAGGAACATCTAGTAGTATCCAGCTTGGGCCTACCAGCTATGCTGCTAAAGAAAGTTTCAGTTGTTGCTTTAGAAGGACTATATAGGCCCAACTTCTGGATTATTCAGGTTCACTGAGTTTGAGCCAGGCTGAAAGCTCTTGAACAACATAGGTAAGAAAAAAGAATTAACCATTTTATAAGTGTTTTGTTCTTATGATGGCATTACACACTCTGCATTTTTATAAGCAGAGCTTTGTTCCAGCTGAACACCTTAGATCTTCCCTAATCAAACAAGGTTTTGATATACTAGAACGTACTGAAGATGCACAGGTTGCTGTAACCTAATCCTATAGCAAAAGCATTGAAATCATTCACACATATGCACTGAAACCAAAAGTTTTCTCATGTGTCCTTTCAATTACATTCACACACAATAAGATAGAAACTACATATATAGCTTCAGCTTCGTGTTTGCTCTAGATACTGCGTTAACTTATCAAGTTATCAAGTCAGCATGCATAGATGCGGTCAACAGCTAGAGCCTTTTCTGTTTCTCCTCCCTCCAGCTGATTAAAGTCTGTATGAGTCTGGGAAACATGCAGTGTTTTCAACCCCGAAAAGAACAAAACAGAAGCATGACTGTGGTGTGTGATAATCATTACTTCACAGGACACAGCTTGGGTTGCTACTGCTTTCTATTTTGGAGTAAAAGTATGTGAATTGTGCAAGATAAACCCCTTAGCTGGGTAGGTACATGGAAAGAAATGTTCAATAGATTGTTAAATATATATATGTAACTCACATATCACTCCTAGTCATCTATATATAGCTCTGAACGATGTTATCCAAGTTATCCATCTTGAATTCTCGTGATTCTTGCAGTATTGGTTACCTCATTTGCATAAAATGAATAGAATAAATTGTTACGAATCCAAAAATATATGGTTGCCAGGATACATCTTGCTAGATGCAAATGAAAATGGGTTTGTGCCGACCAGCTTAAAATAGTTTGGAACTTAGACATTTTCTTATTGACATTAATAGTGATAAATGCAACATTACATATCCAGTGACCTATTGAAATTATATTACTAATTATATTCATTAATAATATTAATTAATTTTTAATCAGGAATATTATTTCAAGAAAATCTGAACTTTTTTTGTTTTGTTTTGTACAATATAATTCCACTACTCTGCAGTTTCATTGTAGAAGAATACAGAATAAGTATTCCATGTTAGCTAGTTGATAAACATTTGAATTTAAAAGGTAAGTTTCCTGTTATTAATTTTTATGATTTTCAGTGTTACAGTGTTACCAATAAGCATGTATCAGTGTATAAGGACACTATTATTATGCTTTGCCTATGTATATTCGGATAAGTTGTTTACAGTTGAGAACCATGCCCAAAAAATATTCTAGGGTCTTACCACATTCCTATCCAATTACATAACCAAAGTCTCATTATTTAATGTATATTATTCTGACTTGGTAAAAAATTACAAAAATAAAATTACTTTTTACTTTAAGCAATATATTTCATAAATCTCAACTGTTTTTAAATTGCATGCATGCATATCGATACCTTTAAAAGCCTATACCAGAAGCTTAATCACATCACTTTCTTGAGAAAAGTTGTTTGTGTAAGACTGACAATGAAGATTGTCTGCATTGAATGCCTAATGAATATACTTAACATATAAAACAAATACATTTTATTGTATACCTCTTTAAGGTGTGTACATGCATTATAAAGAGGATTATATTTCCAACATATTGAGTTTCAAATAGGTAAACAAATACATGTCAGATTCCCAGCTGTATTCAGTGGGGACTCCTATACTTTTGTGATCAGTGTAGCTGCTGTAATCTCCAGTGGTTGGCCCTTTGTCAGCAAAGGGCTGTCTGCCCATGCTTCTGCTAATTTCTTTCATCAGCTGATGCGAGAAATAAACAGGGGATTTCCAACGAAGGCTCAATGCATGTTGAGAAAGCAAGCTCTTCAAGCAGAAGATATCCACAACAACTGAGAAGCAGAAGTTTTCTCTGCCCACTTACTAACAGTTGATTCTTTGCAAGGAGAGAAAAATAAGCTGACAAACCACAGCAGCACATTTCTCTGGTAGGAAACAATTTCAGACACAATTCAGACTCATAAAATGACAGATTAACTCCTCCCCACCACCTCTTTATTTACTTGGTTTGTTATGTCTCATCTACGGTTTTTACTCCTAATTTTGAGCGGTATAGCTCATAACTCATAAAATTATGTCCCTAAATTCCAGAACAGTACAGAGGATTGTCTTCATAAGTGATGAACAGCTACAATTCCAAACAGTATCAGTGGTACCATGAATTATGCAAGTGATGACAGGATCATACTGAATATTCATACAATTTACTTCATAGAATATATTAGCATTATCTTTTTTTTTTTTCTTTTTTTTCTTTTTTTTTTTTTTTTCCTGCATTAACCACAAAAATAAAGTACTTCCAGATGGAGGAGGTGATTAAGGGGCTGATTCAATGGCCGCTGAAACTTCTTTCTGGGAATGCTGTTTGTACTAACCTCCTTCATGGCAGTCTGTACAGAGTTAAAATGAATATTAAGAAAGATGTCCTTTTATTCCACAAATCAACCCCTACATTAAATACTTGAGAAAACTGCAAGATAAATCTATTACTTCTTCTTGGCAAGTCAAACATCAAAAGCAGAAAACTCACTTTTCCATCTGTTCCAAGGCCACCATTTGCATCCAGATGATTGTTAGTGCAATTCTGCCTACAACCATGAGTTTCAAAACTTTTCAGGCACTGTACTCTCTAAAGGCTACACTGTCCTAGGTAGATGGTCATTCCAATATTTGCCAACTTTGTGGATGACTTATCCAAAAGCCTTGACATAAGTCTATGACTTAAGTCTTATGAGGAGCAGCTGATGGAACTGGGGTTGTTCAGTCTGGAGAAGAGGAGGCTCAGGGGAGACCTTATTGTTCTCTACAATTAGCTGAAAGGAAGGTGTGAGGAGCTGGC
This sequence comes from Stictonetta naevosa, assembly GCA_011074415.1. Lineage (NCBI taxonomy): Eukaryota > Metazoa > Chordata > Aves > Anseriformes > Anatidae > Stictonetta > Stictonetta naevosa. The sequence continues at coordinate 105,220,603 of CM021699.1, read as the reverse complement.
GGTCGGCCTCTTCTCCCAGATAATTAGCAATAGATTTAGAGGGAATGGCCTCAAGTTGTGCCAGGGGAGGTTTAGGTTGGAAATGAGGAGACATTTCTTCTCAGAAAGAGTAGTCAGGCATTGGAATGGGTTGTCCAGGGAAGTGGTGGTGTCACCACCTCTGGGGGTCATGCTTAGGGACATGGTTTATTGGGTGACATTGGTGGGAGGTGGGCAGTTAGACTAGATGATCTTAGAGGTCTTTTCCAATCTTAATGATTCTATGATTCTATGACTTTATGACTCAATCATTCCCATTTAAAAGAAACAAAGAAACAAACAAAAACAAAAACAAAAACCTCTATGTTATCTTTCAAATTACAGACAGCATCTAAAAAATGGGCTATTGGTGCTATGCTACAATGTTCCAGTCAAGCCATAACTACTGGTTGCATATACATTGTCATAACTGTGCAATAAAATGTGTTAAATTCCCCTGAGATTTAAAATAGCAAATTGATTTGGATGGAATTCAATGTGAGAGACAAACTTCCAAATTTTTGTTGTCTGTATGCAGTTGTCTTCAGATAGGGATCTAAATTTCCACTGCAGTGAAGACAGATTGAATTCTGCAGCAGTGGGCATCTTGAGTTGTCTAAGCTACCTGTATGGGTCATAGGACCTAGAAGAGACCTGCATGCTTCCATGAGAGTGGCAGAAAACAAAGCAAGATAACCAAGGGCATCTTGAAATGCCCTGCATATTCCTGCTTACTCCTTCAGGACTTGGCTCAGTGGAGCCTGGGTAGCTTTGAGCTGTGATAACACAGCTTTGGTCCGTATCATCGCTCCCCAGTAGGCACCTGACTGCTTCTTGTGATGCTTGAGACACCCATATGAAAGCACCAGAACCAGACACTACTACTGACTGCTGTGGGAGATTAGACACCTGACAGATGTCTAAGATCATTCAAGTGTCTACATACCTAATATTAGAGGCACAATTTACCTGTCTAAATGCAAGCACATCCTTAAATCACGAAAAGTTTAGGGTGTTTGAGGTACTGACATGTAGCTAGTAGATATGAGATGGAACTTTGTAAGAATTCTGCACCTCTTCTGAGCAAAAGCTGGGCACTATGTAAGACACCTCATCGAGTCCAAATGATAAGAAAGAGCTTTATTTAGGAATCTGAATCCTACCAAATGTGTCCCAAATTGAATTTGTCTCACATCTGCATTGGCATAGCAGTTTCACACAGTTACTGTGGCATGGCCAATACACAAGTAGCTGACTAAACAATTAATTCCTGGTCTGTAACGTCATTGTCCAAAGTTGAGAATCTGAAATCTATCACTCAACTGCCGTTCCTCCTAAAGGCTGTTCAACTTCAGTCTTATGGCAGTATGTGACGCTAAAGCTGGTAGATGTTCTACAGTTCATTTCATCTATATATAACGGTCCCTTTGTTTTGACAGAATTTAAAAGTTGGACATATCTAATTCCTAAATACTATCAGTATCCAGAATCAAAATATTCTTCTGGCTAAATTCCAGCTGCATTCAGTGCAGGCATTCTGAGAGCATATGTAACACACACTAACAGAACGGGAGTATTTACCAGTGATGGGTGACAGCTCTTTCTTTTTGTAACAGTAGCCAGTTAAAGACATGTCCATTATACAGTGGTCAGAACACATGCCCCAGAAAAATAAGCAAGGAAAAGGGGACATTAAGCTGCTAGCTGTGAATCTGAGATTCAGTTCTCTCTCCTGGTTCAAGTTTTCCACGTGACCTTTCTTCCTGCTTGAAAGTGGAGCAATGCTTTTTACTTCTTTTAAAAGGTACTTTTTGAGACTTGCGGATAAAAAATGCAAGCCAGCAGTTTAGTGTTCCACTAAGCTGGGTGCTGTAAGGATAGCTGTATTAAATGTGTGCCACCGTAACAGAGACTAAGGCTTTTAATAGACCAGTTCTGTCCATTGAATTATTTTCTGACCAGAATATTTGGACTTTTCAGACCAAAAGAGAACAGTTCAAGGATATCTGACCACAGCCTGTATAAAGACAAGTTTGGGCGTGTAAGTGATGCTACTCTGGGACTCTGACTTGGTGTGAAAGGCCAGAGGATCAAGTCAGCAGCAGATCCTACATGCTCCCAGCTCTACGGAGCCGCTCTGCTCCAGAGCACTGCAAAATTCGCCTTGTTCAAGAGCATCACACCTGCTCAGTGCGCAGAGGCCCTTTTTCTCTGACATGTTTTCCCAAGGCATAGCACAGCTGTGAACTCATGGGTGCACTGACAGTATTACAATGTCTTTGTGGTCAGCCTTGCATCTACAGAGCTCAGTAAGCAAAACCCCGGTGTGAATAAATAACCTATGCTGTACTTCCAATAGTTACTTGTAGGTGATTTTTTTCTTTCTTTCTTCCTGTAAATGACTCATAGACTGGCTTTTGGGGAAGGGGGAAACCAAGCGCCGCATAGCCACTTTTACAACTAACCTTACTTAACCCTCCAAACAGTAAGAGGAAGTACAAAGTATTTTCACGAGCTGTGAATGGGCTCAGATCTGGTTTTGACATCTTGAGGAAGTACTGCCTTCTGCGAAGTCAGAAATGCACACACACACACACAAAATGTCTTTGCAGCCCTGCTGAACTCAAGCATTCACACAGACACCAAGAATCAAAAGCCCACAAAGGAGAAGGGGGCAGGCTGGGAATTGTGAGAAACGGGGCAGATTTGTGTCAAAACGGAGCAGATCTGAGTCGAAACGGAGCAGATTTGGGTCGAAACGGGGCCGATTTGGGTCAAAGCCGCTGTCGCTGAGTGGAAGAGGGCGGGTGGGGGCCGCTCCACTGTGGCTTCAGGGGTGTCATCGCCGAGTGTCTCTGCCCTTCTGGGCTGGGCTGGGGGGTACGTGTGGAGCACGAATTTCCCTTGGTGAGGTCTGTGCAGAGGCAGGGTGCCCCCCTCACCCTCTTTCTCCCTCTTTCCCATATCTCAAACCGCGCCGCCTCCTCTGCCCCCGCGCCCCTTCCCCACCCTCCACTGGGGGGGAAGCTTCATCCTCTCTTCCTCCTCCCTCTTGTGACCCTACACAGCCCGGTGGGGAGACATTGAGGGGCTCCCGGCCCACCTTCAGCAGCGGGAGGCGGGCTCGGCGGGGGGGGAGAAACCGCGCCCGGCCGGGGCCGGCGGCTGGCGGCAGCCGCACGCAGCCACCGCGGGGCGGGCCTGCGAGTGTGGCGCGGGGCTGGGCTGGGCTGGGCCGGGCCGGGCTGGGCCGCTCCGCCGGCTGTCTCTGAGGCTCGGGGGATGGACGAGGGTCCCCGCAGCGGCCAGCGGCGACGGGCAGCTCAGGTAAGGCGGTTCGGGGGCTGCGGCTGTTCGCCGGTGGGGGCAGGCGGCGCTCGGTCCTCGGGGGGGAGGGGGGAAGATTCGGGAGGTAAGGGGGTGAGAGAGGGAGAAGCCGCCCCCGCAGCGCCCTGCTGGGAGACGGGAGGCTCTGCAGCCCCTTGTTTTGTGCTGGTTTTATTTTTATCTTTCTCATCTCAGATCGGGGGTTGCCTTCCCCCTCGCCGCCGCCTTTGTGCTCCCCTCCTTCAGCCCAGCTCCCCGCGGCCGCCCCCCGTTCCCTGCCCTCCTCCTGCCAGCCTCGAGGGGCAGAGGGGTGGGGGGGATGCCGGTGGGGAGGCGGCCAACTGTTGCCTCAAAAAACACCGGCTCCAGCGGTCTCGAGTAGGGTTATGGGGCACCAGGGCCACGCTTTGCTTTCCCTTCCTCCGTGGTAAAACGTTTTGCTGGTAGATCTTAGCCTCGGCTCGGGGAGAGGCTTTTCCTCGGCCCCAAAAGGAGCTCCCGTTTCTCCCTCGGGGATCCCCATCAGGCTGGGGTGCAGTGGGCACCTTGCTCCCTGTGGGCCCAGGTGCCAGGATGAGCTGTAAGGGGGCTGAGGGTATCTATCAAACAACACCAAAAAAAAAAAAAAAAAAAGGCAGTACGCCCTTGCTCGAGGCTGGGGGCAAGGGGGGTTCAAATTCATAACTTTGGTTATTAGGGAAAACTTTATATTTCAGCTGCTGGAGATGTTTGGATGCAGGGTGCTGTGAGCACCGTTTCTAGAAGGATGTACCATTGTGAAGGCTAGGCATGAGAGAGAGCAGATGGAAAACACGTTCTGCAATGTTAAATTCATCTCATCGTTTGAATCTCTGAACAGATACCACACAAGCATTTCTGCTTCTTTTTTTCCCCCCTAATTTAATTTCAAGACAGTTTAGCTTCAGATTTATTTATCTGGGTTTTGTTATGCTAAGGCCCTGGTAATGTATGATGCCGGTGTATAAAAGCAAATGTTCCATAATTCACCAGAAGCACAGAAAGACTTTTAACTTCCCATTCTTTCAGCGTTGTTGCTAATAACTTGCTGAGGGTTGTGATGTGTGTTGGTTTCCAGCCTGTTCTGGTAGTCTTTGATTTCCATACAGGCAGTTTTTGCACTCTGTTTTTGTTTACCAGCTCCTAAAGGCAGTTTGTATGTACATGTGGAAAGGGTAAGTTGAGGGGGTTAGGGATGTTTTGATTTTGCTTTCCTTCTCCTATTCTTGCCATCTGCAAGGTCAGAAAAAAAATAAAAATGACTTTGACTGTGAATGCTTAGGTGGGGAGATCTGGAATGAAATGCCGTTGTGACAGGAGGTTGCCTTGTGGGCAAAGAATTTTACATGCTCAACATTGGTCTACAAAAATACCCCAACTCATATTACACAGAGAAGAACTAAGTTGATACTTCCCTTTTCTCAGTTATGCTAACTTTTATATCTTTGTAAGACATGAAGAAGATTAATACATCGGCAAGGTATTTTATTTTTTTAAGGAATGAGCTTTGTAGTATCTCATGTTGGATTCTCCTTTCTGCATTCTTGTAAACCACCCCCCACACACCAGGCCTGAAATAAAAACAAACAAATCATAAAGTTCAACAGCTCACAAAATGTTTTAATGAAATTACAGACTGAGACTAGCGTAAAGGATTTAAATTAAATTTATGAAAAGCATAAAGTAGCAACTAAGATTCTTCAGCTACATTTTGAACCACTGTAGTATAGTGTATCTGATCATTAAGGTTTCACATGAATGTAAACTATGGCAAGTATAAGAGAGGCTTTCTAAATTATTTGCATGGTTTCTTAATGACTGTCCATTATTTTATTGTATACTGCTCTGTACTTTTTCACTACTCTCATCTGCTGTTTTTGCAGTCACATATGCCTGTGAACTTATGTTCTTTATTAAAAATAGAAAATAAACAAGTCACAAGTCATTAAAAAGACAACGTATGCCAGTAATTAGAATGAAAAATACTTGGTTAATTTACAAAGGAAAAATGGTGAAGATATTGGGTACTACAGTATAGTTACTGTCAGCAGATGTCATTTTGCCATAATAGTGAGCCTGTTAGTGAATTTTACAGTGCTGGGAAGATAATTCATTGTTAGTGTGGGTAGCTTGTCTTCATGACATCATTTTTGACACTGTTTTGTCAGCCTAAAATATCTTGTCCTCAGCACTATAGTAGTCTCACAAAGACGTCAGGGATTTGCATGTGCAGTGTGTTGCAGATTTACATGGGTTATGTGTTACACAAAATGAGTGGTTAAAATGTATGTAAAAATACTAGACATTATTTAGATGAATAACAATTCTCCTGCTTTAACAGAAACTGTATTTTACAGGTGTACAGATACTGTAAACAAGACCTCTTGAATTGATTATATGTATTTCCAAATACCCTTTTAATTGGAGTTTTTAGAGAAAGTGTAAAATAGTTTTGTGGAATCAGTGACATTCATTAGTACTAGATGCAGTAGCACATTAACTCGATCACTCAGTTCACATTTTATACAAAACAGAAAAATAATATTCTAAATCCAAAACCTGTATACAATCCAGACATCATTAGGTCTCCTATTAAATCCTTGGAAACAAACTTACTATGTCAATGTAGGCTATAGTATCAGTGGGCAGAGGAATATGCATAGTAATAGTATGTATGAATTTGAAGGAGCCAAAACCTCATAGTATTTCCTGTGTACTGAATTCACTATGTATTTGGAACTGTTTCAGTATTATCAATCATTCTTTTAGCAGTGCCTTCTACTTACGTTATCTATGAATGCAAAACAGTAACATTAAATCTGAGAAAACAGTTTGAGAGGCATGAATTAAAATATTTAAAATATGGGACAGCTTGAGAGCTGCAAAAAATGGAGTCATAAATTTGAATTTTGCTATTTAAATTAAAAATGTAGTAGAAGCTGCTATGCATTTGTGTATGAATGATGATGAGAGCAATGTGAATGATGGGAGTTGTATAGGTCCTAATTCTTGTGAAGTACTGACTTTACCATTCTTCTGTTTTCACAGAATTCCAATCTACACTTGCAATTAAAATGAAATACGTGTGTCTTATTTTCCATCTTTATATACTGTTTGATACAAATTCTTGATTTGGTAGCAGTAGTTGCTTGTACATGAAAAATAGCAGATACAGGACAAATATCTCGTAGAATGGATATGAACTAAGGCAGCAGGGACACACAGGTGCTTAAAAGATTTGTATTATTATGGATTTAAAATGTTTAGAAATAGTCTCATGAGTGGTATCTTCACATCTTCCATATCTTACGGACTTTACTCACAAATAGTTACTTTTGCTCACCAACAGCTCAAATATTCTTGTCTACTTTACCAACTTGTCCATAGACTACATAACTAGTGCGCTATGGGAACTTTCTGTGCATTTTGTCCTATTTTTTTCCCTGTCAATGATAATACTTCCGAAGGAGGGCCTGTTTGAAGTGGCAGTGTACAAGCTGACTTTTAAGATCATGAGTTGGATGAATGGCAGTGGAAAAGGTGAAGCTAATGCCTAAGTCTGAGAGTTATTTTTTCAATAAATCTCTGTAAGGAATTTATCAAGTTTGTAAAATGTGAAAAATTTTGAAGTTTCCACTAGCAGTAAACTTGTGGTGTCATTTATGCTTATCACAATTGCCACTCTGTCTTTGTCAGGGTTTTGAGTTAATAAATGTGATTCATAAATGTGTCGCCCTCAGATCTGTTGAATAGCATCGACATGTCATGGGAGGTGTCATATATGGAACACGGAATGGAATATATTGGGATGTTGCATTTGGTCACCTGTATATCTGTGGTGAGCTCTGAAAGATTGAGTCATATGTGGGCATCAGAGCTTGCACAATTTAATAATGCTGTGCAGGTAGTTTAGTGTTTTTAAAGGGATCTGTGGACTTAGGCTGGCATTTTAGATAACAGCCGTTCTGTACTGTCCTATAGCTCTCTGATACACATAGGCTTTACTTAAAATTTAAGTAGCTATTAGAAGCTTTATATTTATATATATATATATATGTATAATTTATGGGATTTTGGAGGGAAAATCTTTCTCCCTGTTGAATTACAGCCTGAATTCATAAATTGAGTGGCCTATTTTACAGTTAGATGCCTCAAAGCTAACTATGGTGTTCTTAAAACTAATTTCTGAAAGCACATTGCTGTCTGTATTTTTACTGTAAGAAAAATTAGGTACACTGAGCTACACGTCTGCATCCGTCCAGCACTGTTACTCCCGTGGCTGTTCTGGAGAGTGGCATCTCTCTTGTGCCTAACTGCCTTTGGCATCCTTAGACAGGAATGATCCCCCTGGATTTGAAAACCTTGTTTTGCTTATAAATAAATAAGAAGTGGAAACTATTTATTCAAACTCAAGGAAGAAACGTTTGCAATGATGTTTCTCTCTCCCTTTTCTCTTTATATTCAATGGTGCATTAGTTGCATCAATTACCCATGAAGCGGGAAGCTTGTTTCTATGTCCTCTTTTCAGCTTGAAGTAACTTAAGCTCACATCTCTCTCTTCCCAGGAGAGTACAACAGTCAGCATCTCATAAACTGTCCCATAATGGTAGGAAACCTTTATTTCACCTGCAATTGTGTTACTTGGGAAAAAAAAAATAGGCCAAAGGGAGGGCGACTCCTGTCCTGTGATCAAGACATTCATCTGAGGTGAGGGAAATCTGATTGCTATCAATGTTTCATTCTTCCATCCAGTAAATATTCTTCAATTTCATGCCTTCACTGGGAATGGTCTGGGAGAGACTACTCTGTTGGTTAGGGCAGTGCCCTGTCAAGTGGAGGTGTGGTTGTGAGCCAGCATTTTAGCCCGAAAAGAGCATACCACCCAGCTCTCTTACTTCCTCCGTGGTTGCTTTACCGATGGTCTTGAATTGCTAAACGGTGCTCAGGGGTGTGCTCTTGTCTTCTCATCCGAAACTTCAAAATTGCGCGACTCCTTCCCTCATCTCTTTGTGAAAGGGATGTCTTTGTATTTTGCTCCTGGGGAGGCTTGAAGGTTTTAAAACCCTTCTTAATAACATAGGCATCTCTTGAGCTTCCAGGATAATGATTAAGGTACCAACTTCTCAGTGTTGTTTCCTATTAGGTTAGAGGGCTTCCTGCTTACTATCCCAGTTACTTTAAGTTCCTAACTGGAATTATTTTAGCCGTGTTCAGCATTCTCATGGGAATCCATTTTTTGTGCTTCTGTTCTCATGTGAAGTGGTAAGTCTAAGGAAAGTATAGATTTCTGGGGGGATGAAGTTCAGAATTTGGCAAGAGTGGACTGCAGTTACCTTCCAAAGAACGTCTTTATTTGTGGGTTAGGACACAATGGAGCATGGTTTTATGGAATTGCCCAACACAGGCATTACGTCCTATCCCAGGTGCTCAACAGCTTCCACTGCATCTGTGCTTTGCTGGTAGATGCAAGATTTACAAAGACCCATGTCCTGCCTGGAGTAATGTCTTCAGGTAAGGCGGAGGGGGTCTAAGTTGGTGCTGAGAACAGCTGGTTCTAGTACACAACTGAACTGAGCCCAGTAGTGTACCAAGATTTCTGTTGTTTAGGCTGTATGTGTTTAGGTTGAGAATTAGGGGGAAGAGGTGTTTTTCTTACTTCTCAAAGGCATTTCAAAGAAAGCCTTCTTTCTGTTTTACTTTCTTTATTGCCCATATGTTTGGTACATAGCCTGGTCATCCTCATTTTCATTTTGCAGCAACCCCACATGAAGTCTGGGAGGTTAGCTTGAGTTAATGGCTTTCTGGGAGGGGAGCAGAAAGTACATCTTTGGGTTTCTCTCATGCATATTAAGGGCGGTGTGGAGCTGTGGGGCAGAAATTCATTACTGTCAGCTGTTAGCTGGTACGGAAATGCTGAGTGATGGTGCCACTGATGGAGCTGGATTGGTTTTGGAGAATAAGGAAAACTCTCTCTGGTAACTGATCCGTATGAGCCTATCTCAAGTAAATTGATTCCAGAATTGTGTTTAAATACCCATCATAAGAGATGTGCAGTGGTATTTATCATTTGGTTTGTTACTTGGTACAGATTATTTGCTGTTCCTAATTTTGGGGGAGGTTCTTCTAACGCTGTGGAAATTGGGGGGGGGGAAACATTTATAATAATATTTCTCTGAGTTGTTCAAACCTCTTTATATTTTAGAAGGCTAGTTAAATTTGTTATGCTTCATTTCCAATAACAGTCTTGATTTTTTTATCAGTTACATTTTTTCCCACCCACATATACGTAGTCTGACTTCTTTTACTGAATTGTTTGATAATTTTATGATGTTTTGCTTGAAGGATCATCTGTAGACTGCTGGTGACGCCTGTAAATAAGGATTTTGTGATGGATGTGGGCATCTTTGCCAGTTTCTGGAAATAAGACTTCAGTCATCTGCCTAATAACTGATTGGGATTTTCATGGCAGCAGAGGAAATGGGAGCTGATACTTTGCAACTGTTTTTCATATGTTTTTATTATTAAAGCATAAATACTCTGTAGGACTGGAACACTTTCCTCACCCTCTCAGAAGACTGTATTACAGCAGAGCGCTGTAATATCAATTACTGTGGGAACAGTTTGCGAGTCCAAATGAGATCATGATTGGGAAGCTGGAAAATGAGTCTCTCTTAAAATGTGTTTCATGCTCTGAATACATGAAAGATTTTGTTGGGAGTGCAATACTTAGGTCTACTGGGTTTATATTTTTAATTATAGAAGGTGTTAAAAAATGCACTTACTGTTTTGTATGAACACCTCTTGTACTCAAGAGGAAAATAGAAAATAATTCCTGATCTTGAAGTATTCTGGGGATATGCTGCCTGCAGAACAGATTTGTAGTTTGCAACTAGATAATATTACTACTTTTATTGTTTTTTGTATCCAAAAGACATTGAGAGAGCATACATATTAGAGGCCTTAGAAGTATATATAATCTTCTTGTCCATTTTTATACCGTGAGACAAAAATTATTGTGGTCTGACTACTTATGCCTGTGTTTAACTGAGGTTTTGATTCATTATGGCACAGACAGTATCATGTTGTCCTTTACTGAACCAAAAGTAAATCCGCCTAAAAAATCCCCTTTTGTTCTGCTGCTGAGGAACACTGTGGGCTGCCAAATCCTGGCAGTCTGACTCACCACAATCGTAATAAAGTGTTTGTACTTTTGCAAGTGCAGTTATTCAGTGCTTTCTAATTTATTTATAAGGCAGAGGGACACCTACAGGTTAAAGTACTACTTTTTAAAGAAATATCCGTTGTTTATACTGAAATAACATTTGTCAAAAGAGAGTTAAAGACCCACTGGTAACACTTGAAAGCTTCCCAGGAGCAAATCATAATCTTTACCAATAACAAATATAGAGATATATAGATACATATATTCAATTAATTTAATTTTCCATGTAATAGCAGTGCTAGACTTCAAAAACCGGTGGGATTATTTTAAACTCCTTCCAGAGCTCTGCTGTTTTGGCCATCTGATCTGACCCGATAATGATCTGATAAGTGGGAAGACTGTTTCCTTCCTTTAGAAAAAAATGCTTTGAGGACAGAGACTCTGACCTGGCCAGTGCTTATCTGTGTGTTAACTTTGATGCGTGGGTTGCAACCCAGCAAGCGTAACTCATGTAATTGAATTCAGTTGTTTGCAGAACGAGTCCCAAAGCAGTCGAATATTAAGTTGTAGCACTCATATAAAATGCTGAATGACTGCGCATCAGCAGCTAAGGAAAAGTGAGGTGGATCTTGGTCAATGATAGGTACCTGTATGGCTGACAGATAAGTACCCAGTTCCACACAGGGTGTCTGCAGGTGCCCTGCAGGTCGCTGTATGTATGTACATATATTATGTGTGGTCTGGCGGATGCGCCTGCCTGCCTGTTGATGCGCCTGCCTGCCTGTTGTTGGAGAGGAAATGGGAATTCTTACAACATTGTGGTCCCATCATCACCTGTGCATGGTGAGAAAAAGGGCTTTCTTGTCTCTCGAGTCTTTAGCTTTTTATAGGTAGGAGTCCCCTCATACGATTTAGGGGTTTAACTATTGAGGCAGAAACAATGATTTCTTTCTTCCTATTGATAAAAGAACAACAAGGCTTTTATTCCTTTTTGCCTGATACATAGGGAATTTTCTATATCATTTACCTTTCCCGAGCTTTGAGCTAATGACATTCTGACAGTTTTCTTGAAAAGGCCAAGCTGTGTTAAGTCAGATCGTTTGTAACTTTCTCTGACTGTCTTGTAGACCACAGCTTGGTGATGAACAAAAAATAAACTCCCACGGCACTGGGAGTGGGTGCTGGGCACCGAGGCAGCATGCAACTGGCAGAGAAATATACGCAGGAGAAAGTACTATAGTTCACAGGAACGCATTTTAATTGCTGCTCTGAGTCATACTATCACTACAGCTGCTTCCAAAAGAAGAGATTCGTATCCAGTGATAGGCCATTCACATAAAGAAAGAAGAAGATGTTAGATAAGCAAATACAAATATGTTACATGCCCTCTCTCCTTTGGTTTTTAGTACGCTCTCTAGTTCAGCAGGCATGAAATATTTTGTGACTTAATTATATACGCGGTAAGTGCCTGCCAACTGATTCATGGTATTCCTCTTCCAGGGTGTGTGTTCTCATTTCACCAAGGTAGGCATGAGCACGTAGTCTTACAGCTTTGAGCTTCTCGATTCACGTGGCAATGCAGTCCTGCTTGTGGTGCTGACTTCCTTTCTCCTTTTTTTTTTTGCCCATAAAAGGAGAAAAGTGCTGCCATATGACTTGTTTTAGAGCAGATCTCAAAGGGGAGCAGGGGGGGAGGTTACTCAGGTAGCTATTTCTTGCACTAACTCTTCCACATGGCATTAGACATTCTGTTCTCTGTACTGAATTTGATATAACTGTCAGAGTATGTGGTAGTACTTCCTTCAACTGACATTGAAGTAAAACATTTCATTCTTAGAATAACTTTTTTTTTCTTTTCTGCTACAGGGATGAGAGATTCTGAAGGGAGGCTGGATATAGACGAATTTGGAATAAAGAAAAAAAAAATACTAGTTCTCTGGGATTAGGCTGTCCTCCAAACCTGCAGAAACTTTCCTGCTGGTGATTAAAAGAATGACTGTGTGTGGTATTCTCCCATCTCGTGCCAGTGGCTGTAGATATGCAGGATAAGTTTAGTGCTTAATGTTGCACTGTTAAAAAGTTTCTTCTCCAGTTTTCAAAAAAACCAGAATATTCAGGTGATTCTCTGAAGGTTTGCCCAGAAATCAAATCTGGAAGTCTCACTGCTTTTGCATGACTGGGGGCCTCGTGCCCACTTGCTCTGTAGTCGTAATTACAGTGTCTTTCAGTGTACAGCAAAGCACGAGTCTCCTGACTTTCTTTTGACATATTCTGACAAAAAGCATAGTCCTCACATTGGTGAGGGTCACATTTTTTCCACAGAGCGAAGACAATTAACAGCTCTAAATAAGTGCCACTTGGCTTCTACCATGGCTTACCAGGTAGCATTGGACTGGTTTATGTTTCAGCATGTAAGTGTGCAGCCAGCACCAGGACAGTCTTCATCTGTCAGATCCAGCCATGCTCGCTGCTGATGTTCTGAACACACTTTCAAAACCATCTCCAAGTCAATCTGCAGAACTGATGAACTTGGTTTTAGTCAGTCTTCTACTTCTTCTACTTATTGATGCTATGAAACAATGTGACTTGGAGGCATATAAATTAGCTGTCTCTCTTCCAGCTCAATCTAACACAACAGGTTTTAGAATGATAGCAGAATGGATCTACCTTTGGAAACCAGACATTTTTTTTTTTTTTTTCCCTTAAACAACGGTGAAAAGTAAAAATTTTTGATAAAAGAATTTACATTCATATGAAATTAAATATTTTGTCAGGGAGTCCAAAGGAAACCAGAGAAAATGGAGATGACAGTATTGACCAGTTATATCCTAGCTTCGTCTTTTTCTAATGTCATCGTATGTATTCTGGGTAGCATGTCAGAGAAAACAGAAAAAGGACCATAGTAATTCTGACCTAAAATATGACCTAAAGCCATATTTTCTTTTTTTGACAAGATGGTTTATTACTTTTTTTTTTCTTTTTTTTTTTTTTTTTTTTTTTTTTCCCCCAAATCAGAACTAGGATTTAGGCCAAGATCTGTGAGAAACATATGCCTGTCTCATGCCAGCAATGTTATTGTTGCTGAGAGTTAAGAAGTTTGTTACTTCACTTATGTGGGGGGCATTTGTATTTTAGGTTTTTTGGTTGTTTTTTTTTGTTGGCAGATCTGATAGTTTTCTGGTTAACTGGAGTGATCATCTTTATGCATGTGCTCATGTCACTTTTTGAAAGACAGAAATTACACATATAATTCAAGGGGCTACGATTAAAATACTCCCAGGCAAATGTGGGTAGAAGAGTTGGGAGTGGTACACTGGGCAAGGGACAAGGCAGCATTGTTTGATATTTTAATTTTTCAGAGCTCAGTGGACCAGATTGGCAGCCAATACTCCAACAGTTATCAACGGCAGGTTGAGGTTTCACAGAACAATATGCAGTTTTGTCAATACATGCTTCTCATTTTTTTAAGGCTATTTCAAGGTAAGCCTTGGAGAAGCATGTATTGAGATAACTTATAGGTATGCATTTATGATAGGAGTATATGTTTTTGTACTCAGTTTTAATTTTTCTATTTTTTTCATTACGCTGTGACACTGCACAATCACTTACATCTATACAAAGTTTAAGAGACAGTAATTCTTCCTAAGTATAAAATTTGCATCCAGTTTGCACCAGGGCAGTTATGTTTTCCTTTGGAAAAAAAAAATGATATGCCTTTGTTGTGTGCACAAAGACTTGTTACTTATGTTTATTTTTGTACAAATTAAGTGGAAATTCTTTTGATTTGTGTTTGCAGGAAAAGTAAATCGGGATTTCTGATTTAGAATAAATTTGTGAAGACATGGATGAGTTTGTTAATTACAGAAATAAAATAAAATAATTAAAAAAAAGAAAACAGTAACCTTTTAAAGTATTTGAATTTTGTCCTTGCCCACCACCCTGATGCAGGTAAAGTTTGGGGAGGAGTCTCATCTGCTGTACACTAGCTACTTCTCACTAGAACTGTGCCTACTTTATAGCAGCTGACAGTCTAGTCCAGTACAATACTGACAGCAATCCAGGCTTGCTAAAATGAGAGTACAAATTTTCACCAACAGCCTAGACTAGGATGTGTTATTAAAGCTAGAAGCTCTCGTGCCTGGAAAAGGTGACCTGTTAATTCTGAAATGCATTGGCTACTTATGGAATTCACTTCTTAAAATGATATTCTCCAGAAGCAACTGGGAACTATAATCATGATATATATGTTTATAGTAGGAACTAAATAAGGAATGGATATGGCATGCAACTGTCTGTACTGTTACAAATTTAGTACTGCTCGTGACACAGTTTTGTCTTGTGCCAACTAACACTCTCCCACATTATGCCCAAGCATAGTTCTGGGGTTAGTATAGACTGTGGACCAGTTCCAAAAAGCTGTCTGGATCTGGCCATGCAGTTTCAGAGGGACAGGATTTTAGTTGTACAGCCACAAGCTATACCATGCTAGCTGGTGCCAAGCCCAGAGTGTGGCCATTTGCCCTGCTCTATTTTATTTTTTATTATATATGCAGCTGCAGTTCCTGCTTTTCAGGAAGCTGGGATTCAGGAGCTTATTTGAGAAAGCAAACGTGGGATTCTCTTTGCATGCTTAGAAGGGTTGAGAAAAAAAAATCGATCAAATCCGAAGGTAAGAATCTGTGTCTAGAAAGCTGGAAAAATAATCCTGAGCAACTTAAAATCATAGAATAATTAAGTTTAATATTGTGTGTATGAGAAAAGCCCCAGGGAATACACAGGCAATTAGCCATTTTGAAAGTTAATAAAAAATAAAATAGTAAAATAAAAATAAATAAAATAAAAGTAAACAGATGGCATCTACAGTGTCTGCTGACCAGAGGACGTATATCCTGGTACTAGTGTAAAACTTATCCTTTTCCTAAGCTTTGCCTTCTGTTATTCAAAGTAACAGTAGCAACCTGCTAACAACAGGTATGATCTTTAGATTTTCCGTGGGGAGTCTGTCTCAAGCAAATATTTCAACCCTCTTTAATTATCTTATTGCTTCCAGTCAAGGGGTTGCAAGTCTAACTTTGTATTTTGCCAAAACTGGTGGGTTGAGTTATTTTTGATTTATTTATTTTTTTAAAGCAGCAATAAAGCTATTAGCAACCTAATGTCAATTGGGCCAGGGTCTCTTAAAACAACATAGGGGTTGAATCCGGTCTGTGGAGCGCTTCCATCTGTCTCCCAGCCTCTTCTGTAGCGGATGAGGAATAGTTGTATGGGCCACGCAGGGTGCCTGCTGAACCAGGCGTGTGTCCCTCTGGCTGGGAACGGCCCCGCAATCAGAAACAGAGTCCTGGGCCAAAGAAAGACAGCGCTGGGCCTAGCAGTGGATTGGTCTGGGGATGTCAGGTGCAATGGGTGACGGGTTGTACATGAAGGGAGCTAAAACCAAGAGCAAGTGCCACCGAAGTTGAAGTTCAGCAAGAAATGCCCTGAACACAAGAGTCTAGATTTGCCATCTCTCTCGCTCTCATCTTTCCACATAATATTTAAATAGTACCAGCTTGGTACTAAACATTTCAACAAGCCTTTGTTTTTCACTATATACATCAATAAGTGTGTTTGCTGCTTCTCCTTTTTTTTCCCCTGTATCTTAAATTGAAATAGAGATCCGTAACTTCATTTTGAAACATGTGCCCTATTAAGTAGGTTCTAAAATGTGAAATAATATCGTGGTTGCACTGTTATAATTCAGAGTCTGGCCTCTCTATTACACATCACATCTTGCTTAACTCTTGTTTTGCCTTCAGTCTGTTCTGTGATGCAACATCACTTAACTCTTTTATTTGCAGGTAGAATTAGCTTGCCCTCTCTGATACAAATGCTTTCTTGAATACTGCTCGTACATCCTTAATTATTTCTTACACAGCAGGAAACGTTCAAAGTAGCAGCTGTGTTGTGCCTTAGGTTTGAGTTGGTGGGCTGTGACGGCCCAAATCCCTGGGAGTATAATAAGCTTTACTGCCAGCAGGCCCCGCAGCTGACTGCTCTGAGGGTACAGAACTGACTCCTGTGCTTCATTTTATAAATGCATTTTAACGAGGGATAAGTGGACTTACTAGGTGTTACCAAAGCAGTAACAGAATTGTCTCTTCTACACTAATCTGTGATGGTTTTCCTCCTTGTTGACATGCTTCCTTTAAAGCCACATTAAGGGTTGGATTTTTGCGGAGGTTTCCAGAGTAAGCAGTGTGTATTTGCTTCTGTCCATTTTCATCACGCTGGTGTTTTCCTTGGTGAAAGGTGCCTTTCCTTTCTCCCTGACACAAGAATTCTCAGTTGCTCATAAATGTGTTTGTTCACCCCCTGTCTGGGTCACAGTGTTGTAGGGAGTATACTGGTATTTAGTTATTTTATAAACATTCTAGTGTTGACCCTCTTGATTCCTCTAGCTCTCCTGTGGAAGATTGATATCAATCTTTGCTTATCAGAACTTTTAAAGGAATATTGTATTAAAGGCTAAGATCTGAAAACTGGAGGCTCTTTCAGTCAGAGTAGTTTATCTTCTCTCTCCCATGGCATTTGCTTTCCCACTCAATGGCATCTCACTCAGGCCACATGTTTTACCTCAGTAAACTTGCCTCCCAGGCCATCCAGGCATTTATTGCTAGCTGAAAAAGAAGACCCTCCTGGCATCTGGTCTTGTCTTTTTTAAATGCCTATTTCATCCCCCTTGGTCATACCAGCTCTACTAAACTGGGCTGGCATTATTTTTACATGCCATTTGATTTATATGTATATATATATATATGTTTAAGGTTGAAAGACATTTGGATATCCAGAATAAGATTTTTTTAAGAGGTTAAAAAGACTTTCACAATGCAATGTACAGTTTGTTAACCGAATCCAGTGTTAGCTGCTGGCTAGGTTGTGTTGGGACAAGTATTCTGTGGAAGTATCAGTGTTTGTGTAGTTTTGTGATTCTGCTGTGCTGGAGCAACTTCTTTATAGTTGCTGGGTTTTGTTGCCAAAACTTTGCTTTTTTCTATATAAAAATGTGCAGGACTCCCTAAGTAACTGTGCTAGCCTAACTCCAGACAGTCTATAAGCTTTCTGTGAGTATACTTTACACCTGTTAAAAGAGAGTTTACTCTTGCCCACACTGTTCATTTTTGTCCAAATAAGACAAGTTACATAACAAAACAAATCAGTCAAGCATCAACATACAAAACAATCAATATAATTCAAGAAAATACTCCTTTACCTTTCTTTAGGTCTACATTAGATTCAAGGTTTTAATTTAACGTCACTAATACTATTAGAGAAGGCTCACATGATATGAACATAGAGTATTTTTTAAACAATCCGAATGTCTTGTTTTACAAGATACAAATTTTAAAGTTTCTGTCAAGTATATTTTATCTTTTGTGTTCGCATCATGACATTCAATCTATTTCATTTTTTTATAGCAGTTCTTTATTCCACAGTTATAGACTGGATTTTTTTCTATCCCACTTGCAATCTGTTTAAAGGTTTCCAGCAATTATTTGCCATAATTAAACATGTAAGTCTGATTCTACAGTTCAAATTTTGTAGCCCTATTTTCATTTAAAACTTTCAAAAAGGGGTGGAAATTTAGTAACTTTTCTAGTGCCCTTACTAAGGTATTTTAAGTTTTGTTTTTTCTTGTGAGATTATATTATGAATTCAATTAAACTGCATTGCCTTTGGCTTCAATGACTGAAAATTTCTGATCTTTTCAAATTGATTAACTTTTCCTGATGATGGATCAAATACAGTTCTGCAGATGGCCACTTTGGCATGAGATTTTTAATGGATTAATTCAAGTATTTATTTAAAGTTAAAGGTATCTTAAATACTAAAATGCTTTTACTCTACTCCCCTTTCTCAAACTGATTTAGTGTCTTTTTTTTTTCAGTTGTGAGCACCCTCCAAAAACAGTTAATATGTGTCAGAATAGTCTGTGCTGGACTTGCTAAACTCTTTTTTTTTTTTTTTTTTTTTTTTTTTCCTCCTTGTTTAAAAGTATCAAGTTTCACAGGCCTTTTTTTTTACCTGTACTAATTTTTTTTTATTTTTTTTTCTTAAAATTTCCATCCATTCTGTTCTACCAACTTCACTTTCTTTCATTCATTGTAATTAATCTGCTTTGTTTCAGTTTAATAGGAATCTTAGTGCATTGTTGCTTGACCACTCTTTCCAGTTATTAACCAGCCGTTAACCCTTAATTGCAGGAATTTAAGAAAATACCTAGATGCTTAATAGCTTGAGAGTTAACATGGTGCTTTAGGTGGGATACCCTCTTTGAAACTTTCCAACTGATACTCATTTTTAGTGCTGAGGTTACTGAGTCTTTCGGATTTGTCATTTGTGGTGGGTCAAGAGGGAAGAGGTGACGGTTTGGTGCATCCTTATTCAGTAAATGTTGTAGAAAACTATGGTAGCTAGTCCTTTGTTTTCCAGAGCTGGAGGGTCAAAAATTGTCTGTTGCTATTTCACTACTCTGTAAAAAATCAATAGTTTTCTGGATTCTGTGGGGTGTTTCCAGTCTCTTTTGCCTGTTCTCTGATGCCTCCTTCTTGGCTTCTTTCACCACCAGTAGTGGAGTTAAAACACTTGAAAGGTTTTATCAATTCCTTTTCTTCAATTCTTTGTAACTCTCCATAGAGACAGTTAGAGCTGCTGAGAGTCTAGTCAAATTTAACTCTACGGGAGCTTCCTAAGCTGGGTCTGAACTTTCCTTTGCTATTCTAACCATGGGAACAGTAGTGCACTATCCTGGTGCACTGTACTATGAGATAATTGACCTTTTACTTTGGGCATAATGCACAAGAGAAGATACCTTGCAGCAGTACTCGTTGCTTTTTAAAAATGAGAAATTACTATAATGTTTTGAAGGCATTTTGGTAACTTTTCTGATTTTTACTTAGTAATCAACTTGGATTAATAACAATTCTTTCAAACAAATTTTAAAATTCACAGATTGCAGTCTCTCTCTAATTATCAGGAAGGCTCTGAATCGTCTTCCGCAAGGTAAGAATCAACCCATGTACTTTTCATCTTGCACAGAACAGCTGTCTAGCAGATTCAGATGTCATAAATAATAAATGAATACTCAGTCTCCCTTGAATGATGCCCTGTGATACAGTTTTACTGTTGCACCTAACTGATGCTTTCAAAATGCTGTGTGGGCATAATATTCTCGCTCTAGGGTTTTTATTTGTTTTCTTTTCCTATAGAACAAAAGCTGTAAATTTTCCTTCCCATGTACTTTCTTTCACTTATGCTACTGTTTGTTTTGAGTCATCTCACTGTTACTGTAACTTTTTTTTTTAATTATTTTGTTTAGACTTTGGGGCAAAATTGGCCTAGATGGAAAATAGGATTTGTTCTCATCCCTTTTGAAGTCCTAATACCACGGTTATTTAGGTCTTCCACTGCTACTTTTTTTTTTAAATCTTGACCACATTCCCAGAAAACTGTCTCAAAATTAAATTCTAAACACCCTCCATTGCTACAGAACCTAGAGAGAATTTGTAGCCAGCAGCAAAATAAAGTGAAGCTGAAAATAGAATTTTTCCCTAGAGAAAGGGAGTTCCCTGACTTGACCAGTTACTAATTGGTATAAAGGTTTGTTTACTCAAAGGAGTTATTCCTAATTAGTTCCCTGTGTGGGTGCTCTACTTGAGAAATTAGTGTTTCGTTCTGATTTAATTCAATCTGCTTTTGTAAGAATTGTTATAACTTGTAGTGAGGGACTTATTTTTAGAAAAAAATATTAGTGCCATATCACTCCCTGATTTTCAAAAGAGAATTTCTCTTCAGGAAGTGATTAAACATGCTTATTTTTTTGAAATTAAATGAATAAAAATTCATAGTTAGATTAGGCCCAATTCCTAGTCATATCTTTATAAGTACAGCAGCAGAAACCATGGGATTTTCAGAGCCCAAACTTAAATGAACTGATTTATGGACCTGATGACTTAACCTCTGTTTCTCCATAGTCATGAGAATAGTGAAATGGAGTATTTGTGAAGAAGAGTGTTTGTGGAGCCAAATTAGCAATTCTGAGGATATGGTTGAAAAAGAAGTTCATTTCCAATCTTTTCTTTAGCAGATTTATTTCTCTTAAGCTGATTTAACCTTGTTCTTGGAGCCAACATGTATCACTATATAAGTTCTTTGACTCAGAGCTGTAGAAGTGATATAACAGTTGGATCTAAAGAACGAGTCTACCTATGGATCCTTATAAAGGACCTGGTTGGTCTACCTGTGTTTCTCTTAGCTTCTCCCACACACTTCGAGAATGAAATTATCACTGTTAAGCATTTCAGTTTCATTCTTTTTTTTGGAAGTTTCAGAAGACAGGAGACTTCATTTGTGAACTTAGAATCAGTTTCACCACACTTCTTTCAATGTAAATACTGTTTTAAATAAATATAGCCATTGAAATAAGTAGCTATTATAATGTTTTGAAAACGTGTTTACACTTTCATTATTTCAATGTTATTTCATTTCATTCTTAATGTAATGCATACCAGTACCAGTGAATATTATTTTGCTATGGCTGTACAATCTTGGCAATGCTCATTATAAAAATTCAAATTAAATTTAATTTGTTCTGTAGAATTAATTATATGGGATGATAAATGAGTTTAAATATCTGACAATTTCAATCCAGTGGGATTTTTGAATTCAATTACTTTAAAATTTCTTGGATGCTCCAAACTTCATTTTTAAAAGACTAATTTTTAGTTTTCAATTGATACAATCTGGTGTATTTCCTTCCAAGCAAGAAAGTTTTAACTGAAAACTGAAAGAGAAAAAGCACAGTGATCCCATGTGTAATCTTAAATGTTTTTCATGACAGACGGACATTGAATGTTTAGCATCAACACTTTGGATTTTTGAATGTGAATTGGAACCACTCTATTTCTAGGTAAGACATAAGTAAGTGTTTGTGTTAAGTATCTCCTTAATTTTGCACTGATTATGAGAAAGCTAAAGAATGCAATATGCTAGACTTTACTGTGTATATAGAGTGTTTATCTTTGTTGAATGAGTCCACTTTTATTTGAGATTGAATAAGAGGTCAGTTGTCCTAAACTTTTATTTTCCTGCATTAGCAACTCTACATGGTCTAACTGTGTATAGGATTTAATTTTGTGATCGTGTAAGTAGTTGTTTCGCTAACTTGTTGCTGTAAAAAGCGGTGGTTCAGTTCTGTCTGCCCCTTCTGTTGCATCAACACCTGTATCCATCTTTGTGCTGGTTTAGAGAATTTGTTGCTGAAACTCTGTAGGATTTTAAAGACGTATTGGAGGGTTTTCTGACAGGTTAGACCTCTGGATCAGCCTGCTGTGGAATCCAACAAGTACTGGTATTGACACAAGGAAATCAGTGCCAGTACTTTTGGCAACAAATTGTTGTATCAGCTTTACTGTGTCTTTAAACTTCTTGCTTACTCTGCTCCAAGAACAAATTTGATGCATGACAAATAAGATGAAGGATTTGTGAACAGCTGGAGACTTTGGAGACTTCAGTATCTGGGGAGGAAGTAGAGGGTGATAGAGTAGAGCTTGAAGGTTTTAATAGGTATATGTAATTACACAGTTGTCCCTGGAGATTGCCTTCTTCCTCATAGTGAAATACTCGATGTCATGCCAATTTGGCTGCTAATATTTACCACATAGATTATAAAGATGAGAATGGAAAACTCAGTGTAACACTTAGCTAACACTAACTTGGCCATATGCTGATTCCTGAGCCTGAAGGCTACAAGTTGCAGGAAATGGTTCTGTTGGTTCTGACCCAAGCACGCTGCTGGTTGCCAGCCCTTTCTAGGCTGTTGGGAAATGCGAAGCAGATATGACATTTGAGCTGTGCTGTTGCAGCATGTAACACTTAAAATCTTAAATAGACTAATATCTTAATTTGTTAAGGGAATTAAGGCCCTGCGAGACGCTAGCTTTCATCCAGTGGTTTCTAGGAGAGAAGGAAATCGTGAAATAAGGAGAGGAATCTTGAAGCTTGCCCTGCTTTAGTGAATTCTGTCATTAGTTCAGCTGCTGTGAGAGTCATCCAGTGAGGGATGGGGCAGGCAGATGACCACAAAGACTTAAATTTGTTGTATGTAAAATACCAAGCCCAACATGGCAGCAGTCTGACTGGCAATTTGTCAAAGCAGGTTTGCAGTTCCCAAGTGACCCCAGGAATCTCAATGGCAGTCTATCAAAGTAAAAGTATTTGCTAATCATGTGGATGTTTGTTCAAAAGCAACAAAGCTACTTGCAGAGGACTTTGGAAGGTTTAAAGATTCATTAATTTAAGACCACAAAGGTTTCTGCTGAAAGTGGAACCAGTGTAGTTGAAAACCAGCAGTATTCCTGTTTTGTTTCATTGGATAGTTCATTGGATAGTTCAACAAACCCAGGTCAAAGGGAGGAGGTGGATGTAAGGGGTAGAAGTTAGTTAAGATTGAAGGCTATAATCCTAACTTCGATAACTTCTGCAGTGTAAGTAATTATTCCTTTCTACCTTGTAACCTAATGAAGTGACCCTTGAAAGGACTACAGACTAAATCAGTGAAGTGTCTGTGTGTATTTTGTTTTTACACTTTTTTTTCCTTTGAAGGGCTTTCCAGCCTTCTCAAGTCAAGTGGAATTTAAGAATTATGTATATTATATATATGTATATATGTATATGATATACCTATTACATTTTATAAAGATAGTATTTCAATTAAAATTTAGGGGCCATTCAATTTTTTTAGTCGAAGAAGATACTACTGAGCTGGAGATGAGAGGATCTCAAAAATGACTGCTTTTCCATCATAGTCTTATCCATCATAGTGGAGGGGGACTGAGATGAGCTGAAGCAAAGGGCAAGTAGATCTTAACAGACAAGAAAACTGAAAAGAAAGAATAAAGGGGAAAAATGTAGGAATGCTGATGAAGACTCCAACATGTTAGAAGAAACAGGAAATGATAAGAACCAAGGAATGTAAAATAAATAGAGATTTACTTAATTAAGGATTTTTTTTTCTTTAAATCTAGTCCATAGAAAGTTAATTATTACTACAATGCAGTTCATTGTTTTTGTTAATTCGTTTGCTAGGAACTACAACTGGTAGAAAAAAAAAAGATAATCCCTTTATTAGCTGATAAATTTTTGAAGTCCTGTTTTTTTTTGTTTTTTTTTTTTTGCTATTAGAAACCTTTTACAGATATAAAGATTTTTTTTTTTTTTTTTTTTCAAAACATGCCATTAATGACCTTAAAGACTGACTGTGGCAAAAGACAATGACAAAACGTGGACTGTAGAAACATCTAAACACTTTTCCCTAAAATAAGTTTCTTAAAATAAAACCATATAACAACAGCAAGCCAAAAAGAATTTCTAAATATGAATGCAGCAGAAGCAATTCTTTGTGTCTTTGTGGTCATAGCTGTGAGCTGTCTGAGCTGTGCTGGAAGTCTTGCATGATAAGATTTTCCACTTCTCTTAGTGCAAAGAGGAAGATTGAGTCTCTTAGGCTGTTTTTAAAATGATCCATATCCCTTAGAAAACTTTCAAAATGTATGACTTGAAATACTGTTCTAATTCTCCGGAATCAGATTAAACATTTGTATAACTGTTCTCAGAAATATTTTTGTGTGTATATATTCATGTGGTGGTAATCTAATAACATTTTCCAAATGCCCTTGGAGGCCAAGAGAACGTCGGGTGGGAAGAGAGTAGTTTTCAATTTCCTGTTTTCAAATAATACATAATAAATTCTTAATTAAATAGTAGCATAATAAGCATATGTTGAAAGATGATGAACTGTGATGATATTGTTCAGGTCTTCGGATGGTAAGTATATTCTTGAAATAGTAACCAGTTGACAAAACTTAGGCATTATCATTTTCTACCAAAACTAGTGTGAGTTGTTAAGATGAAGAGAGCAATGCAGGGAGAGTACCTTCATAAATTTTGCTTAATTCAGACAATGAAGATGCCTATAGTACATTTTGGAATCTTCATTTACTGTCTGATGAGTCTGGATTGATGCTTAGGTGCCAAAAATAATATCTAAAACTGAGTATCTGGTGTAAATTTTTGCTTCACATGCAAACACATTTGTTAGCACCTCAGGTATGGTAAGTTTCATTGACTTGACAGGTACCATGATAAAAGGAGGGCCACAGTTGTCACAGAACTTTACAATACATTTTAGACGTTTTCTAGAAAATAATTCAAAGTTAAGAAAGAAGGTGATAATGTTTCGTGTCTGTTACTATGAAGTCTTTGAGAGATTGTTCTTTATTATGCTAGTGGAATATCTCGGTGTGTACTACATCAATAGAACCATGTAATGAATAGTTCTCAACTCAGATTGCTTCAATTAATTGTTGAATATTTATAAAGCACACGTGCTTCAGGGAGAAGCGTGAAGAAAGGTACTGTAGAAAAAAACGTTCATTGTCTTGGGGGTTTTGCAAGATGTGTTTTACAAAGAGGTGGGTGCACTCTCAATCTGGAACTCAGCTTTAGATCTGATTATTGTCTGTAATAATAGAGTATGACTCAGTTGGAGTCCAAAATTTTAATGTCTTTCCTGAATTTTGCATTCTCAAAGAAGGAGAGTCTCCCAGCAGGTGTTAATGATGAGGTGTTTGCTAATTTACAGTGATGAAACTTTATGAAATTCCTGAAATTAGGGGTTGAATTTTTTTAAATGTAACAAAACCTGCACTCTTTATTGACTTTTCTAGAAACAAAGAATATTTCTAATATTTCACCACTAGCAAAAAGAAAGTCTTTTTAATACTTTTTTTCTTTAAATAAAAACTGCTTCAAATATATTTTTCTTATATATATATATAAAAAAGCAAACATCTTTTTTCGCAATGTTCACCTTCATTAACACAACTTGCTGACTTCCTTCCTCAGCTACAGTTCTTCCTACACTCAGAGGTCAGAAAAGAGCAAGATCAACAAGCCACACATCTGGCTGTCTCTCTTTCCAACTGGAACAAAGAAACAATTTTTTTAATGGCTTTTTGAGTTAATTGTAAACAATTTGGTTTTGGAGTCGCTGACTTGCAGCAAATGTTTGTCGTAGGCGGATGTAGGGAAAAAGGACTATGTCCTAATGCAATTCCTCTGTGACCAGTGAGGAAAAAAAATCCCCTTTAAAAAAAAAAAAAAGAAAAAAAGAATGTCTTGATTCTTCTAGCATTGTATGTTCACATGAGTACATATATAGGACATTTCACAAGCTTAAAATACATGCTTTGACGTGGTAAAGAGAGACAGAAGTAGTTGCTTATTTCATTTTCCTAGACTCTTATACAGTGTCACTATTTCTTTCCTTTTTCTTTTTCAGCAGTTCTTTGTGTATGTATAAACTGACAGTGATAAAAGATGAGGGACTTACAATAGGAATAGAATAAACCTATTTTAAAATGAGAATTTCGATCTAATACATTTTTCTTCTATTTATATTGTTTCTAAATGCTTTTGCTCCAGTAAGCTTTTATCAGAAAGCTATATTTTCTTTCTTTTATTATTAAGTAACATTTTGAAAACTAACCCTTAAATAATTACTGAAATGTAATAAATACTTCTCTTACTTTCAAATGGTTGGTATTTTTAAAATAATTTTTAGCATCAATTAGCAACAATCAATTAGTTTACCTGATGTATTAGATATAATTTTTTAAAAAGTATTTCATCTAAAGTAAAATAAACACCTGGTATGACTTCTGGTGCCTGTACATTTTACAGTAGGAAGTACTAGAATTGTTGATGCACAACAGTTGTGAAATGCCAGCTACTTTTTAAATACCATATGATACCTTTATCTACCTATTTTGAGCTCATATTACTGTAATATTTTTGGTTTGTTTAATATGTCTATCATGACATTTTTATTTCTGACCTGACTATTCTGCTAGATATTTGCAAATGTTCTTGTTTCTATTCTGCTAAATATTTGCATGAAGAAGAAGCTGGTAATGCCGGTTTTCTAATATATTTACCTGTTTGGAACTGTCAAAAGATCTGACAAACTTAAATAAAACGAAACATCCGATGAAAATGTTTTCCATGAATTTGTTTCTAGAAGGAAAAACAAACTGTACTATTTTTGTCAAATTTACATGTTTGAGTTGATAATGCCACTTAGTGGATAATAGCCTTAACTACAGTCTTTTGCAAAACCAAATCAAGTAGCAGAAAGTTATCCTTATCTATATTGTAGTTTTCTTCCTGGCTAAAATATGGTTATAGTAGCACGTTTTCAAAGAACCTTCTGTTATTACTATTTTATGAAGTTCATGATAGTCGGTGCAGGTTCTGGATGAAATGTATTAAAAAGTCAGAGTCATTTATTACAGAATGTTAAACTTCTTAGAAGAAAGTAAGGATCCGTACAAAAAAGACAGGGATCTCCTGGAAAGAGTCCAGCGGAGGGCCACAAAGATGATACGGGGCCTGGAGCATCTTTCCTATGAAGAAAGGCTGAGAGACCTGGGTCTGTTCAGCCTGGAGAAGAGAAGACTGAGAGGGGATCTCATCAATGTCTATAAATACCTGAGGTGTGGGAGACAGAAGGATGTAGTCAACCTCTTCTCAGTGGTTTGTGGGGACACGACAAGGGGCAATGGCCACAAGATAGAGCCCAGGAAGTTCCGCACCGACATGTGAAAGAACTTCACGGTGAGGGTGACGGAGCACTGGAACAGTCTGCCCAGGGAGGTTGTGGAGTCTCCTTTTCTGGAGATATTCAAGGCTCGTCTGGACACCTACCTGGGCAACCTGCTCTAGGGAACCTGCTTTGGCAGGGGGGTTGGACCCGATGATGTTTCAAGGTCCCTTCCAACCCCTACAATTCTGTGATTCTGTGATCTTCTCATTTGTATATTTCACTTGATTTGAAAGATTAAACATTCTTGGTCTTATTGCATTATTTCTTTAGGCTAGTGAAATATAATTGGTAGTAAGCTAAAGATAGTGGTGTTTCAGACAATGAGTTGGTTTCTTTTTGTATTTATGGTTGAAAGATTGGGTGGCTGGGCAAGCCATGACGTCGAACAAGCCAATTCTTCAAGAACTGAATTGAAGAGGACCTAATTGAAAGGACCTAATGCCTTTTCTTGGATGGTATTAAGGAATGTATATACAAAAAGAGAGAGTATAGCACTGGGCTAGATCCTGTTTTAGGTGGAATCTTTTGTAGACTTCAAACAATTCTGCTTTGGAATAACAGAAAGGTGAGATAGATGCAAAAGGTCTGTTCAGTCACTACTTTACTACTTCACTACTTCAGTTACTACTTGAAGTATATTCTTTCCAAAAGGATTTTTCTTTGTTCAGTAGTAAAGATGACAGTACTAATAACTTGGTGTATCTGATAGAAAATTTAAATACATAGAAATTCATGCTTTGTATCTGACAGAAATAATCTATTTATTTATTTTGATGGACGAGATTGTTTCCCCTGTGGAAACGCACTGGTTTAGGACTGATTTAGGACTCTTTCAGTCTTTAAACTGTGTTCTTTGAACTCTTTATTCCCTAACTAAATTTCCATTGCTTCCCATCAAACCCCTAAATCTTCAACTGCCATTTGAGCATTTTTTACTAAATCTCTAATTTTTTTTGGTGAAGTTTTCAGCTACACTACTTTTATTAATAAGTCAGTTGAATAAACTACAAGTAAAATACTGATTGGCTCTGAGAAGAAAGAAGAAGACATAATTAAATTTCCTGTCATCTTCTAATGCTTTATTACAGACTGGTTATGTTACTGATGAAGACTGAAAGAAAATGCTGATTTTGATTTTCCTAAATAACACATTTTTTCAGGAAATTTGTATCTTCCAATCATGATATTTGTTTATAATGAAATTGGGAATAATTGAGGGTTGTTTTTTTCTGTCTCACCCCATCCTCTGAAAAACTCACATCATCTAAGTAAGGAGATGAAATTAACCTGAGTTTTATGACTCTCTTAGAGCTGAAATCACAGAGACATTCTGCTGTGTGCTTTACTGTTGTAGTGTCTCTGGGCACAACAAATAGAAGGCTTTGGTTACGTAGATTATTTTAATCTTGATTTACATTATTTTGTGGCAATTTAAAACTTGATTTATATATTTTCCTTTTAACAAGCAACTGATTCTCAGTTCTAGGTTAAATATGCTGATTTGCAACTTTGTGTGTAGTATCTATATGTATATATGTTATGTTACATCTGTGTGCATGTATGACATATACTGAATTTAACATTTTTAATGAGTTATGTATCTGCACCTAAAATATTTTAAATGAACTATTTAAATAATTTATAGTTGGAATTTTTTGTTAGAGGTAATGACTGATGCCTTTACAAGGGTGTATTACTTTTACTTTTGATTTATCTTACCTCTAAGTGTGAGTAGAAAATTCTTACATCCTTTTTAGGTAAAAATAAATTTTACTAAATTTTGTTTTAAACATAATTATAGTGTCTTTTCTATAGTTTCTAGTTCTAAAACTAGAATTGCATCTCAAACAGCAGTATTCGACAAAGGCAGTAAAAAATTGTTGGAGCTAACTCTACCTACCTACATTTTCAATTGACAGTTTTAAGCTAGTGTATCTTATCCTGTGTATTTATTTTTTAGTCAGAGACTACAAAGGGAAAACCAGATTTCTTCTTTTTTTCAAGTTGTAATCTGCTTCTAACTTCCAAAGAAAGAGTGGTAATTGAAACTTCTTGAATAACTGTAAGCAAAAATGGTGTTTCTGTTCACACAGAGGAAACTCAACTGCTGCAAAGACCAATGTAGCACATGCTACATACATGCTGAGTTGGGATGCCCTGCTCAGAATGCTCACTGGCCTTCCAGTTTCATTCTCTTCTAAGCCTGGTTAATAATACACCATTGAATGTTTCAGGAGAAATGATGGTTTCTGCAATTTCAGATGCAAGTGTTTGCAGTCACTTTTAAACTAAATTTTGAGTTTCAGTGGGAGGAAGGGGAAAACAATGTAATGGTTTTGATACTTGTTCTGAAATTTGGTTATCAAAATACTATCTAGATTAGTTTGGCTTTAGTTAGAAAAGGGAGTAAAGATAGAGGAGAAATTCACCCACTGATAGTGTAGCTGTAGTCCTTGCAAAAATTCAGTTTCATATGTGCACATATAAACTCATGGTTAGATCTAAAATGCTAGTGCTACTTAAGCGTAAAAGTATTAAGCACTTCAGATAAAATATTAATTAACTAGGTTTATTTAGAACATGAATTTTCATGTACTTTATGTAAAAGCATTAGTTTGTGCTTTCCACAGTATCGTACTGTGCAATGTTGGGTAAGTTAAAAACACTCAAAAATGTGTCTCAGGTTGAGATTCCCGTACAGACAGCAGATGGCACCACATCACCAGCAAAAGGCTTCCTGAGCTTGGGTTGCAGCTACTCGAGTGAAGCCATGTTGAATGAGCAAATGTCTATAGGCTGGTCTGAGTTTTAAATGTCTCCTTCACAGGAAATCCAGTGAGTAGCATTGTCAAAACAACTGTACAATGTTCACTTTTGTTTAACTTGCTCACATCATTGAACAATACTCTGTTTTCTTTGTATAATGGGCCACTATAGGCTTGTGCATCTTTTAATGTGGAGGGAATAAGCTGTCATAAATGGGCTTGTGATTAACCATCATGAAAATTAGTCGATTAAGTAAAAATAGATTTTATAGGAAAGTAGAAGGAGGATATAAAGTCACTGCTGTGCATCAATTTTACTGTCTTAATAAAAAGTTATTGTGCAAATTTCATTGCTAAATTAAGAACAGCTTCCAGTAGTGATTTGAATTAATTACTAAGAAGCCTGTTAGGGTCAGTATGTTACTTCAATTTTCATTTGCACCATCTAATACAATTTTTAATTAAAAGGATGATTTTTTTAATTCACTGCCATCCACAGTGCTCTTCCCTTATTTGTCATAAGGCAAATAGCAGATTTGTTAATGTAGCCAAAAAGTTTCAGTGGATTTTAGTAGCTTATATTGGGGCACAAAAACCTGTTTGGTATTCTTTGTACACAAAACATATTAGTTGGAAATAGATTTATGAGGGGATGTGCTGCTTAAAGTATTAGGCATGATGCAAAATTATGAATCGCTTTATGTTTCCATCATTAAGAGGAGTAATGTGCCTATTAATGGAATACAATTTTCAAGGCAGGATATTTTGCAGCAATGCCATGGTCCCAAGCTTTCTCTGCAAGTTCTAATGAACTGAGTGTCTAATGGGAAAGAGTGAAAGTTAATAAAATAATATCAGAAGGAATTAAAAAATGACACAAAGCTAATGAAGCTAAAAGGAAGTGTTACTGGAATTCATCCATTTCTTTAGCTCTGGTCTAATTACAGATTACACTAATACATTAGAGAAAATACATTCTTCAGTATATGGGCCCCCCTTCCATTTCCTTGACTATAAGCACAATCTTTGAAAAAATATGGAGTTTTAACACCTTTCTAGCTTTATGTTTAATTTATTGTCCAGTATAATGATGAAGTAATTTTTCCTCAGTTTCTCTGCATTCCAGACCATCTGCATTTGTGTCTTTGTGTGTGTGTGTGTGTTCTGTTAATTATTGGTGGGTATTTTTGTTGTTGTTGTTGTGTTTTGTGTTTTTTTTTCATTCCTTAACTGCAGTATATTACATTAGTATTTACTGAATTTCTTTTGGATGTTATCTCTAGTTTAGGTTTTGAATTGTAATCCTGTTTTCCAGAATATTTTTATTCCATTCTAGCTTATTGCATATTTTAAAATGATATTTTCTGCTTCTTTGTCACTGATTAAAAGTATTGGAGAAAACCAGATCTTTACAACAGATACCAAATACAGTATAAAGATACTATGAAAGTCTAAAATATCCTTTCTTCTAGTAAATTCCTCAGTGTTTGAGAAACAACATTTATTGCTAATCAACTTCAGGAACTGGTACAGGTAAATGGTTAATTAAAGCTCCTAAAGCTTCTTGCCCAGTTCTGTTACTCAGGTGCCTCCATAGTTCAGTAAACCTTCTTGGTCTTAGGGGATCTGTCAGAATGCTGTCCTGATGATACCTGTGCTTTCCTCCTTTACCCTCACCCAGTGATATACTGGAATTTTTCCTCTTACCCTTCTCCGTATTCAAGAAACATATATATATATATATATATATATTACCATCCAGCCTATTTACAAAGTTTTCAAAATATTTTTCTTCTTTCTAGTAGAATTGTTGCTATTTCCGTTAACAGCATAAATGTAATGCAAATGAGTCAGCAAATTTTCTTATTTTCTGTAAGGAAGTATTAAGTATGACCAGTATTACCCAAATGGAAGTATTTTAAACTAATAGCAACTATTAGGTCTACTGTTCATCTTTAATTCCCCAAAACTTGAGCAATTGATATATACAGTATGTCAGCTATAGCTATGTTAATTCTGAAAGTATCAATATACTTATTTGATGGAAATTAATTGTCTACTTAGTGTTGTAAGATATAATTTGATTTCTGACTCCTGTTCCATAAAGGAATATGTATAAAGACTGATTCAGGTCCATAGCTTGTAGATCAGCCCCCTTCAAACTAGAAATACATATTTAGCAAGCAAAATGCACTATGCCCTACGTATTGACACATTCAGAGCAGATCACTAGCAAATATGCAGTAAGAAATCCAGTTACTGTAGGATTTGATGTCTGGCTTGACTGAGGTTTTATGTGCTGTTTCGGTATTTAAGTATTAAAAAGAGAAGTAAAATAGATAAAGAACAAAGTTAGCATGCAAAGACTTATTCCCATTATCAACTTTCTCAAGAAATAAATTGAAAATTAAAATCACTTTGAGGAAAACCTTTGCTGTTGCTGTACAAAGAACTAGAATATGTTGGGTTTCAACTTTTTGTTTCAGACACATACTTTGGATTTTCTGTGAGCATAGTATGAAATGTTATGTATGGCATAGTCAGAAGGTTGAATAATTGGCAGTCATTAAAGGGTAGAAAGAGGAGCAACGTGTTGTGTTTTTTTTTTTCTTTCTGATTTTTCATCTGAATTCTCTTTCTGATTCTGTATGTAAGACTGTATGGGATCAGTAGTAGATTTTTTGCTTGTAATATCAGCAAATGTTGAAAGCAGATGCCCTTTGAAATGGAAGTTCTAAAGCACTAAGTCAAACTGTACCTGGAAAAAATGGTTTTGTTTTGAAGGAAAAACACTTAAACTAGCTAAACCTGTTCTGTTTCTGTTTAGGATACCTTTAACAGATATCAGTTGGGTAGACATTAGAATCTTGTTTAGCTTACCTGATTGAGGCTCTATTTCTTGGGCGAGGGGAGGAATTGAACCCCTGTTGCGTGTGTAAGCCTCTGTGGATGTGATGCCAGTAGTCAATGAATTGGATTCAAACTGTACTTACTATATACTTAGGTGGAAGCATCAAGTACAACAGTGGTTCCTTCATTTCAAACATAATTTTCTTCTAATTATTTCATTGGCTTCCCTTCTTTTTTATTGCGACCTGCAAGTCGGAATCCCAATAGTTTGCTTGCCTGGTCTTCATTCTTTCATGATGTCTCTTTTTAACATTAGGCACTTTGAAAATATATAGGTATTCATTCTCTTCAAAGTGTATTCAGGTGTGAGGGTTGGCATGTTGAAAAATCCCCCATTAAATAAGTTTTAAGTTTATCTGAGGTAATCCTTTTCTTTACCTTTTGATTTTAGTGAAACCACGAGCCAAGCTCTTTGCTCCTTGGGGCTACAGGTTCTCATATTGTTAGCCAACTCTTTTAACATTTTATGATTATTTAAAAATGTATTTGTCATTACAAACCATTTATTAACTCCTGTTGATACGCCTCACCTTTCTTGTAGCTTTCAGTTGTGTCCCACAATCTACCTGTCCATTGACAGTAAAAGCTTTTGGCTTGAAGCATTGTTTTTCTAGGAACTGTAATAAAATAATTGTTCAAAGCAGAAATTATTCTTTTATCTTTGATTACTTTCACCTTGAGCAACATTCTTCTCTTATTCCACTTTTCACTTTTTTACATCTGTTTTGGGGGGTTGAGTTTTGTTGTATTTTGTATTGTGGGTTTTTTGTTTGTTTTTGTTTGTTTTTTGTCTGTTTATCCTTCACCTGAACAAGGAATGTGAGGCACTGGTTTTTCTTCACTTGTTTGTAAGTACTCCAGTCCCTCTGTGTGCCGTCACTCTGTGGATGATTCCAAGCACTGCATCAATTCCAGTTTGCTTGGAGTTAGTCTTACATAAATTCTTTAAGAGAGTAAGTGTTAATATGTTTATTGCAAAGAAGAAGGAAAAGCAAAAATATTAGTAATAGAGTAGTCAAATGCAGCTAAAAATGATCTTTTATATCTTCCTTCTTCTCCCAAACAAAAAAAAAATGAGTGATTCAGAAAATGAAGTTGGTTATCATTATTAAGAAATTTTGATGATGTTTAATCAGCATTTTTTTCATTTTGATTTTATTCCTCAATATAATGAGACCATTTTCAAAGTGTTGCACTTCTGCTATGTTCCATTATAAGCACTTCAACAAATTTCACAGGTGAATATCACAACAATTTGGAATTGTGCTTTTGATCTGAGATGTCATCTTGGGTTCAGATGGTGCTGCTGGGTTTTTTTGTTTGTTTGTTTTTAAATCAGGGTCAAGTATTCAGGCAGTAAAGTCAGTTCCACTACTTTAATGATATCAATAGGGTTACTACAGTACAATTCCCTTGGACTGTGGACTTGGATGCCTGTCTCTATCAATGTAGATGCACCATTAGAAGTCATCATTCCTAATAACTCATTGCTGCTTCTGAACTTGGGAGTCTCTGTTTCTCCTGAAACTCCCAGTGGAGCTGCTCATGAGAACACTCTCAGCCCTATTTAGTTAGGGTGATCTAAATGAATTTAAGCAGTAGGTATTTGCTGATCTAGCTCATTTTGACAAAAGCCATTTAGACTATGTTTATGTAAGTAGGCAGATTTAGGAAGCAATATTTGGCAAAGGATCGCTGATGATCAGCGAAGGGTTGAGCTGGTGAACGTGTCTTTTTTCACTAATACAGTGTTTAAATGTTTGTTTCTCTATGTCTACCTTCAACATAGCTGTAGTGATAGTGATGTTTTTGAGTTTATACTTATGTAAATTAGTCCTATAAAGGAAGAATAAATGCATTTTATAAAGTTAGTACTTCTTAGCAATATATAGAATGCTATAGTTACCAATTAGAAATATTACAAAACTCCACACATCAAAATAATATAATGACATAAAACAGCAAATACACAAGTATTTTAAAGGTTTAAATAACATGTTGTTAGCATTTGACATGCAAAATTCATTTGATAATACCCAGTTTGTGAACTCTGGGGAGTGTTTTATCTGTCATTATTCAAAAAATATATTGATTGCTTTAGTGTAGGAGAAGGAATTTCTTTACCCATCATAAATAGTAGCCTCGAGAATGTCTAAACTAAATTAATGTGATTTTAGGAACAAAGTGATGATGCAATAGAAAACCAGTCTGTTTTATTTTTATTTCAAAGCTCAAGATTTTATAAATGCCAGTGAATAGTGGTATATGAAACACAAAATACTAAATGCACCTTCTTGTTCACTGCTTTTTCATGGTTTGTTTTTATCTGTGCAACTAATGAAATGTTGAGCATCAAATATGTATTAAACTGTCAACAATACCTTAAAAAGTATTTTCTGTTTGTTTATGTAAATTCTTAGGATAAGCTTTGATGGTTTGGAAAAAGTAGAAAATGTGAAAACACAAACATCATTGTGATTTTTAAAACCTATTGTTAAAAGTTGAAATTTTAATGGATTTGGACATTAAGTAGAAGCTGCTGTCATGTAGGATCGCTGCAACAGCAATGTTTTTATGCATGCATTGAGTCTTATTTCAACATTGAACTGATTTTACAGTAAGTAAAGGAAAATGCTTTCCAGGTTAATGAAATGGAATTTTAGACTGAAGATTAAACCTTTCTGGTTTGGTATTGTGCATCAGCTATGTATTTGCATTTCTGTCACGACTGCAGTATAAATACTGACCTCTTCGGCATTTATGTCATTAGTTACTTTGAAATCTCATTAAGAAATCATCTTGGAAGTGACTTTTGGTTCCTGAGGTTGGAAAAACTGTTAAGTTTCCAGGGTAAGACAGTTTGGAAGATCCAAGTCATGGGAAGCAGCAAGCTATAAAGAATAAAATAATTCAGCTTGGGGCAGGGTAATATGCTTATCAACACTTCTATTATGGTAAAGGTTGGTCTTCTAATATGGAGTTAAAAACTTAATATTGAAAGATGACTTATAATTAAAACCAAAATTTACTTGGACGTGGATCTTGCTTTTAGTTTTGCTTTTAGGAAAAACTAAGAAATTATTTAAAAACATAAAAAATGCATATTTATCAAATGCCCAAACCATGCCTTCTAAATGTTGGTGTTGAATAATATCACTTTATTTTTTTGTTTTTGTGTGTGTTGGAAATAGATGACATCAAAGCAATGCCTTTAAGACCTCTAGAAAAGGCATTTTGACCCTGAAAATTGGTATAAAGTTTTCAAGAGAGTTCTTGTTTAGTACTTGTGACATAAATAGCTGAATCTATTTTCTAAATGAGTATTGAAGGAGAGGGGAATAAAATGAAAAACAAGCTAAGAAATGTAGTAAACATTCAGGAAAAATATTTAGAAATCTCCACAGCCTTGGTGTGCTATAGTTCTGTAAGAAAGATTAGAAACTAAAGATTGGGCACATGACCTCAAGCTATTCAATGCAAATAAGGGCTCGTAGCTTCAGTTTTTTGGCAAAGGGAACAGCTTTCTTGCTGTTCGAAGCATGCTACCAACTAAAACAGTCTCTGGATGCAGTGCTAATTTTGGCAGTAGAAGAAATGCTTGGATTCTCTCTGAAGATTGAAGGCAATGAGGTAAGATACAGCTTAAAATGAGTTGAATGTGAAGAATGCAAACTCAGTAATTTAGATTGTGGTAGTATTTCTTAATAATATAAATTGTTTCTTTCTCAGTTCTGAAAGGGAAAATAAATGTGTATTATCTTGTCCCTCTTAAATGATATTGATAAAATGTAATATTTCAGTGTGATGGGATGTTAAATTACTCAAGATACAAGGTTTAATGATGTATAAAGTCATTTGCCCTGTTTGCATGTTTTTCCTCTTTTTAGGCTAATCAGAAACATAGGTTCAGTTCATAAAGTGTAGAACTTGTGAAAGTAAAACTGTATTTCTTTTTTCTGCATGTAAATGGACATAACTTTATGAATAACGGAGAATGTTTCTTCATGTTTCAATATTGTGTATGCAAAATGATGCTAATTGTAAAGGGCTTGACAGTCTGCTCACTAGATTTGTTCTGGAGAGAAAATTTTGAAGAAATACGTTATGCAAAGCATGTGTAACAAAAAACTGTTTTACATGAAGCTGTGTACTCGGAACGGATTATTGACTAAATTTATATCATTTTATGGGATGACTATAACTGCTTTGAAATCTCCAAGCCTTACATTACCTTCCTAGGTTTTTCTGTTATAGAAATGTATCCTCTATATGCATAAAGCAGTTAGAACTCATGATACTTTTTCTTCTGTGATGCTTGAGGGAAGATTTGGAAAAAAAATATGTCTCCTCAAACGAAGTTTTACCCATATACATTCTTAGAATCATTTTTGTGTGTGTTCTGATTTCTGAAGTGGGAAAAATCTTAAACTGAAAAATAGATGAGCATCAGATGTAAGCCTCAAGAGCCATGGTTTAGAGTACTGAGAATGTTTATCTTTCAGGCAAAAAAGTTTTCAATCTGACTTTTAAATCTAAAATTACACTTTTCTACATCCCTCCAGGCAGACCCTCTTCTAGCTTTTCATGGTTTAATTCCTCTACTCTGAGGAAAAAAAGATTAAGCTTACCCAAGAAAGCTATACTTTCACAGTTTTAGAATAATGGATCTTTCTAAGGACTATACCAGTGGAAAAATAATAATAATAATAATAAATAATAATAATAATAAACTTCAAATCTCCTTCCTTCTTGTCTTCTATAGAAACTTGTCTTTTTGAGAATTGGTCACTTTTCCTTTTGGAAGTTTTTCTCAGTAACTTCACATGTAAATGTTTTCGAGTTGATACAAGATAGGAATAACAGATAAAAAGTAGTAATGTCTGAACTTCAATATTTTTTTCAAAAATACATAATTTCTTACAAGTTAAGAAGTAAGCTTTTTAGCTTTCTAATACATTATATAGTAATTTATTATTATTTTTTTATATATATAATTGAGTAATTTTAGTGCAATAATGGGTGAATTTATGCTTAAGAATCCAAACCAGGGATTAAGACCTTATTTCTTACTCTGGAATGCTATTCAGTAATCTGAGTCCAGCAATTTAGAGGATTTACAAATATAGATACAGTTCTGAGTTTATTTCTTCTGCTAAGTAAATAAACTCATAAATATCTGTCTGTACTTAGGAATGTTATACTGTTGTTTAAATTCCAATTTGATGAATAGAATTATTTCTGTATTTATCCAAGGTCTTACTCTCTCTGTCCCCACACATAAATATCACTGAACTGACCATCAAAATGTTTCTCATGGTCCAGAACTTGCCATAATGTTTAATACATGATGCAGACTGTGTCAAGCCCTTAGTTGTAGTATTCTAACTTTACATATATAACTGTTTACGATTTTGTTGCATTTACTAGGTTTGCTGGGATGGGTAATCTTCTTAAGGTCCTTACCAGGGAAATTGAAAACTATCCACATTTTTTCCTGGATTTTGAAAGTAAGTTCAAACAATTACTAGACAATGAGAGAATCTTTTCCCTGACTTAACAGCAAACTGAGGAAAAACTTTTAAAATCTGATTGCTTGCAGTGTATATTTTCCAGCACAACCAGTCTGTCCAAGTCCTTGTCTCTAAAATCATTTGTTCACTCAGGACTCCTTTTCTCTTCCTTTTCTATTTTTCAGGAACCAAATGGGAAATCTTTTAAAAGTTCTCACTTGCACAGAGCTTGATCAGGGGCCAAATTTTTTCCTTGACTTTGAAAGTGAGCAAAGCTTCTTGCCTGGCTTGCCTTCTTTGCTTATTACTTCCTA
Source organism: Stictonetta naevosa (assembly GCA_011074415.1). Classification (NCBI taxonomy): domain Eukaryota; kingdom Metazoa; phylum Chordata; class Aves; order Anseriformes; family Anatidae; genus Stictonetta; species Stictonetta naevosa. The sequence continues at coordinate 105,181,877 of CM021699.1, read as the reverse complement.
ATAAACTGCATGTGCTTACGCATCATAAAGCAATTCAAAAGGGATTTGCAAGCAAATCAAATTACACTTCAGTTGAATATTGTTTTTTTGATATTTATAAAACCATGTAAAATGATTTAAATTCATTCTGAGCAGAGAAGAGGGCAGAATGATAGACATGCAAGTAAAATCTTACCTTAGTTTCAGAAGATTTATAAGCCATTTTTAAACTTGCATATGAAAGAACTTGACCTCAGCTTCCTTTAACATTGTTATGTTATTGTTGTTGTTGCTTCACTGAATGCAAATATATTGGAAATAAAAATCTTTTAAAAATGTCAACAGTGTAGGTGGCACAGTTTTTGCCTGGTTCAGTGATGATTTAACAGGATTATTACCATTTTTAAAAAGTAATGAAGTGGTCAGAGTGTATGTGCTTGATTGCATCTCTCTTAATTGCATGTTATCAGTTTGCAAACAGTGTTTCGCTTTTTAATTTCCTTGTTGCATCTGTCTCTGAATCAAAGCTATTTCAGTTCTGCTGGCTACAATTTTCCTGCATGTACTTCTAGACATTGTCTTGAAAATCGGTCATCAAGTCCTTAAATAAGAGTTTAATCTTACTCCATTACTTAGGTGAAATGCTTTTTATTTGAAATGCTAACAGTGTGTAATGTTTTGTCTCTTAAAATCTTTGAAGAACAAACAAAAATGTTTTGAGAAAACTCACTTTTTTAATAACTTCATCTTCAAGAATGGTTTAACAGAGAGTGCCAGATGAGTAGGCATCAATTTTATTACCTTGAAATAGCTTTATTGAATAATTTATTCTGAAAGTATTTTTTCTGAAAAAAAATTACATGATGTGAGACTGTGTGTGTACACTGAAGCACTGGTTCAAAAAGTCAATTAAGCACATGTAGTTCTTATGAAATTGTTCAAACATGCTTTCTTGGATCAGAACTGGAGTGTATGCATATAGATTTGTACGTATCTTAATCTTCTCATCTAGATCTTGCCATGTTATGAAGGATCAGTTTTAAATTATGTAAAAAGTTAATTGGTTAGTTGGGGTTTAGAAAAAAGGTACTGCAAGCCATCTATCCCATTTTCACCTCTGTCTATATAATTTGACAATTTTATTGTAAATCTGAGATGTCAAATCTTTATCCAAAGAATCATGTAGTTTTTACTATCAAACTTCAGAATACTTTAGCAGAGCACTGTGCCAAACTATTACAAAGGTTTTCAGCTGCTTTGAGCTTTCAGGTTTAATCAGTCCCATCATGTCCTGTATTGTAAGAAAGTCCTATGAACCAGGAATGTAGACGTAGCAGGAAACAGGTGGCCTGGCAGTGGGAGGCCTTGTAGGAGGGAGAGGGGAACATACCTATTTTATTACCTTTGTAAAAGTGCACTGCCAACAAGAACTGAAGTGGGCCAAAGCACCTTCTCCCAGGGGAAGTGCAAGTGATTGGTAAGCACACACAAACACTTGTCAGGCACAGCTACCTAGAGATTGAAATAAAGTCATGAAGATTTTTATGGAATAAAATATGTGTTCTGGGGAAGGGATGTGACAGCAGAGGCCTGTGGTTGCACGCCTTTGTCTCCTTAGACATTGATCGATGTAAAATGCTCTCAGTTAATGGCTGTAGATGCCAGTCTTCATACATGCTTGCTGACTGTGTGACTTTCTGTGGACTTAGTTTTTAGTTCAGTGGGTGAAAGTTGTCACTAGAGTTGGTTATTCAAATATCTCTAAAAATCCTTCAGCTTTGTATCTGTAAGGTGTAGTTGGTAAAGATACATCCATCGTAGTTCCAGACAGGAGTTGGCCTCAGTTTTTGATACCTTGTTGAACAAGATAGTTAGGACTATGCTAAAGTACAGAGATGTTCCTCGTGCGTCCTCTTACAGCCACGTTAATGTGTGAGCATGCACTGAAATCTCCAGGTATCTGGTAGACAGTTCTGGTGTTGTGTGTGCTGTATGAGGCACAGAATTAATTGTAATTGAGAAACCGATTTTAAAGTGACTGTATGCTGATTATAATCAAATCTTGAAAACTTTTGTTTGTAAATTCAAATATTTCAAAGTGCATTCACCATAGCCAAAAACCTATCAATGCATGTATCGAACTTATTGAGAAAAGTCAAATAATTGGCTCTTTTAGTTTCTATTCTCACACTTTTATTCTTATATACCTGATATCAGCAATAAGAAGTGTTATTAGAACCTAATGCAGTTACAAATATTTCCTTGTAAATAAGTTAAAAAACAAACAAAAACCTTTCCAAATCTTTGGAAAGGTCTCTCATTTAATGTAAAATCAACTTTTGATAGTTTCAGAAGACTCAGATATTTTGATGTTATAATTTGTGTTATAACAAAAAAGTAAGTTTAGTCATGTTTTTAAGACTAGTAACTGTAAGTAATTACTAACTGTAAGTAATTACTAACTGTGAGTAATGCAGTCATTACTTACAGTTCTCCTGTAAAAAAACCCTTACTGTGATGATCTCCTGACACTGCAGGATGTAAAACCAGGGGCAGCGTGGTGTAGTGCTTCCTTATAGAACAGGACAGGTGCAAGAAATTCTATTATTTTCTTTCTCCCTGAAAGACTTACTGTGTCTGCAGGCTGAGTTGGGAGTTAGGCTGAGTTTGTTCCTGCTTTCTCCAAAGGTTTTTTTTTCCAGTCACTGTAGCTGTTGAATATTGTAGGTATGTGGTAGAAGGTGAAGTTTAGATACGCTAAATTTAATACAAGACAGAGTTAAGGTTACTGTAGAGACAATTGGTTTCTTACACAGTTCTTTCCTTTTCTCTCCCCCTAAATTATATTAATCTGTAGAGTCAAGTAGCTTGTGCTTTTCATTGATAGGTAAAAAGCAAAATATGTAGAAATGTTCACACACATCTACATATATATATGTGTGTGTATACACATACAAACAAAATCTCTTTCAGGTTAATACAGACAGGTCAGGTACCGATTTTAAGGCGAGCAAAAATTCCTTTTCTGTGTCACTAAAACCTTCAACCAAATGCAGTTTCAAATGTACTTGTATTATGCTCATGATTCAATAAGACTGTCATAGACTTCCTTCATTCAATTTCAAATATACTGTGTAAAAAAGATTAGCTGCCAGGTTCTTTAAATATTTACTAATCTTCCATCTATCTTCCAACTAGAAGTGTGATGTATCTAAGATGAGACTTAAAGGAAGAATTAGTGTGATTGTAGAAATGCAGTATCCCTTTCTGTCCACAAGGATTTATTCCAATTGTGCTACACCTATTCTGACACATTCATCTGAGAAAGAATCATGCCTGCGTTCATCTCTGCTTTAGACTGCAAAATGACTAAACCAAAGTTAAATAGGTGAAACTATAGTTTCAAGTGTTAGTGAAGTAACTTGTTCAGTAACTTTCTTGAAAACATTTCAGTGCAAGTATAAGTATCCCCGAGAGGTTTCTGTTGAGTTCAACTGCAAGAATTAATACTGAACGTTATAAAAACACAGGAAATACTCTGGAGAATGTCCCTTTTTAAATGACAGGTATGTTGAGTTGATGCGTTTACTGTATTTCATTTTTTTTTGCATCAGGATATTGCTTTTTAGTTTTCATGCACTTTTTCATTAGCAGTAAGCTGAAATCTCAAAGTAAATCTGTCAGCACGACTTCTGAAATGTTTACAGAATTTTTGGATATTCCTTCCATAGTACGTTTTGCTGTTCTTCATTTGGAATTTATTGTACCTGAAAAGAGGGTATGTGACATACTTCTTCCTGCTATGCATACAATGTGCCGTACAAACATTGTTAAGAAAAAAAAATCCTTTTCCAACTATGCAGGAGTAGAGCAGATATGATCTATCTCTATACCTCAAGAGTCAGAGGTTTTATGTGCTGTTGTTGGTCAAAAGTAGTATGAGTGCTTATACAAAGAAAGCACAAGAAGAATGTGAAGGTTTAAAATTCACTTGATAATCAATTTAAGCTGATCTAGCTGTGTGCTTCTCCAAAGGGGTGATCCCCAATGATTTGTCACGTAGTCCATATCCTTGTACTAGAATACTAGAATTAACATGTACAAATATGGCTGCACCAGTCATGAATGATAATTATGTGGGAAAATGACACTGCTAGGAACTAGCTGTTCAAAACAAAACAAACAAAAAATCCTACCAGCTTACTTCTTTCCACTTCCTACTAAGTATTCTTTCAGTCATATCAGAGTGATCTGGATGACTGCATGGCTGGAAGAGCCCTAACAGTGTCACATGAATGAGAACAGAAATGCCAGAGAGAACGACAAGCAATTGAACAGATCTAGATATCTTAGGTCAGTTAAGAAACTGCACAATAAGGTCAGCATAGTAGTCAGTAGACTCTTGTTTTACTAGTTTCCCTTATTACCTTTAATTTTTAGGCAACATGTTGTAAGGTTTAGTTGTTCTGTGCAACAGAAATAAATTTATATTCTTAGAAGTTATGATTTTTCTAGAACAGAATTCTGCTTTAATTAAATCCCAGATTTTTTTAAATTTAATCCCAGAAAGCAAACTGTATTACTGTTCTGCACTTTGTGTGAGTATTTGTATTCAAAATGATAGGTATTTGAATTGATTATATACCACTTGGTCTTAATTCCTCCTTTGCTCTTAACTCAGAAAAAATCTTGTTAGGAAGAGTGAGTACATGACAAATTTTGAGAGTTTATGGTCTTCACAGCTAATGAAGGCTTTTGTTGTTAGCCCATAGGGTGAATTATGTTGAAATTGACTTTGTCCCTTCAAAAATTGTTTTGTTGTTTAGATCTTCACCTTGTTTATATTAGTAACAGATAAATGAATTCTGGGTGTTTGAAGCTCTTTCCATAGCAGCTTATATGAGTGCTCTTTTTTTTGTAGAAATCTGTTGTCAAATTACTACTGCCCAGTTTTCAGGCAAAGTAAATAAGTACTTCTTGAATTCTTAGAAATAATTTGATGGTTGAGGTAACAACAATTTGTTTTGAAACTAAAAGACTAGAGCTTTATAACTTGCTTTGGAAAGCTTGTAAGTTTTTGGCAGGAAATGTCTTTAGTGTCACCTTCAGTCCCATCCTCTCCCCACATATAATTATCTTTTATAAGACCAAACTCTTTGAACTCAAAACCTTAAAAGAACCTGAACCCTTTTTCCTAAATGTTAGCTAGGTGGACTTGTTATCTGATCCCTCCCCAGAGAATCAAGGACACTTATTTTCCAGTGTTCCTCCTCCACCATCCTCAAAAAGATCCCTGAAGTACTGAGTTATGATTGTTCATATATGATTAAAAGTGTCTATTAATAGAACATGTCTGGCAGCGGAGCAACTGCCCATTTTTTGCACAATAGGGTATTAATTAATTCCCTTGCCCTGCAGTCAGGAAGGCTGGAGATGTAATCTGTATCCAGCCTGAGGAAGATTACATTTGTCTCCTGCACTTCAGAGTGCCCTAAGCAAAAAGTTGTGGTTTAGTCTCAGAGGTCACACCGCCTCTTCTCAGGCTGTCCACTCTGCATCTGTCACAGAGCTGGAAGGGAGCAGCAAACGAAGCCTCAGACTGAGTTGCTTGGCACAGCATCATGTCCATAGCAGATACTACCAATTTAGAGAGCTTCATCTTGTTCTGGCTAATTTAGAAAGGATGAAATTCAAAAATCTGGTGTACACTGTCATTTTGCTTTATATGATTGGTAGGATTCTGTTTCTGCATGGTACTGTACTTTTTAATGTAATGGATATAGCAAGTTCTCATATTCTCTGAAATACATTATTCACTGTAGTTGAAAGTAACGCTTTTTGTCTTTTTCAAGGACATAAGCTAGCTTTTTGTGCCAGATTGGAAGAGGAAGAATCATTGGCATGATGACAGACCTGTAAGAGGATTTCAGAAGGATGCAGTAATATATATATGTGCTGCACTCTGACTTGCTTTTGGTGGCTGCTGAAATTATTGGCTACATTCAGCCATGGGTAGGACAAGAAGAGGTGAAAGTAGAGCCTGTAAAACACCTTGCTTTACTCACTATTATTTTGCTAGGTTGTCAGAGCCAGCTGACCAGGGTATTTTGTGACAAATACGATTGCACACTTAATGAAATGCAAGAACTATCCAACCTCACGGGGAATCCCCTTAGCTTGAAATTAATTTGAGGGTGGAATAAATTTCATCGCTTTTCATCTGCATTTCAGATACAGAAATGGTGTATGGATTGGAAGTACTCTTTTTAGTACTGAATTGTTATCTCTTCATAAAAATCAATTGTTGAGATATTGTTACACTTGACTTTGTCTTGGTAAATGCTTCATATCCATTTTTCTATATTTAATCTTGTCCTGTGAGAACTAGTGTCTTACATATGTAACAGTGTCTATGCTTTTTCTAATGAATAAATGGTGAAGGATGAGGTTGTTCATTGTTAGGATTTTTTTGAAACAAATGACATATATTTTAAGAAAAAATATTGATTCCACACTGCAACCCTACCAAGTACCTGAAATACATAATGCATCCCCAAATGGACTGAAGTTGGTCCAGATTCCATCTTTTTCCCCTTTCTTTCTTTTTTTAAAAATCAGAAGTCCCATCAAAAATATTGAATAGAGCGTGTCTAATGATGAAAGTGTTCATTTGTTCGTGGAGTGGATGAGTTACCATGTTCTGGTTAATCCTGATGGAGCCAATGGAATAACTTTTCTCTCCATAACTATTTTTTGTTGTTGTTGCTTTCTGTATGAAAATTTGCTGGTAGAATCTGTATATAGAAATATACAGATTTCATCGAATCATAGAATGATATGGGTTGGAATGGACCTTAAAGATCATCTAGTTCCAACCTCCCACCAGACCAGGTTGTTCAAAACCCCATCCAACCTGGCCTTGAACACTTGCAGGGATGGGGCATCCACAGCTTCTCTGGGCAACCTCTTCCAGTGCCTCACCACCCTCTAGGTGAAGAATTTCCTCCTAATGTCTAATACAAACCTACCCTCTTTCAGTTTAAAGCCATTGCTCCTTGTCCTATCACAACACCCCCTGACAAAGAGTCCTTCCCCAGCTTTCCTGTAGCCCCTTTTAGGTACTAGAAGGCCACTGCAGGGTATCCCCAGAGCCTTCTCTTCTTCAGGCTGAATAACCCCAGTTCTCTCAGCCTGTCCTCATAGGAGCCCTCTGATCATCCTCACGGCCCTCCTCTAGACTTTTTCTATAAGGTCCATGCCCTTCTTGTGCCTGGGGCCCCAGAGCTGAATGCAGCACTCCAGGTGAGCTGAGTAGAGGGGGGAGAATCACCTCCCTCAACCTGCTGGCCACGCTGCATTTTTTCACTCAAATGAGCTTTGGCATTGTTAGAATAGAAAAACAATTTTAAAAGCCAAACTCTCAACCATGAAGAATTCTTTATTCCTTTTAATTTTTGTTGTTATTATTGTTTGAAGCAAGCTGTTTCTTTTTCAGTGATTGATCACAGGTATTTTAGCTGACCATGTTTGGCAAAATGTTTAAGTAAAATCTCTTTTGAAACCATAATTTTATCGGAGCATCCGTTTGCGTAACATACGGTTCATAAATAAGATGCATGTTTAAAAAAAAAAAAAAAGTCTGATTGATCCTCCCTGCCTTTGTGTTTAAGCTAAACACTTTCAGCATAAATACAAACTGCTTCTGCAAGTGCAAGCTAAGCCTATTGCTCTGTAGCTTTTGCAGCCCCCTCCCTTCCCTTTTCCAGCCATCTACCTTTCTGCTAGTACTACTTCCCCAGGTGCTGGGATACAAAATAGCTCAGTTGGTTTCAAATGTTCACCCTTAACCCAGCTTTGAAAGATGAATTCGAAAAATTTGATAAAGATTAACTACAAAGGATGTTATTAAAGACCGTTTCTAAGTTCCAAAATGCTGAGCAGTCTACAACATTTAAATCTTTATTAGGGGGTAAAACTTTTTAATGCAAATAAGCTGTAAAAGTAACATAGAAGTACTTTGCTAACTAACACATGCTTCTGGTGACCTGTATATGCAAATTTTACACTTGTGATTTGTACTAATAGTTTACTTATTCTCTTTTATGCTGGAAATGCTACTCTAATTAACTTTTATTTAACAATTAAAATATAAAAACTGATTTATAGGTGACTCCTTCCTTCCACCTAAGTTACTGTTCTATAGTATGTAACTTCTTAGCAAGAGTACCACCCTCCTTGTTAAACTCAGAAATGTTTACTGTTTTACTGTTCCCCTCTTTTTCACAGGGTCAGAGAACCATTACAGTGTATACATGAGATTTCTTGCAGCTTGGGGAAAGAATCAGTCAGTATCACTGTAAGCTTAATATCACTAAGAGTTCAGTTCAACAGCACCGTCAGAGCTGTGATTTTTGTCTTTGGGGTACTTTTCCCTTTGATTCTCCCTTCCCTCTGAGATGTTTACAAGAGGTGATATCCCTGGAGGCCTCAGGGAGTGAGCTGAGTCGAAGAAGGTACCAGTTTAATATTTAAACAAATTACGCTAACCCAAAAAGCCAAAGAGAAAGTCTTCAAAAGTGTTTGCTCTTTCCATATTTTCTCCAAGTTCAACTGGTTCGTTTGCCTCTAATAAGGATTGAGTAAACAAATCCCATACTTATTTATAGCAGGAGAAGTGTGCCTCATTTCTTAAGGAGAGTGAGAAGACTAAATAGAAAAAGTATATTTAATGTTTCTTGCCTGTTAACATAGAGTTGTGTACAGTTGCTCTTCATAATCATTGAATTTCGAGCTGAAGGTATCTCCTTGCTTTGAGTTCAGACAAGTAGCCGTTAACAGTTGACATAAGATTCACCTTCACAGTATTTTTTTTCTTCCATTAAGATCAAAATACTGTCTTTAGGGGGGAAAAAAAGTCTCGTAGAAGTCTGCTGGGACACTGTGATTCTACAACTGCTGACTGCAATTGTATATGTAGGTCATCCAGTCGAATCAGTGTCATTAACTTTATGTTTCAAAGCAAAAAATGGGAGAAGATTTCTACCTTGTCTTGCAAAGTGATGTTAAAGGTCTGACATCAACACTTGATAACATACTGCTTTAAAAATCCTATCACGTTGGATTTGTGTGGGAAAATTTATCTTAGAATTGTAGAATGGTTTGGTTTGGATCTTTATAAGGATCATCTAGTTCCAACCTCCACTGCCATGGGCAAGCACATCCTCACTAGATTAGGCAGCCCAAACCCCATCCCACCGGGACTTGAACACTTCCAAGGAGGGAGCATCCTCAACTTGTCTGGGCAGCCTGTTCCAGTGCCTCACCACCAGAGTGAATAATTTCTTATCTAATCTAAACCTCTTTCAGTTTAAAATCATTTCCCCTCGTCCTATCACTATGTGCCTTGCTTGCACTTGGCCTTGTTGAATTTCGTGATGTTCATGCGGGCATTTTAATCTCCTTCAAAATGTCACTTCTCTGAATATAAAGGCCTACAGGCCATTCCCACCCTGAAAACAAACTTATCATTGACAGAACTGTTTTTATTTTAGTAGCAGGAATGGTCTTTGACATACAAAGGGAAAATGTTTAATAGTATTGTACCTGTGTTTTTACAAAAGGAGAAAAATTACCCCAGTTAGGGAAGCCTGGAGGAAGTTTAATATTCTACTGCACCGTTCACTGAAAGGCTTGATTTTATCCCCAAGCTGCAAGAAACATGAACAATCCTTTGCTTGAGGATTCAAGCTGTGGAGCTCATGAGTGAGAGGCATTTTTACTAAAAGACTGAGGCATTATCCTGTTTTCTAATACTACTGCTTTGTGATACTGCTTCACTTCAAAATGCTGCTTTTTGAGAAGAGACATTCTGAGCCAGAGCTTACCAAAACTGTACTGGTTTTCCTTCCTTTGTGTATAGAAAGGAAAAGCTTTGATGTTAGCAGAGTGGCAGTGCAATATAATTGTGTGTTTAAAAAAAAATGCATTTAACACATAGTCAAGTTGAATGTAATTAAGTAGAACTGAGTAATCTTGCCATTTGTATTGCAGCTACTTTTTGACTTGGTGCCTTTTGCTTTTACATTTCTTAGATGCGCAGCCCACAGATGGAGAAAGGGAAGTATGGAATCAGATCAGTGCAGTTTTACAGGACTCGGAAAGTATGCTTGCAGATCTTCAGGCTTACAAAGGAGCTGGACAAGAAATAAGAGATGTATGTTCATTAATGCTAATAACAGTTCTCTGGAAGCAAAATCAAGCAAAACTCAATGTGTTCCTTGCTTCTGTTCTGTTCTGCATGTTCTGTGGAACTATATGAAAATCTTCATTAAAATTGTTTTTTGAAAACATGTTACTGATTATCAGTAACATAATAAGCCCTAACGTCATATCATCAAATGATGAAATGAGTGTTGGAATTTCTTTTGGTTTTACTATTAGAAATTAGTAATTATTTTTCACTTTGATACTGAGTTTCAAATGCCTCGTTTCATATATCTAATGGCAGAAGTCACAGCTGAGAATGTGGAAGAAATAATGCTCAAATATCAGAAATACGTAGAAAAAAAGTTGAAATAATGGAGAGAAGAGAGATGGAGAAAATGGAGAAAAAAGAGAAATAATGAAACACAGTAAATTATTACTTTATATCAGCTTTGCACGCGTCTTTTTCTGTGAAACTGGTCCTGAAGTAAAATTCTGAACTGTAACTTAAAATTTGTCTCAACTTATGGAATCTTTTCCTGCATCATCCTTATGTTTACTTTTATTATGAGCTATTGGTTACTATATGTTGGTTGCTATATGTTGAAAATTTCAAAAGCATCACAACTTAAAAAAAAAAGTTTCTGCAACCTTATGCTTTCACAATATTTTTTTTAATCATCAAGTTAAAAGGGAGAAGGAAGTTGGAAAAGAATGGTATTTTATTTTTTCATTTAATAATTTTCTATTCCTATACAGTGTAATTTCTTGTAATTGTTCTGTGTTTTATAATACTTTCTAAAACTCCATACTAAAAAACTTCCAAACCACCTTTTGGTAGTTACTCAAGGATCACCATTCTTTACTCTGATATTTTCATTTCAGGCAATACAAAACCCCAACGATATCCAGTTGCAAGAAAAAGCGTGGAATTCAGTATGTCCTCTGGTTGTAAGGCTGAAGCGTTTTTATGAGTTTTCACTCAGATTAGGTGAGCCTTGTGTTATTTTATCTGTTTTACCAGCTTACTTTAAGGAAATACAAGGTTTCTTTTTCCACAAACTTTTAAAAGGTCATTATTCTTTCTTTTTGATACCAACAGAAATTTGCTTTCAATTACATTTTTCAGGGCGTACCTTTTAATTTATTTGATTTCAAAATTATCACAGTTTATTAGCTTGTCATTCAAGTCTGTATTATCTAGAGGACAAGCAGAGTGTGTGATCGTAACAATATGAAGTTTGATGCCTCCCACTGTTCAGCGCATCATTGATTTTTATTGTAGTAATGCAATTTAGTTTTCATAATTTGGATTCTTGAAGAGAATGGTTTTAAAATGAATTAAGACCATATATATATTGAAATATATATAATTATAGTAAAATACATAGTAATACGTGTTTTTTTTTAAGGAGGGAGATAAGAGAAAGGAGTGTATCAATAAAGTCTCTTGCAGGGTGAAAATCCAAGGCTGGGAATATTTTAAACTGATTTTGATATCCCTGCTCTCCACAAAAAATTATGTAATTAATCTTTGAATTAGGATTCTAGATAAGAACCAGTATGCAAAAAATGTAGTTATAAAGTGGGAGAGCTACCAATACAAGAGAATTCTCCTACAACATCCTAAGTGTATCCCTTTTTGAGTAATGCTAGTAATTATAGCCACAGGAGCTGAACTACGTTGCTATCAGTGCCTCAGAGTACGCTTCTAATAACTGAGGTGCCAGAATAATCTCTGTACTGTGTTGATGGCTAATTGAGTAAGATGAAAGAGAGAGGGCAGGATATTTGAATACAAGAAAAATGCTTTCTCCGTACAATTTTTGATAGGGATTCCAGATAAAGGGTGTTAGAAAGGAAAAGGAGAAGTAAGGGAAAGGAGCTCACTGATGCAAAATGGAGAGAAAATGGCAGCTTAAAGAGGCAAGCGTCTTTGACTAATTTTCTTAGAATAGAAAGGAAGAGCGTTCCTGTTTGGGCTCTGCATATTCAAAGGGTTCCTTCCTTTTTAAAAAAGAATATTTAGATACCTATGTAAAAATTGTCATAATATGTATTAAATAAAAGCTGTGCTTCTATTTTTTTATTTAGAAAAAGCCCTGCAAAGCTTATTGGAATCCTTGACTTGCCCACCTTATACTCCAACTCAACACCTGGAAAGGGAACAAGCTCTGGCTAAAGAGTTTGCAGAAATCTTACATTTTACTCTTCGTTTTGATGAACTTAAGGTAAATAAAATCTTATAGTACGTGCTAATGTTTTCTGTATATTTTGAACTGAAACTGATTATCTCCTATTTGTCCTTCCCTTAGATGAGAAACCCAGCAATTCAGAATGACTTCAGTTATTATAGGCGGACAATAAGTCGTAACAGAATAAACAACATGCATGTAAGTAAATAAAATCTGATCTGCTCTTCATGCAGATGTATTTGTCATTTTGTGTGCATTTACACCATTTGTAGTAATATTTTTTATTCTGATTAGCTAGCTGTCATGTTCTGTCCTTCACACTGAGAGTTAATCAGCAGTGATTAGGATGAAACTATTCATGTAACAATCTGCTTGCTGATGTGAGCATCTTGCTGCTGCCAAGATTTTTAAGTTTTACTAACTATTTTTTTCTCGTGTTTTCATCAGCTAGACATTGAGAATGAAGTAAACAATGAAATGGCCAATAGGATGTCCCTGTTTTATGCTGAAGCCACACCAATGCTGAAAACACTCAGTAATGCAACTACACACTTTGTATCAGAAGTAGGTAATGGGGGAGAAAAGAGAGAAATGCATAGACATTCTTAATTTTAATTTTACAAGAAAATTTACTGAACAATGTCTGTTTTTAACCCTTCCAGAACAAAACGTTGCCAATTGAAAATACAACGGACTGTCTAAGTACTATGGCTAGTGTATGTAAAGTCATGTTGGAAACACCGTAAGTTTTACCTTAAATCTTGCTTTTCTTCTATGAGTGAATTTGTACCATATTTATTTATTTGGTACCATATTTATTTATTTATTTATTTGCACCTGTAATAAACACTTCTTCTAGATGAATTCCTGTTTACCTTGTTATCATATTGGTATACAAAACATTATCTGTTTTAGAAAGCTTTGCCCCTTTTTAACAATTTTAGGATATTTTTCATCAATCAACATTGAATTTTGTTAGGTTGGGATTACACAGTCAGCCTGTATTACAACAGAGGTTAACACACAAGTATGTGTAAGTGCATAGGTTTCAATATCCGTGACTTGTCTAACCAGAGTCATAGGCCAAATGCCATCTCTTTATTGCCCATTCTGCTAATAAATAAGCAGATTTTGGCTCTTCCAAGTGTCATTTCTGCAGGTGATACACAGGGACTACTCTGAAGATAATTTGAATAGGTCTTTCTTGGATGCAGCCATTTTATTCTGGATATGAGAAAGCTCAGTTGTATGGAAACCGTATAGTTGCTTTCTTATTTACCTGCATAATTATAGCCAATGGAGTTACTATTGTTTAGCTGTGCTTTTGGCCAAGTATTTTTTAGGTTAGAGGTCTCCTCTGAGTGAAAAATAAATAGAAGATAGATTCACAGTAATCTTGTCTTTAAATTGTTTGCTCATAATGCCATATAAAGGGTAGAATGCCTGAGGTTATTGTGATTATTTATGAAGATTCTGAAGAAGTGTATATAGGAGGTGGGGCTCATCTCACAATACTTGGACATTTTAGAAGAGTCATTGTAAAATAACCTCATTTTTTTGCAAAATTAGAGTAACAGTAAGTAAAGTGTTGTCTACCAAAACATAAAATTGACTTTATTATCCAGTTCTTGGTTCTAATTGTGGGATAATCAAACATTTTCACATGTAAATGTCTGTAGCTTTTAAATCAGGCCATGTTATGATGCTGTGTTAATAGTTGTAAATTGAAGAATAAAATCTGAAGTCACTGTAAACTGAGAGATAATACAGTAAATCTTTTGGTGTTTTTAATGTTTAAGTATTTTTTTTATATTGAAAGCCAATAAATGACAGTAGATGTCTATGTATTATCTATTCAAAATAATACTTGTTAGAAAAATAGCAGTGATTACTGTTTTTCAGACTTTCTAGTTAATTCTTCATTAATTTATGATGATTTCAGGTATTGGAGCTGTTAGGGTCTGACTTAACTGTGCCATCCATACTCCTATTTTGCAATTCAAAAGTCACAGAAAATCTCTTTGGAATTAGTTCAGTCATGTCCCATATAGTGTACCTCTGCATTTAAGATGTTTACTGAACCTGGGTTGTTGAAGTTGCCTATGTACATAGAAGAGAGCTATGATTCACCTAGCTGAAGCCCTAAGCTTACTAGCTGCTAAAATTAAATCTCACCTAAATGTTAGTCATTTCAAAGTAAGCAAAAAGAGTAGCTTTCCTTTGAGGTCCCAATATGTTGTACTTCTAAGATTAAACAGAAGCTCAATTTTTCTCCATCATAGTTCATTAACTATAGAAGTCTTCTGCAAAATTGATGGTTCTAAGTTGATGGCTTCACAGTAGTGAGGATCTGAGCTGTGAAGAGTCAATAGGACAGATTTACATATCTCTTTGTGTTCAGAACTTTTCTCAATTGACATGGATTTATGCAATTTAAAGATCTTTAAAATTTTTCTAAAATTCTTCTTCTTATACTATCTTTAAGTACAATGTTAAGGTTTCACACATTCATAGTCCAGTTTGGAAAGCTATCAAGCTAAAAACATTCAAGACTTTTTGTTTCTTTTGTTCTGTTTTTCAGTGAGTACAGGAGTAGATTCACCAGTGAAGAGACTCTTATGTTCTGCATGCGTGTAATGGTGGGAGTTATTATTCTGTATGATCATGTTCATCCCGTGGGAGCTTTCTCAAAGACATCAAAGATTGATGTAAGAATTACTTTTTTTAATATTCTATAGGTTTGAAAGCTAGTTTGCAGATTTTTTTCAGCACAAGCTTACAACTTTGTATAAATCATTTTAATTACTTTTGAATGGCAAAACTTAAAATTTATGCTACCTGCATACTTTCATATATCAGCTTGTTTGGAATTAAAATAAGGATCAGTATTTTCTCTCAGACACAGATACCCATTTGTCTTTGTTAGCTCTGCTTTTCTGCCAACTGTACAGTTACACTAAAATAATTTTGTATTATAGCTAACTTTGAATAAGTTCTGTGGTCATAATTTTTTATTAATCATGTAATGTCTTCATACTGAAATGCTTATCTTTGGCTGTAGTTCTGTTGTAAATAAGCAGATATTCTACATTGTCTCTGCTTTGTCTGTGATCTAAAGTAACAGAACTGAAATGCTACTGTTGTAATGTTGATAATGAGCCTTCAGTTCTAGTGTTGGCATGAACAGTCACAGCAAAATCAACCTTATTTTTTTTATCTGAGATATTGCAAGCATGTACAAAAAAGTGCTCTATTGGTGCTACATGTTTTTACAAGCCTAAATCTCATGAACTATATCTTTCAGAAGAAATAATCTGTAATTCATGAAAAAAAGCTAAATGTTTCCCTTTACAAGACAGTCTACTTCAAAAGAAAAAAGATATATATATATAAATATATATATATATAAAAAATGTTGTGCTCCATGACACTGAGTCTTTGTTAGCATTTTTTATCTGCGAATACCAATATTTTACTAGATCTCTGACTCTGCTTAACAGAGGGAAAGGGATTTCACAAAGAGGTGAATTGATTTGCTCAAGGTCATGCAGCAGATAAAGTCTGGGAATTAAATTCAGACTTCGTGACTTCTAATTTGGTCTCTTGCCTTCAAAGAATACACAAGTAGAAATTTTCGCAGGACCAAATATACAGTGTGTGTACTTTGTTTATCACATTTATCCTAAAGCCCTGTAATCTTACAGGATAGTCAGTGTAAATGGGAGGCAGGAAATGTACAAATCAGTTTTTAAAAATTAGCATATGATCTCAAATATTAATTTGCTTAATTAGTTTAGAGATTGTTCTTTAGAAAAAAATCCTGTTGTATTTCAGGTGATGCATTTATTTTACTAAAAAAAAAGCAATTCTATTCTCCAAGCTAGTCGTTTCTTGGGAGCCATTTCAAGAGTTTAGGGACAGTGGAACCTTTCCTTTCTTAACCTTTCCTTAACCTTTCCGTTACTCTTTCAAAGCTGGATACCACAGAGTTGTATTTCAAGCTGTTAATGATAGGCACCTAGCTTAGACACCCTAAGAGCTTCTATTTTTTTGACTGTCTTAAGGATTCTGATGCTGACAAAAATGGAAATGAATGCTTTGAATTTTTATCCCTTTTGAGTTTGTCTGATCTAATGGGACATCTGAATGTGTACTGCATACTATATAGAAACACTGAGTTTCTCTTGTTCAGGAGAACTTTGTCACTTAACTATACATGTGCTGCTCTCCTGAGAATTTCATTTGATTTGGTATTTGCATAGCTAGGTTTATCTTACAGGTAGAAATGAGCCAACTGAACAGTGATCAGTAATTGTTAGACTGGTCTTTGTACAGGAGGCTGAGTCACATTTTCCAAATAATTTTTATTGGCAAATACATGGACCCCGACTTCAGTTAATCATTCATTTCCATAATAAGGCAGAGTTGCTCTATAGCTACAAAGAAAATACTGGCTTGTAGATTTAGCACTGTAATGTGACTTGGAATATTAAAAGGATCACATCTTGGCTGTTCCGTGTCTTTACCTGTTACTTCAAATAAGACTGAATTTATCTAGACTGACTTCTGGATAGCTGTAGCTATAGATGTATACTTAGCAATGGGAAGAAATATGTATTTCCAGAGCACCATTCACTACATCTGAAATTATATTTTGAATAGGTTGGAGTAATTTACTGTTTCTCTCTGTGGACTATATAAGGAGTCTGTATTTTGGGTCAGATGAGTTCTGTGTCTTCTTTCTCTGCTTTATTATCTTTTGTAAATTTGGACGGTATTTTTAGCCTGATTATTACAGTCTCCAAGGCAGATGTTCTTTCACTATCATGTCAACATCAGGGACTTCTCATCTCAGATGAAGTTAGAAACCACTAGTTATGAAACAAAATGTAATCTATCACCATTTACAACTATAAATGGACTACTGAAAATTACTTCTTTGTGTGCAAGTATAAAAATAAAAGTCAAAGTTGAAACATCTCTTTTGATGTGATATGGACTAACAGCCAGTGATATGGAACTCTCTCTCAGGGTTTGATTTTTTTTTAGCTTATGTCAGCAATTCTTGAATTCTTTTTAAGTTGGAACTGGAGAAATTGTGTGTGAGTTAAAATAAACACTTTTGATTTATAATTTAGTATCAACAGATACTTACTAAAGTAGGTGCTTTCTCTAATTTAAAGTAAGACACACTTTTTATTGTGTCCTACAAAGCAGCGTTAACACTCAGTAGGAAAAAAAAAACTGCCTGTCTTTGGTGAAATTTTTCCTTGCTTTCAGCTAGTGCGATTCATATATTATTGTTCAATAGTGGCATGCTTCTGTTCCCAGATGAAGGGATGCATAAAAGTTTTAAAGGAACAACCACCTGACACTGTGGAAGGACTTCTGAATGCTCTCAGGTATGTATCAATTAATTGTTTGATTCAGCCTTAACAAATTCCTTTTTTTTTTTTTTTTTCTTCCCCTCCCAGTTTCTTCATGGTTAAGACTTTTCACCCTAGAAGTTTGTTTTATCAAGAAAACTGTCCTTTCAGATAAGCATTCATCACCCGGGATTTTTTTAAGTAATATTAATTTCTCTCAATTCCATTTCACTTTGATAGGCAATGATAATTAATACTGGAAGTCATAATGTCCTACGTCAGTGATACTTAAGCAAAAGTTCATTTAATTGCCTAAAAATTAGCTATCTAAAAAGTAAACAATATAGTTAAGTATGTTTTCTATGCTCAGTTAATATTCAGTGGAAAAAAAAAATGGGCATTTCTGTCTACTTCTCTGTCTTTGTTGCTTACAAGCATCGTCAGAACACTCAAATTAGGTAATTGACTTTTATATAAGTAAAGTTAGGTGACATGAATGTTAACTGTTCACTCTACCACAATCTTCTTGAGACATCTCCAATTGTCTAGAACTATATTAAAAAACTGGAATGGTACGGTGCTTCAACAACCACTTTATAGAGTCAACTTCAGAGTTGAAGTGACTGCTAGAAATGCTGTCCTTAAAGCTGTCTGCAGATAACCAGCAGCCTGTGCAGACCCAGTAAAGGAGAACAGCAGGAAATCTGAGGAAAGGACAGGAAAGAGACTAAAAATTTCAGGAACATTGCAATTTAGAGCACTGATCTACTACATCTACTCTTGCATTGGACTGTCAATTTGAGTATATAGTTGGAGCTTTATTTTAAGGCACAGCTAGAGAAAGATTTCTTATACAAAATATCTCAGTAGTTAGAACACTTAGAAACAAATAATAGAATATAGAATAGAATTGAGTAGAACAGAATTTCTATTTCTCTGGCCATTGGTACTTCCCTTTTCTCTTTCCCTGTGATCTAGTAAATCATTTTATTTTAACATTGCTAAATGATACAAAGACATCTAACCTAAATCCCAATACTATACCTGAGCATTTGAGGCGCTGTCCCAGAAAGCAAGACACAATCATCTGACTTCTCTGAAACTGAGAAAGGCATCATAGTAACAAATCTTTTACATCTGTGTTGATTTTTTTAGCTGTAGAGGACTAGGATAGAGAGAAAACTATAGCCATAACCACATCCATTTTTGCTTATGTCTTCTGAATTGAAATTGATACGGATTTAAATCCTACAGGTGTCAGTTGTCTTTTGAGCTCGGGTGGTATTTGACAACAAACATACATAGTGGCGAATATGTTTGGGCTTAAATGGAAGAAACACACTAAAGCTCTTTCTCCTAGGATATTCATAATAGTGTAACTCAGACCAAACAAACTGCTGGTTTAGAAATAAATAAATAAGATTCTCTGAGTGACGCTACATCAAGAGATGCAAGTGTAGAGGACCTTTAAAAAAGCTTCTTAAGCTTTTTTCTGCCAAAATTCAATCTAGATTCCTAAATCCTATTTAGGATTCCTCTAGATTCCTATTTTTTATCCTATTTCTTTCCATGTATTATATTTCTTTTGAGGCTTTTAACTGGATTAAAAAGTGAAGATAAGTCTGCCAAAAAAAAATAAGATAATGTCATAGACAGTATCAAGAGCTGTTCTTGAAATACGGTGATTTGACTTCAGTTTCCTGCCTGATCGCAGGCACTGTATTTGTTTGCAGACCCATCTTTTAAATTAAAACACTTGCTACACTGAAGTTACTATGATTGTTGGCTTGAGGCCAGGATTTATTCACAATTCTCCACCTTTTAACAAGGCATAATTTATTGCAAAAGGTAATTAAAAGCTAAAGAGCACCAGACTAATAATAATTAAATACCAGTGATCAGTGAGTAAAGGAATATACAAGGGTCTTTGTGTAATTGATCTGTATTGATTTAAAAAAAAAAATGAAGTTTTCAGACTTTTATTATCCATGTTTGTTTTATTATTTTTACTGTTTTATTTACTGTTTTAACTTGTAATTTCTAGGTTCACTACAAAACACCTGAATGATGAATCTACTTCAAAACAAATCCGAGCTATGCTGCAGTAGTATCCTGCGACGAGTAGATGTTTGTATTGACCACAGAAGATGTGTATGTTTACATAATTTAATACAGTTGGTGTTAATACTTGTGTGTATTTACATAACCATTTTCTTCGCACTGCTAAAATATATGAATCTGTAGTCATAACCTGACTGACTTTATATAGTGCAGCCTAAGTTTTTTATGCTAGCCTTTATCTTTTGACTTTTAAAATACCTTTTTTACTTAGATACTTTATCTACAACTGTTTATCTGTGTATTTTAATCCTTAAATGCCTTCTCTTCCAGAAAAGTAGGTAGTAATGAAGACAAAATGGAAATCAGATAAACTGGAATATCAGAGATGCCATAGAAAAAGGAACTTTAAAGGAGAAATTTAATAAAAGAGAAAGTAAAATTGTATGAATAGAATACCTGAACGTTCATTATCCTCATTAAATATGTTGTCTTTCCTGTAATGAGTGGACATCCGATTTTAAGGGTTATTTGCTGGCTGACATCCAAAAATTCATTGCA
The DNA here is from genome assembly GCA_011074415.1 of Stictonetta naevosa. Taxonomy (NCBI): domain Eukaryota; kingdom Metazoa; phylum Chordata; class Aves; order Anseriformes; family Anatidae; genus Stictonetta; species Stictonetta naevosa. Next base: position 105,161,515 of record CM021699.1, on the reverse strand, counting down.
AAAGAGGTCATCTTACCTCTAATAAATATAGCCTATACCGTTCCACCACTGAGGAAATTAATACCTGTTTTCAGATTCAATATAAACATGAAGTTTGTTTCAAGACTATTGCTAGATTTTGAAAATTCTGTATAATTTTATTAGATTTAGAAAAGTAAGGGAAAATGCTAATGCCTTGACTTGAGAAGAAAGAGTTTGTCAGTGTAAATATATCATGGTGAACATTATCTGTTAGAGACAGCTCTTCCTGGTAAATAATTTTTTTGCTGATACGAAACTGTATAAAGCAGAACACTTTTCTGTAGCAGTAAAATTGCCTAGTGTCAAATTGCCCGCATAAGATTAGGGATGAAATAAAGGAGCTGTTCTTAGGCACTCCATCAATTTCCTGGATAGTAATATTCATCACCTGATTCAGAATCCACACAGAGGTATGTTTCAGCTGACTGCTCTTCATGGTTTTTCTAGATGTGATTGATGCTTCAAGGACTGGAGTTCCTTGCTGAGTTGTTTGTTCTTTCTTTCTAGTAATTTTTCCAGTAAATGGAATAGAAATATTTTGCCAAAAGCAGCAAAATGTTCATGCTCTGTTAAGTGTCTTTTCTGAGTGATCTGCAGTTGCTGTACATATTCTTGCAGAGGTCACGTTGTGAAAATGTGTTCAATTGTGTACTTTGCTTGCATGTATGTATGAAAACTCCAGTGCTTGTGCACAGATTCAGATTTGTATTTGTTTATTCTTGTGTGCATCAATCAGGGTTTGTGTGCTGTCACTGGAATTTTCATGCATTTCACTTCTGAAACATTACCCATAAGACTTTGAAGATGCATTTGGTCTGCTAAAACTCAGCTGCACTGTTACAAATTTAGTCATTGAACTTGGTCCTTAAACAGTATTATTATCATAAGTTCTTTGGAATAGGAATTGCCTTAGAGTTTATTTCTGAGCAGTACTGCCACTATGAGGTTTCTCAAATCTTATGAGAACCCTCAGAAGCTAGTGTTACACAAGTGATGTTACAAGATACCACTGCAACTGTAGAGTTCATTTCAGAGATCTGCAGTTGTAGCAGATCACTATGTTGTTGTCAGGAACAGAATTAGAAATTGCTAGTTGTTTTTCTTTTTCTGGAAGCAGTGATCACACTGCTATTTTATAGTAGTATATCCACTGTTTACAAACTCCATTTTTAATGGGGGGACATTTACAAATGTATATTAGGGAAAATCCTGTTTTGTTCATAGCCACTTTCAGTTAGATAAATTTAGGTGGATTAAAGATCATCCTGTTGAGTTTTGGTAACTAAAGTTAATAGATGCTTACCTGCAATTATTTGTCAAACAATGAAGTCTTTAAGTAACCCGGAAGAAAGCTATTTGTCACTTGTATAATAAAAATGTAAACTTTAAAGCATTCTGCGAGTTGTCATGTGCTGTTTGCTGAAGCCACTGAATTTCTTTGCCTGCTGTGATGTTTTTGTACAGAAGTTTGTTTGAAATAATAAAAAGTTTGGTACAGTAAGCATTGGTGCTGTCTATATTTAGAGACAACATTTAAAAGTTGAAAAGGATTTTATTTAAGTTTTGAATGTGAGATATAGTAGGCTCACCTTTATGTATCCAGTTTATAGTTTCTTTAAAAAGTACTTAAAATGTTTCACTTGCATGCCAGAACAATACAACCTCAAGTCAGTTAAACAACTCCTGGATTTTTTGACAGATAGTATCATTTGTCATCATGTCCAGGGCAAATTGTTGATACTGCTTTACAAAGAAGAGAAGATGAATCCCTTCCATGAAATTTATAACTGCACATTAGTTACCCGAGGCTGTGGTGGCTGTCTCAGGCTGCCTTTAAAATCAATAATCACCAGAGGATGATTCATTTAATCTTAAGATAAGTGCAAATGATTTGCTTTCAGAAGAGAAGCTAATAGTCAAAATTACTGATCTCCATTTTCTCAGTGCTTCTTGTTATTTTGGTTCATCATTACGTAAGAATACGTATTTTGTAGTATGGTAAATATTTAAGCCTCATAATGAGAGCACTGTAAAATGTGCATAAATATGTGTGACTACTTTGGGACAGAATAGCCTTTTAAAAAAAAAGGCGGGAGGGAGGGGTTGTTTTTTGGTATAAGACCAGAATTTGCTGCTGCAAAAAAAATGAATGGGTGTAATCTCAGCTCAGAAATATAATTTATGACTTCTAAGCTTTCTACTACTACTAAGTGGCTGTCACAAAGCATAGTTGCTAATATTATATTTGCTGGTATGTGATAGGCCACAGATAAGCTATCTAATGTTTTCCATGTATACAGACTTACAAAGCTACAAAAAGTCATCTCTGTGTTGCTTTCTCTGTTGTATTTCAGCCAAACGTAAACTGGAAATGCAATTTAAGTAGTATGTAAGATGACTTGTGGTTCTTACATTTACTCTGAATTAAACAAAGTCGCCATATGAAATGATCTCTTTCCCCCTCTCCTGTATCTTTCTTGGGACGTTTAATGGAATCAATATATTCCTACCAAATATAGCACCAGTAGATGTATGCAAACATTTGGAAAATACTGCATCTTTCTTTCATCCCACACCTTTTTCTAGCTATATAGAGCTCTGCATTCATGTTTAAATATCTCTACAACCCTTACAGGAAAACTATTTGGAAGTAGGAGGCAAGTCTCTCTCTCTCTTTCTCTCTCCCTCCCCCCCCCACCCCCCCCCCCCTTTTTTTTTTCCTTCAATTTCCAAGTTTGCAAAACAGGTCTTCAAAGACCAAGAATAAATACAAAAGAACAAAACTGTTTAAATAACAATATGATTCAAGGTCTTCATGGAATCAGAGTAGCTGATGTTGAAGGTATCTCTGAAGATTTAGTCCAACTCCCCTACTCAAAGCAGGTTTAGCTAGAGCAGGTTTTTTGGGGCCATGTGCATGTGGGTTTTGAATAGTTTCAGGGATGGAAGCTCCACAACTTCCGTGGGAAATGTTTGAATGTTTGACTACCCTTACAGAAAAAAAAAAAAAAAAAAAAAAAAAAAAATTTTTCATATATTTAGGCACAATTTCATGAATTTTGATTTGTGTTCATTGCCTCTTGCCCATCACTGAGCACCACTGGGAAAACTGTGTCTCTGCCTTCTTTGCTGTCACCCATCTGATGTTTGTACACTTTGTTAAGAGTCCCTTGAACTTTCTCTTCTCCAGGCTGAACAGTCCCTGCCTTCTCAGCCTATGCTCATATGACAGATTCTCTAGTCTCCCAGTCATCTTCATGACCCTTTACTGGACTCACTCCAGTAAGTACTGGGCTCCACAGTAGAAGAAAGACATGAACTTTCTTCTGGGGAACCTGGTACTAGCAGCGCAGATGTGTGTCACCAGTGCTGAGCAGAGAGAAAGGATCACCTTCCTCAGCTTGCTAATGGTCCTCATGCAGCCCAGGATGCTGTTGGCCTTTTTTGCTGTAAGGACACATTGCTGATCCATGGTCATCTTCCTGTCCACCAGGTGCCTCAGTTTTATTTAGTTTTCTGGCAAGCTGCTTTGCAGCTACTTGGCCCCCAACCTGTACTGGTGGAAGAGGTTATTGCTCCCCAGGTGCAGGACTTGGCAATTCCCATTGTTGAACTTCATGATATTGTTGGCAACACAAATACCTGGTGTATTGACCACTCCTCCCAGTTTTGTATCTTCTGCAAAATTCCTGTGGGTGTATGCTGTCCCATCCTCCAAATTATTAATGAAGATGTTAAACAGTAGTGGCCCCAGTATCAGCCACTGGGGTATACCACTAGTGAATGGCACCCAGGTGGATTTTGTGCTACTAATCAAAACTCCTTTGAGCCTGGCTGTTCAGCTATTTCTCAGTATAATTCTCTGATTTTTATCTCATCCATATTTCATCAGTTTGTCTATGAAGATGTTATGGTAGGTAGTGTTAACAGCCCTGCTGAAGTGAAGATAAATAGCATCCACTGATCCTCATTCACCAGGCCAGTCATCTTGTCATACAAGGCTATCAAGTTTATCAGACATGGTATAAGAAATTCTTTACTCTGAGGGTGGTGAGGCACTGGAACTGGTTGCGCAGAGAAGCTGTGGATGCCCCATCCCTGGAAGTGTTCAAGACCACATTGGATGGGGCTTTGAGCAACCTGGTCTAGTGGAGGGTGTCATTAGATAATCTGGAAGGTCCCTTCCAACCCAACCCAAACCATTCTATGATTCAATGATTTCCTTATCATCAGTCAATGCTGACTACTCCCAAGCAACTTCTTGTCCTTTTTTATGTTTGGAAATAGTTTCTAGGACTTGTCCCATCAGATTCACATGGATTTAGGTGAAGCTGACCAGCCTGTAATTAACTAAAGTCTCTTTGTTGTGCTTGAATTGAGTTACACCTGCTTTCATCCAGTCTTCAGTGACATTAACCAGCTCTCAGCACTCTTTGTGCTTCCCAGCAGGTCACATGGGCATGTGTATGTCCTATTTGTTTAAATGCTCCCAAACCTGAACCTTCTCTAGCAGAAGTAAGTCTTTTCTCCAAACATTCTGTCTGGTCTTGGGGGCCTGGGATTCTTGAAGGCAAATTCTACTATTAAAAAGCGAGGTAAAGAAAACATTGATTTCCTTGACTGCATTCTTTGTCACTAGGTCCCTTACCCTATTTAGCAGTGGGCACACATTTTCTTTAGCCTTCCTTTTGCTGCTGATACACTGGTAGGATCCCTTTTTGTTGCTATTCATGTCCTTCACCAGATTTAACTCCACTCTGAGGATTTGGTCTTCCTAAGCCTAACCCTACATGCTCAGACAGTGTCTATATTCTCCCTAGGTCACTTGTCCCTGTTCCCATTTCTTGTATGCTACCTCTTTATATTTGAGTTTAGTCAGGAATGCCATGTTCATCCATGTAAGCATCCTGCAACCTTTGCTTGGTTTCTGCTCATCAGGATGGTCCATTCTTCAGCTTGGATGAGGTGATCCTTGAAAATCAACAAGCTTTTCCTACAGTCCTCTTCAGGACTGTATCCCATGCAATTTTTCCAATCAGATCCCTGTAAAAAAATTGCAGTTCCCAGATTTAATCTTTTCTGGAAGCCATTTTGTGGTTGTATAGTTGGGAATATGCTTTAAAATTTACACGTGTTCTAGAACCATTAGAAGTGCCTGATTTGATGAACACAAAAAGTAAAGAAATATAAAATCTTGCTTATCCGAAAAGTTTATTGACAGTTTCAGATATTTTTGAGGGCTTTTTTTAAAAAATATATATATATACATATATATATTTCTTTGAAAACTAGGACACATTACTATTCTCTTTCCTCGTGAAATCTCTGGTGCAAAATTCTAGAATCTATGGACATGAAGCACATTAGGTAATGTAATGGAAGCCAGTGAACTGAAACAGTGACACAATTTTTATTCATCAGTGTGAATAAAGCCTTGTTTGACTAAAAAAACACATCTAATATATTTAGTATTTTAACCTAGTAGTTTGTAGTGCTTCCTGCTGTAGACTAATGAAGGTGAATTCCTGACTGCCAAATAATCCAAATTCTGCAAACCCGATTCTTCTTTGCATCAGTTTGACATAAATGTAACTCAGTTGATTGCAAAAGATCTGTTTCTGATTGACATGGGTGTAAATGATATTCTTTCTGTTTTTTTTCAGTTGTGGCCTTTGACCCAACTTGCTTATTACTGAGTAAATTGAGTCTTCTGCTAGTGCAGATCAATGACGTAACCTGATAATCTTGCAGAGATCTGGCTCTTGACTGCTTTGAAATTAAAACTAAAAAGAACAATGCAGTAGGTGTTATAGAAAATCAATAAGTATATAGTTAAAAAAAATAGACCAACTAAGCACTAATCCCTACTTTAACAGGAAAATACATCATGAATTTTCAGCTGATCTCAATTTGGAATCCAGCTGGAATTATCAAACTCTTGTCTTGCATATTTGGACAGTGACAAATGTACAGACTTGGGTGTTAAGAAATTATTGTCATTACTCTTGCAATTCTAAAATTGCTAAAAGAATTTAAAGTTTAGAAAATTTTTATGTGACTTGGATGAAAAAAGTTGGAGGATAGCAGTAGATGATCAACCTCAACAGGTTTAGATTGTCCATAATGAAAAGAGGACAAAATGTGAGACCTGGCATGTATGCAGGCACTGTGCAGTTCAGAAATTACCTTCTCATGTGGTTGTGTGATGTGGCAATGTCCCAAGTCAGAAAATGTTACCTGGAGAGGGCTTGGCGAGGAAAGTATTCTACCCCAAATGTAGAACTTTATATCTTTACAGACATAATTTCAGGATGCCAAGGTTTAAGAAGCTTAAGGGCTTAACTAGCCATACCTCCCTTTCTGTGACAACAGCACAGCACTGTGTGGAGCCTCAGTTTCCACTCCATTTTGCTGCCTGAGGTCCCACTTCAGGCTACAACCGCTGCTACTTGATGCTTAGTCTTATTGTGTGTAAAGCTGCCTGTGAGGGAATGCGATGTGGCTCACCTTAGCTCACCTATAAACAACCTCCATCTGCCCTCTGTTGTTGTAAATGGAGTCTTCCCAGTGAATTCAGAGCTGTGGGAACTATAGTTTGTTAATTTTTATGAGAAGGTTATTGAAAAAAGTGACCTTGTACAATTTTTACAGCAGAAATTAGTTTTATAATTTCAGATATATTTCTAAATCAAATGCTATATCTATATGTTTTTGTTTGTTTGCTTTCTGTCAGAATCTTCTATGCATTTCTTAGTTGTGTCTTTGGTTTAGGGTATCTGGGAACAAAATTGTTATAATCCTTTTCATGTCTTTTGTTTTTACACACAAGACTGTGGTTAATTATAAGCATTTTAACTATGAAACTCAGGCTTAAATAGCATGCGGCATCATAGCTCAAAGGCTTTTTAATAGAAACCTTCCCAAACATGATTCCTTACAGTGGACTTGAATTAGGATTCTTAGATGAACTTCACTGAGCAAGTATACATGGTCCTAGCTACTGAGATATTGAATGTACCAATATAAGACCAAACCATAAAGTACATCTCTATAAAAAGAAATTTATTTAGATTAAGAAAACTTCTGTTATCTAGCCAACCTTATTAAAGGATTTTGTGGAGATTTGTGTTACGTATATCAGATGAAACATACATATTTGTTCTTCTGATTAATTTTAGATCGCACATACTCAGGCATACATTCATAATACTATCTATACTGACTTATGCAATTCTTTGCAGCTGTGTTTTAAAACTTCAAGGTGAATGCCACATTTGTTTTACATCGTCTGTCAAAGTGACATTTGCTTTATTAAATTTGAAAGCTTAAAAACCTAATGAAGATTTCTTTTGTTCACTAGTTTCATACTGACATTGAGACCCACTATTCTGATTATATGTTGTACAACTGTAGTTACTTTAATTGAGACCAAATAAGACAAATATTTTTGCTCTTTATTTTTTTGCCTTCCATAATATAATTGGCCAGGTCTTTAAATAATACAATCCAGCACAGGTTAAATGAAGTCAATAAAAACAGTCAAATGTATGCTATCTGGAAAATAGTTTAAATTAATTTGTTGGAAAATATTACTTCTGAAACAAGATTATTTTTCAAACAAGCACCAGTAGTCCTCCGTATTGTATGTATTTTCCAAATGGAAAATTGAGTTTTACTGTACAGGAATTATAAAATATGCAAATAAATTGAATCTGGAGGTATGGTGTAACAGAACTGAGAAAACAGAACAATTTTGGTAGAGTTTTACATAGCCCAAGCTACTGATAATTGTTCACGTTGGAAAGTTTGATATTCCTCACTTCTTTCATACTTATGAAATAGAATTAAACAAACAAACAAACAAACTGTCCTCTCTTTAACTCTGACCCCAAGAACAATTTGAAATGTCATACTTAATAAAAATCAACCAACAAAAGACTAACAAGCAAACATTTTGGGGTTTTAGCTCTGAAAGGTACAGCCTTCAATTTAATTCAGATTATTTTTATGCCAGGGTGTAGCTGGGCCATTTCTGTGTAAAATTAAAGGGCCATGAAATAGGAGTTTTTTTGGAAAGTCAATCTGTTGGTTCTTTTTTGTGTGTGTTTGGAAAGTTCATTTTTCCTGAGATGTTCGTTCAATTGTATCACAATTGTATTAGAAACTTCTGCTGGAAGAATTCCTCTGAGACATCTTTTATTGACCTCATGGGTCAAGAAGCATAAAAATGAAAGATAGCATTTTAGACTCTGCAGTGATGGGTCATTTACCTCCCTGATCTTGAAAGCAGGATGAAAATAATTCATGGTCAGAGTTGCTAAAAAAAACACCATCTCGCCTTCTTTTTAATGGCATTTATTCTTATTATTATTATTATTTAATTATTTATCATCCATTTTAAAAATTAGAAAATACTTTTTTTTTTTTTTTTTTTTTTTTTCATGTGTTTGAAGCAGATAAATTCTTCCTAAGCTTTGCTCAGCTTAGCCTGCCTGGTTTGAAGCATAGATTTTTGAGTCCAGCCTGCCACAGGCATCTTGAAAAAATAGAGGTGGCAGGTGTTAGAACCTTAATTTTCATTTGGTCTTTCAAGGGGTGTCACTTAGAGCAGCCCTGGGCTTTGTCTAAGATAGCAAACTGTGACCTCCTCTATGCAGTCCTCCAAAGACTGGGGAGAGACAGACTGCTGAAGAGCCTAATCCTTTCTTGAGCTCCTATGCATTGAATCAGCCCTTTAGAAATGTCTTTCAGTCTCTCCACTGTGGACCATGGGTTGGACTGAAAGTCCAAGATCCTGGCTTGGATGAAATGCCAACTTTTACACTGGTCAGAAGGAGAGGCAACTGCACATCTAAATGTTCCCAATATGCAGAATTTTTTGCTTTGAGCCATGCCTAGTGCAGTGTCTGGCTGCCCTGTGCTGGGATTTCTGCAACAATGAAAGACAGGAAACAAAAGCAACAATATAAAATAAATTATTTTGTTTTCATACAGGTTTAGTTGATTTTAGAGGGTCTGATTCAAAGTCTGTTCAAGTCATTAGCCTTTGAATTGACAAGCTGAATACAAAGAAAAAGCCCTCTTTATTCCTACAAGCAGTAACTTTTTCTTCATGTGCTCTAATAAATCATCTTTTTTTCTAGTAGCACTCAGCTACCTGACAGCATAACCACCAATGCTAATTTCCACCACAGGGTTCAGCAGTTCAACCTTACTGGGTTACTAGGAACTCCTTTTGACTTACTCTCTGGTCTCTTCCATCTGTATCCACTTTGAACAAATGTCCTTTGAATACTATGTTTTAAGACATGTTAACTTATGTTTGCTAAACCATGATTTTTGTGCTTGCCACAGTAGTGGGGAGTTATCTAAAATTTCCTTCATAACATCTGGGTGTGAATCTGCAGTCACTATACACTGTAATTACAAGAATCTTCAAACTAAATCTTCCCTTTTATTACCACAAATAACTGTTCAACTGAAAATATGCAATAGCTGTTCAAATAAAGCATTTGCATCAGCAACAGCATGCAATGATTGGTAAAATCACAGAGCAGTTTTATTACACAGATTCTATAAATAAACAAATAAAATAAAAAAATCTCTACTTTCAAAACTGCAGCATGTATAAATAATAATAATAAAAAAAAACTAAATAATATATGTTTATATTATTATATTCTGGGATTGAACTTGCATTTTAAAATAAATGTCTCCACTATTTTATGCTCTGTATTGTGTTTTCTTTCTTTGATATGTGAAGAGTGTTTGCTGATATATGTGTGTTCTAGAACATATGTAGTAAAAATCTGCTTCTGAATCCAGTCCAGGTTTTGCTCATTCGAGCATAGAAAAATGAATACTCACTGGAGATCTGAACATCAGAACAAAGAAATGTCAACTGCTTTCAAAGACATGTTGATATTTTAAATTTGGATCCACTGAAGAAAGTCACAAATTACTGATGGACAACTCAGTAGCAGAAAGGGACCTGGGGGTATTGGTGAATATGAGCTGGCTGAATATGAGCCAGTAGTGTGCTCGGGTGGTCAAGGCCAACAGCATCCTGGCTTGTATTGTGGAGTTACTCAGCGATCCTTGTGGGTTCCTTCCAAGTCAGGATATTCTATGATTCTATGAATAGTGTGACCAGCAGGGCCAGGGAGGTCATTGTCCCTCTGTACTCAGCCCTGGTGAGGCTGTACCTTAAATAACATGTTCGGTTTTGGGCCCCTCACTACAAGAAGGATATCGAGGCACTGGATTGTGTCCAGAGAAGGGCAACAAAGTTGACGAAAGGTCTAAAAAGCAAAACTTATGAGGAGTTGTTGGAGGAACTGGGGTTGTTTAGCCTGGAGAAAAGGAGGCTCATTGGAGACCTTACCACATTCTACAATTACCTTAGAGTCTATTGCAAGGCAGGGGTCAGTCTCTTCTCCCAAGCACCAAGTGATAAGACAAGAGAGTGTCCTTTAGTTGCACCAGGGGAGGTTTAGGTTGGATATTAGGAAAAATTTCTTCATTGAAAGGGCTCTGAAGTACTGGAACAGGGGAGTGGTAGAGTCCTCACTGTTCATGGAGGTCTTCAAAACACATGTAGATATAATGCTTAGCGACATGGTTTAATGGTGGATTTGGCAGTGCTAGGTTAAAGGTTAGATAAGATGATCTTAGAGGTCTTCTCTAACCTAAATGAACTGCATTCAGCAGAAAGGTTACATGCATCTTGGCTGACTTTGGATAAGGTTTAAACTGACTTTAACGATTACTTTTATTTTGATGACAGATCAATAGCAAGTAAAAGTCATGGCTATTCACTCTTAAACAAAAGTTCTAGTTTAAAATTTGTTGCAATGGTATCAGTGAGAATTTGTTTGAGTAAAACCGAGTGATTGGGTCATTTACCAGAATTGAATTTGCTTTAATTTTGAATTTTGTGCATTATTCCCTTAATTAGATTTGGCAACTGTGCGCTGTTTAGATCTGCAAACATTCTGAAAAGCATAGGCAAAAATGTCTTGGGTGGCATAGCCCTATTAATACAGATGTCCTAGTCTTATAAAATATATATATATATAATGAATATGGTATGCTCGCATGAGTAAGCAGTCTGTAATGTGCTATTTGTACATCAGGAAATGCAAGACAGTACAGGGAAGGACAGAATTTGGCCCTTAGTTTCATCTTACTACAAATTTCAGTTTTTCTTGGTTTTCATTGTGAAACAGATTTATCCTTTATTACCAGTGCTACTCCATCAACTTTTTTTTTTCCTGTATTTATACTTTATAGATTTTTATTTTATTTTTTTACTTCTAGTCAGATATGCTTTTGTCTTATAGAGAAAGAAATAAAAAGGCTGGTCTGTTATCTCACATTTCAGTTAAGTCTAACATATATTTGCTTAGGGTTTGCAAAAGGTTGAAGAAAAAAGGGAAATGTCAAAAATGAATAATAAATGCCATATAAACAGAAGCAGATTTTCTGTGATATGTTACCCCTGATAAACTTGATAATGTTTCCCAAATGTGTTGCTTTGGTTCAGATCCAAATCTACTGGTCAGGTTTTATGTGCTATTTTTAATTTTACTGCTTAAAAAACTTTACATCATCTTGTAGGAATTCCCTCCTACTGCATAGCTGTATCTAGTTATTTGTAAGTTAAAATTCATCTTAATATAGATTCATATAAAACATGTGTTACCACAGAGGCAGCAGAAAGACAGATCTGGGTGGGTAAAACAAGCTGGATTTGCAAGGAAACTCTTTTTTCTTTTTAATGAAATATGTTTTCCTTTGAGGTCACTCTGCTGTTTGATATTGTAGACTCCAAGGTCTTTCCATTCAGTAAACTTTCCTTGCCCTTTAAACAGTGAAATCAGAACGTGAAAGGCGAATACAAACAACTAGGGACAGGGGGACCTGGAAACGTTTAGGGCTTCACAAAAAGCCTATAGATCTAGGCAATAAAATCAAGAGGTACTGCAAAACAATTTAGCCCTTTGGAATACCTAAAAAGCCTCTTTCTGTTCTACAGGTATTGCTGCACTTACTTCAGTGAATCTACACTGGATTGATATTAGTGGAGATATTTTTAGACAAAGAGTCTTTCTCAACATAAAATATTAAAGACATGGATGCATTAAAACAGCCTGAGGAGAGAGGAATGATGTTTCCAATGATGCATAGCGCTGACAATACCAATCGGAGAAAACACAGCCCTAGTAACTGAAAAGCATTGCAGTGTCTATCAGCTAGTATTTTTTCATGATTATCTCATAGCAAGTAGTAGATACACTGGAAGTAATATCCTTAAATACCAAGTTCATGCTTCAATGCCTCAATCTTAGCAAAATTCAATACTTGTGGTAGGCTGGGCCTGATGAACTTCACCATAGAGTATTTAATGAACTGTCTTAGCACTGACTCTAGTTACATGTGATTACTTCTAAAGCAATGGTAAGGCAAGAGGCTGTCCTTAAAAATCAGGACAGGGTGTGAAAATAAGAGCCCAGTTAGATAATGGGCCATGTCAGACCATGTCAAAGAAGTGTAGTTTCCTTAACAGAGAGGAAGAAGTAGCATAGGAGAAGCAGCAATGTCAAGTAATTTGCCTTTGGAAGGCTTTTGATGGTACCTCACGTTGATTTCCTGTAAGTGGTTGAAGAAATGTTGTCTAAATAAATCTGCTACAACTGTCCTTGCATGCAGAGGCTCCAGCTGTACAGCTGCACAGGGTCAGGGCACTGAGCCTCAGTCCGAGTGTGCATCAGTCTGAACCCATCACCCTGTCCCCAAGGAGGTCCACCTGCAGCTCGGGGTTTTCTCCATTTGGGGGTGGTCCCGTGTATGACTATACTGTTTTGGGGGCAGAGAAAGAAGGAGCATAAAGTTGTAGCCAAACCATGCCAGTCAGCCCACCAGCCAGAGACCAGACCTGCTCAATTTAGTAGCAGAGATGTACAGAATCACAGAATCACAGAATAGTCTAGGTTGGAAGAGACCTCCAAGATCACTGAGTCCAACCTCTGACCTAACACTAACAAGTCCTCCACTAAACCATATCCCTAAGCTCTACAGCTAAACGTCTTTTAAAGACCTCCAGGGATGGTGACTCAACCACTTCCCTGGGCAGCCTATTCCAGTGACTAACAACCCTTTCAGTAAAGAAGTTTTTCCTAATATCCAACCTAAACCTCCCCTGGCGCAATTTAACCCATTCCCCCTCGTCCTGCCACCAGGCACGTGGGAGAATAGACCAACCGCCACCTCGCTACAGCCTCCTTTAAGGTACCTGTAGAGTGTGATAAGGTCACCCCTGAGCCTCCTCTTCTCCAGGCTAAATAGTCCCAGCTCCCTCAGCTGCTCCTTGTAAGACTTGTTCTCCAGACCCTTCACCAGCTTTGTAGCCCTTCTCTGGACTCGCTCAAGCACCTCCATGTCCTTCTTGTAGTGAGGGGCCCAAAACTGAACACAGTACTGGAGGTGTGGCCTCACCAGAGCTGAGTACAGGGGGACAGTCACTTCCCTGGACCTGCTGGCCACGCTGTTTCTTATGCAAGCCAGGATGCTGTTGGCCTTCTTGGCCACCTGAGCACACTGCTGGCTCATATTCAGCCAACTATCAACCAATACTCCCAGGTCCTTCTCTGACAGGCAGCTTTCTAACCACTTATCTCTCAGCCTGTAGCTCTGTTTGCGGTTGTTGTGCCCCAGGTGTAGGACCTGGCACTTGGCCTTGTTGAACTTCATGCAGTTGACCTCAGCCCACCGACTTCACCAGCCTGTGGTCACTGTGTGTGTTGGGATCTCTCCAGGGAAGCTCAGTGCTTTGGCCAGTGCTGCAGGCTGCTGTACGAGGTAGACACCACTCATCTGCAGATAGGTTGGAGTCCGAGCTCCGCTACATCCTGCAAAGAGGCCAAAGAAAGAATCAGGACACAGCAGCAGTAAGGTGAAAGGAGACAAAATGGGCTGCATACAAGATTTGGGGGAATAAAAAAGCAGTGAAAACAGAAGCAGCTCTCTGAGTGAGTAGGAACAGGGAACAATACATCTTTATACAAACCGTACTGCATAGAGAATGATCTGTGTAAAGGGGTTTCCTCACTCAAATGCCAATGTAAACATGACTTAGGAGCCCGAGCCTCTTCTTGTACATATCATTTCTATCCTAATGCAATTCCATTAGTTTTAATAATATCAGAAGGTAATTCTTACATAAATACTCAATTTTCTTTTTTAATTTTTTTTTTTTTTTTTTTTCTGAAATGCAAAGAAAAAGAATTTATTATCCCCCTGGTAAAAGCCTATGCAAAGAAATCTTACATGTTGGCTATACATACTGTTACTGAATTCATAATGGGAAGGAAATGAGGGCAATATAGGAAACTACATAATGTTTTTTACCCTGTTGGTATATGGAGGGGCACAGATGTGTCTTTGGGCTGCCTATCTATAAAAGGGGATTATTACAAAGCCTAAATATAAGAGTGAGTGATACCTAGAGAAGGAGCTGAGGTCTCTGGTGTGGTTAAGTGCCTTCGTTCCATAAGGTCCTTGCCTGAGCAAGGACTAGTTGAAGACTGAGCAAAGACCTCAAGCTTTGGTTTAACTGTGGCTATACAACATCAGAGACATAAAGTCTTCTCACCATATTGTTTAGGTTGTTGACTTTCGCTTGTGAGAGCAGTTTTTTGTTTGTTTTGTCTTGTGTCTCGTTTGAGAAGACAGAAACTGGAGGCTGTAAGTGAAACATTTGTAGTATACAGGGATTACTGTAGATATTATCTGTAGTAAGCTTTGGCAGCAGGTTGAGTATCAGCTCACCAACTTGTAGAACAGCCTGCTCTGGTTTGCCAGAGTAAATCATAAGCAAACTATGCCAGAGCATAACCAAATTGGAAAGGCAAACCAGATTTCATATAGATAACACAGAGAAGCAAGATCAGGATGGTGCACTCAGAAGCCTGCATGGAAGTAAAATGTACTTCAAAGGGGAAACTGCAATCTTGTAATTCACCTAAAATGGACAAAAAAAAAAAAAAAAGATAAATAAATAAATAAATATGCTACCACATTATATTACATTATTTTATAACATCTATATATGCACACCATATGGCTGAATTACACTATTATCTATCTATAAAGTACTTGCTAAGATGTTCCATATTCTTTCAGTTACAAATAGAAGAAGCTTTATACTCTTGGGTGGAGACTGTCTTTAGATGTGTGCTCTGTGACAGCTCTGAACACATCTGTAAGAAGGATGGTGTGAGCTGGATGCCCATCCTTGTGCAGAGGTGCTGCTGCAGTAGTGCAGAGAGCAGTATACACCAGAATAGATAAGTGAGCAAGAAGGTGATGCAGAAGAAGCAGCTTTTGCCAACCAGAAAATCACAGATAAAGAGTTATATAATAAAAAAGAAAACTCAATTGTCCCAATCTTCAGCAGAGAAAGAGCAGAAATTTGAATGTCAATTTATTCTCCAGCCTACTGCAAACTTGAAATCTTACAAATCTTTTTTCTTCACATTATATAAAACCATTCATCAAGTGGCACAAATCAGAGTAGCTCTTTTTAAATGAGCAACTCTAATGTATCCATGTGGAGGAGGTGACCTCACCAAGCACTGCATTTTGAGGCAAAATCTTTGCTGTCAGTTTATACCTGAACTCCCTTCAACTACAATGTCCTTGTAGAAATGCAGGCTGTTATCTTTGGAGTTTAGGTTAGAAATGCAGGCTGTTATCTTTGGAGTTTAGGTATAAAACTGGGTGGCGGGGGATATATATATATATAGTGAAGATTTTTCTGTGTGTTAACGATAAAAGACAATGTTTGCCTAATGATGAGACTATAGCATCTGCAGTACTCCCAACACAAGAAAGAGCATGGTAGATAACTATAACATCTGGGCATCTGCATCATCTTGATTGGTGCCAGGAAAGCAAAGCAAGTTGTAAAGTATACAGAATCAGCAGGATGGGCTTTAGTTGTACTAGTTTTGTGCAAAGAGAAGATTTTCGATGCATTGGTTCTGAGACCAACTGTTAGGTGCTGCAGACTTCGGTGTCTTCACACATTCTGTGGTCTGCTCCTCAGAGTAAGAATAATAAAATAAGGGACGGGTACACTGCATAGAACTCCTAAACAGGAATATCATTTCATCAAAATGTCCTGTTTCACCAGTCTTTGTCAGGCTGTATAAAAAAACTCTTCTGCTTTAGGAAGTTTCATTGTTTGTATGAGAAAGAGTTGTAGTAGCCCAATGCTTGTCTAAAGAGCCAGATGAGCAGATGTGATGGATTTTTTTCTTCAAGTGTCAAATTAAAAACATTAAACAACAACAACTAAACAGAAAGAGGATGAGAGATACGTGCAACTTCAATACAATAGAACAAGGATTTTACCTGAGTCAACCCTGATTTTGGAGGGAAGAGAGCTTACGTGCCTGGGTTGAAGCCAGACTATGATCTTCCATACATTTATTTTCAGGCGTAGACATAGCCTGAGGTCATCAGACACACATTTCCCACTTTCTTAACATCCAGTCTTCAGATTAAGAGGAAATGTGAGTTGCCTTTACTTTCGCTTCTCTTGCAAATTAGACATTTGCGTGTGGTGGGGCGAGATGGCTGCGACTTTTTTTTTGCAAACACAACAAACTAGAAGAGGGGAGATTTAGAATAGAGATTAGGAGGAAATTCTTCACTCAGTGGTGAGGCACTGGAACAGGTTGCCCAGAGAGGTTGTAGATGCCCCATCCCTGAGGTGTTCAAGACCAGGTTAGAAGGAGGCCCTGAGCAACCTGATCTAGGGAGAGCTGTCCCTGCCCATGGCAGGGGGGTTGGAACTAGGTGATCTTTAAGGTCCCTTCCAACCCAAGCTGTTCTATAATCCTATGATCCTATGATATTCCTCACAGAAACAATCATAGGAAAATGTAACTTGCACCAACATTCACCTTAAGAAAACATTTGTATCAAGTTGACCAGAGCTGGAGCATCTCAAACAGGAACAGCAAAAAAAAAAAAAAAAAAAAAAAAAATTCCTCCTGGAAATCTAAGCCAAAAATTAGCAAAGCATACCTTCCTTCCAGCCAACTGGATTCCTGCCTGTGAACATCAGTTAGTGAGACACTTTAGTACTGCAGCATCTTACTTCAGAATAAATTTGAGAAAAGTGATCTTCCCTTTTAAAACCTTAGAGTTCCAGTGTTGTATAATAAAGCATAATCCAAAAGTCTGGAAAAAAAAAAAAAAAAAAAAAAAAAAAAAAAT
>CM021699.1:105092153-105144108 GCA_011074415.1 Stictonetta naevosa | reverse complement strand
AAAAAAAAAAAAAAAAAAAAAAAAAAAACTCTTAGAAAACCCAACTAAATTTGTGCCTGTATGTTGAGAGGTGCTTCCATTGGAGGTGATTTCACTTAAATGGCTGAGTCAGGACCCAGCTGAGAATGAGCATCCCAAACTGCCAAGAACAATTGGAGGAAACCATGTTCTCTCCACTTTTCCCCATGTTAATTTTCTTTTTCCTAGTAGTTGCTTATAATACTTTCTAAGTGTGGCAGCCTGGTAGCGTGAAACAACTGAGAAGTTTTCTACTGTCATCAATAACCTGAGCTAATGCTTCTTTATTAGCATTATGCAGGATAATTTCCTGCAGAACTGTAAAGGCTTTCTCACAAATATTTCCAACAAAACTTTCTGGAAGCTGGTGTCATCATGAGATGATGTTTTTTCAAATTATATACTGAATTTTTTTCTCTGTCAGAAATATTTAAATGAAAATTAAAACCTCATTAAGCAATCTCAGTAATCCATAATTAATATGTGTATAAAAATTGCTCATATTAATGTTTTTCTTTAGTAACAATGGTAGGGAACAAGTGAGCTGAAGTCTCAAGACATGAAAATGAAATGTATAATAAAGATCAAGCACTATAATTTATGGACACACTAACAAGACAATTTAAAATAAATATTGTGATACAGTTAATTTTTTACCAGAGTGGATACCAAAACATTAATAACACAATATGGTAAAGTTTCTTGTATAAATGGGATTAATATTGCTCAGTTACCCTGTGTGAACTGTTTCATTAAAATAATCCAAAATACATGTATGACAAAGCAAGTAGATTCCTAATTTTAATTTTGACTATGCCCAGCAGTGTCCCTGTAAGTCACAGCAAAGAGAGGTATTCCCAGAATTTCTGTTCAGCTCTGTTCATTCATCCAAGCCAAATTCTCTGGACTAGATCCAGTAATTTTTGCTTTATGCTGAGTGGAAGTTCTGCCTGATGGAAATGTTAAGATCACCTGTGATGTCAAAGCAAAACTTTACAGCCCAGTTTTCAAAACAGCTCTTGTTATGTTCCAGCAAAAAATTGTGTCCCACAACCCCTAAAGCCTTATCAAAATTACTTTTAGGAATGCAAAAATCATAGCATCAGGAGTGAACACATTTCAGGGGGTGAACCTGTTAAGTACAGTTTGGAGATCTTTACTTGTTTCTTAAAAGTATCTCTATTCACTAGGCATAGTAAAATTTAAAGTGTTTAAACCATTTATCAGTTAGATTAGAAGCACTCTCACTTTCTACAAAGTATTATTATTTTTTTTAAGTACCAGCTGATGCCTTAAATTGAGCAAAACAAAGTCTTTGCATCAACCGAATTCATCTAATATGATGGTGAAAATTTCATCAAAGGCTTGAGAAAGGACACAGACCTTACAGGTAATCTAGTTTTGTGTATTGCAAGTTATAGAAATAAAGGTGTTTTTTGTTTGTTTGTTGTTTTGTTTTGCTTTGTTTGATTGTTTGTTTTAAACATAAATCTGTACAGCTTGCAGCTGGGTATTCAATGAGGAGGATAGCGTTTGGTAAGTAATGCCAACCAAAGCTTGAATTTTTCTGAGGGTTTCTGACTATCAAATTCAAATTCGTGTAATTTAACCCAGTTGCATTGCTACATAAAATTATTACAATGGTTTTTAAAATATCTATTTATGTGCTATCAAGATATAAATAATATTTGTTTATCAGCAATGTGAAGTGTTTCATGAAATTAATGAGATTGGTTCTGTGCATTTTCTGAAGTCAGGAAATTGCCAGTCTCCA
This sequence comes from Stictonetta naevosa, assembly GCA_011074415.1. Lineage (NCBI taxonomy): Eukaryota > Metazoa > Chordata > Aves > Anseriformes > Anatidae > Stictonetta > Stictonetta naevosa. Next base: position 105,142,316 of record CM021699.1, on the reverse strand, counting down.
GAAGCAAACCAGCCTGATAATAAGGTTTACCTTTTTACCTTTAAAGCCACAGTACTTCACCTCAACTTTCTATCTTGCTGCTTTTCTGGTCTGTCTAGCTATCATTTATATTTCTTCTTCCTTGTTCAGCCTCATAGTATTGTTATTCAGCTTAATGGCATGCATTTGTCATTGCTCAAGTGAAGCCTGAATTTATAAAACTGTCAGCTGTACAACACTGTGGACTCAAGGGCCTCCAAATTAATCACTTTTGCTGTGTTTCGCTGAAGTATTAGTTTTTGTGTATTGACTAGTAACGTAGGGACTACTGAGGAAATACATGACACATCAATCAGGGTCTCTCCAGAGCAAGCTCAGACAGTTTCTCATTGCTTCCCCAATCATCTTTTTATGTCTCTGAATCATCATCTAGAGGTGCAACAACTCCATTGGATGTGCACACCAAAGGCAAAACACTTATCACTCTCTGATTTGTCCTTGAAGAGCACAAACACACACACAAGTTGATTCTGCTCAGTAACTGCATATGCGGGAAAAGCACAGCCTTATGCTGACACATAAAAAAGAGCATGGATATGATATTTCTATACCTATCTGCAGGAAGGCAAATATAAATATTCTAAATTTCATACACATGATACTCCAATAAATTCAGCTCATTTAAAAGATCACTTATTCTTTATTTTATTCTTGCCTCTTCCCTTGCCCAAATAATTACACTATTGTATTTTTTGTAATATTTGTACTTAATCCTTCATGATCCTTCTTGTCTCATTGTCTGAAATATAATAGAAAGTGAATTAAAAAAAAAAATGTCGGTTAAACTGCAGGGAATTTCCTGCTTTCTACTCAGAGATTTTAATTTTTTGTAAGCTTACAAAGTGGCACTACTGCTGAGCTGCCCAAAGTTTTTAAAAGTTTATCTATTTATTTATTTGTTTGTTTGTTTAGTAAGTATGAATTTGAAGCACAGATCTGAGAGGACTTCAGATACTTTAAAGCCCCTCAGACTTCAGAGAATTTGGAGGGAAGTGATTGAATCAAGGAGTCAAATGTCCATATCACTGGAGTGCTAATCAAACTGCTGTAAAGGAGTCTAAATAATAGTTCCTCATATGGCAGCAGCTAGCTAGAAAGGTCTTGACCCACCAAGCAGGTTAGATAGCTTTTATCTTTTTGGACAAGCACCACGTGCAGAGGCTACAGTTTTCCTGGGCTGAAACCTGTGAAGAGCTGGTACAGTCGTCCTATGAAGAGCAGGGCAGGAAGAATGCGCTTTTCCCTTCCACCTCCTGTGCTCTCTAAATGGGCCCCTCTGGGAGCCTTGTGGGATATATTCCATAACATTTGTGCAATGCTTACATCTGATGGTAATTATGACCACAAAGCATGGAGTGCCAAAGCTGATTGAGGGCTGAACAGGGGTTTGGTGCTTTTGGGGGTTAAATATGTTACAGAGGCAAAAAAAAAAAAAAAATAAAAAAAAGCACAATGACAACAAAGTCCCAGGAAGACAGATGACTGAAAGGTCTGGAGGCTTGGGTGTCCCTGCCACACATACACACACATATAAGAGTTTGGCTGCTTCACCTTGACCTCAGCAATTTGCTTCTGCCTCTTTCATTTTGGGTTACCCAAAAGCCCAAACACCACCTGTCCATCTGTGTCACTGCTCAGGTTGTAGCAGCCAGTCTGTGGCTGTCCCCTCTGCAGGGTCCATGAAAGCCCTAGAAGACCCAGTGGTTTCCTGGGTCAAGTTAGGGGGACCAAGACTCTCTCATCTCTCCCTGGGGAGCTCTGTCCTCCCTGTGCTACTGCCCAGCCCCAAACTCAAACAGTCAGTAACACTCATAAACACTCGGGGAGGGGGGGAGCTAAAAAAAAAAAAAAAAAAAAAAGGAAGAGAACAAAAAGAAAAACTGAAGGGGGGAAAAAGAAGGAAAAAATAACAGATTAAAAAAAAAGAAAAACAAAAGAAAAAAAAAGAAAGACTGAAAGGAAAAAGAAACTGATTAAAAAAAAAATGAAGAAAAAAGAAAACTAGAAGAAAAAAAGAAAAATGGAAGGGAAAAAAAAGGAAAGAAGAAAAATGGAAGAAAAAATAAAAGCAGGAGAAAAAGGGGAAAAAAAGAAAAACAGAAAGATAAAGAAAAACTGAAAGATAAAAAAACAGAAGGAAAAAAGAAAAAGGAAAAAAAGGAAAAAAGAAAAACAGAAGGCAAAAAAGAAAAGAGGAAAAAAAGGGGAAAAAATAGAAGGAAAAAAAAAAAAAAAAAGACGGAGAGACGGAGAGAAAGGCGGATTCGCGCCCTCCCCTCGGAGGCCCCGGACCGTGCCCCAGACGATGATGCCTCTGGGCCCGGCCGCAGCGCACCCGGCTCTAGGTGGTGCTGGTGCTCCGCAGCCCCCCGCACCTCTCCGCCCCGGGGGGGGGGCTCTGAGAGGGGACGAGGAGGGGAATTGGGGAGGGCGAGAGGAGGGCCGGTTAGAGGCGAGGGGCGGTATAATGGGCGCAGTGTGCTGGGCCATAAACCGCGCAGTGTTGGGGAGGACGCGGGGAAGCCGTGTCGGTTTCTGCTCATCCATCACCTGTCAGGGCGCTGCTCCGGCAGCCCCGAGATGAAAGAGAGCGGCTTTGTCTATTGTCTCTCCCTCCGGTCACTCTGGAACTGCTCCTGCGCCGCAGCCTTAATGTTAATCCCACTGAACCGGGGGGCTGTCAGGCCAACACGCCGGCGATTTTGTTAGAAAAAAAAGAAAAAAGGGGATAAAAAAAGTCATTTTGGGGTAGACGCTCCGCTGAGTTATCTTCCCTATCGTGTTGCTCCGTGTCTTTACCAGCCGTGCTAATCTTTTTCCCATCAGCGACAGGGTTCCCCTGCAGCCCTCCACCCCCCTGTGGGATCGTGGAAATTATGGGCTGTGAAAAGCTGCACAGAACTTCCTGCGAGGTTAGAAGGGGGCAACTTTTAACTGAACCGGCAGCAAATGGCTCCTTTCTGAGCAGGCAGAGCTGAGAAATGAATGTCGTGTCCTTGCTGTGTGACCCATGCAGTTTCCCTCTTTGCGTTTATTATTTTCCTCTTCACGTTTATTACTTTTGCTGAACACTTTTATCATTAATAAATGAGGAACCCACTCTGCCTCACAGCATCTATTTTTGCTAGGGCTTGCAATTTCCTTTAACACTAAAAGCTTGGCAACTTTGTCTTTATCTCGTGAATCTTAATTAAAAAGTAGAAATAGCCTCTCCACCTTGGTGAATCAAAGCTCGGTGTTACGGAGAAGTTGTAGTTGTGTAAAAGCTACCCCATCTTGGTAACTAGTTTAGGGCTTTTTCTTGTCTCTCCTTAGCAAATGAAGAGGTTTGCCCTAGCTATGCTATGGATAAATACCAATGCAACAGTTTTTTTGATGTCTGTGAAGTAGACAATAAACTTCAAAATAATCTGTTAGGAAAGTGTCAGGAGATATATCTGGACAGCGGAGCTCGATCGTCTCTATCGTTAGGCCTGAGTCTATCAGAGGCTTCCAAACGAAGATAAAGAACAGTCTGTCTGAGCTGTGGCTTGAGTGCAGGCGACCTGCTTTGGGAGTACCAGCAGCTTGGTGCTCTGGACACGGTCCGCTTGTGCTGGTTGGCCTGGGAGCCCAGGGAATGGGCTTCAGTGTGGTTCAGTTTCTAAGTACAGACAACCTCTGGTGCCAATAATAAAAAAGACATAAGATTTTTGGCTAATGATTCATTGGGTTATTTATTAATTTATTTATCTCCTCTGAAAATCTAGTTTTGCCATAACTCTACTCTTGCTGGAGTTTTTCCAGTGCCTTTGTATGTGCAGAATTCAGTTAATGAAATTGAGATTTTAATGGGAAACAAGTAAGGTTGACAGAATGCTAGCAGTGCATATATAACAAGAGAAGATGTGGGTTTTGTGGTATTGTTGTTGTTTGTTCATTGAATTATATTTTACAGGACCTAGGGAAGAATGGACTTGCAGAGATTTCCACACTGCATATGGTGTCAGCACAAACTAATCCTATCACAGGAAATTTTGGAGATCAGTGCAGAGACAGTCCAGGTGCACAAACATCACTTATTTCAGGGAAGAAACTTTGAAAGCAGCAACCCAAAGGATCTTAGACTGCAACACCTGGTAGCCCGTAGGAACTTCCATCCTAGCATTTATGTTCATTGGTTTTACGTGACCACTGTAGCTTAATGTATTTACTTGATTACCTTAGCAATATCATTTTAAAAATGTTCAGTGACTTCTGCCTCCTGAGACCATGCAAATATCAATTGCCCACTAATATTTTTTGTTTTTCTCTGCAGCTGGTATTATTTAAAAGCAAAACACTTCTTGTAGGTAGATCCCATGTGACTTTTTTTTCAGTAACACAAAGAAGCAAACAAAAATACAAATGAAAAAGGTCAAAAAGGCCACTTTTCTCAATAATCTGAAAGGTTTGATCGATATGTTTGTGTACATAAACTTGAAAATATATTTTTTAAAGCTAAACTATGCAGCACACTCAGTAAGATCAATAGGAGAAGACCAGAGGCAACCTACTCAAATGGGTCTGCACTGGTAAACAAACATCCTCTTGTCATGGCTATGTTGGCCATGCAAAGGATTTCTCTTGAGAAATGAGCTCTTTTGGGGTGAAGTAAAAACTTTTGGGGTGGACAGGGAGCTTAGGAACAGAGCCACTGTGCAGGCAAAATGCTTAACTTATCACTGCATTGTTCTCCTGACAGCTGCAGGATGTCTTTTTTCAAGTCAGGAGATATTTGCTAGTGCTTTTTCTACCATATTGACATTTGACATGACATTTCAGGAGTGCATGAGAACCTTTGATGAACCTGAGTACTCATTTCCCTATATCCCCTGTGACCATAGTTTTATGAGTTACCACATGTCAGCCGAGTGGCAGTAACTGACTCTGTGAATGCTTTTAGCTTGTAACAAATGCAGATAAAATGAGTCACACCAGACCTCAGTGAAAAAGGTAATTCTTTAATGTTATCCATGGCAATAGCAATGGGCTAAGATTAAGTATGCAGTGAGCTTCTGTGGTTCAGCTCTTACATGGTAACTCATTAATATTCAATAACCTGATCATGTGTCAGAGCTCTCAGTTTTCTTCCGCTCCTTTGAAAACTCTTAGGCAGGGATTGTGCTGTGGAAAGCACCTTCCACCGCAGACAGCTGGGGGATGTTCTGCCCTTGAGACTCTGTTGTGAATCCCATCCCAGAAAAAAACAAACAAACAAACAAACAAAAAAAAAAACTACCCTGGTCTCTGGCTGGTATAGTAAATCTGTAAAAATATCTGTAAAAATCGCTCGTGCTGAGAGGTATGGACCACATAGGTCTAGGCAGAATGTAAATAATATAATCCTAAGAAAACTGCCAGAGTTTCATTGAAGAGGAACTGTAGTATGCACAGAATACATAAGAGGGACAAGTGCAGAGGCAGACTTTTTCTCCTATACGTGACTTGTGAGAGTTAATATTCATTTCATGAGAGGCTTTAATGGTATGTTCTTCCCCTTCAGACTGTTTGGTAAAATCCAGGGGGAGAGATACAAGACTGGAATGAAGATTTTTCCTCGCAGCATCAAAGAACAACAGAGCTGGGTGGCCCAAGCAAAAATAAGTTTTATGAAGCATAGTTTTAAAAGTAGGCATTTAAAACCAGGGTATTGTGTTGTAACCCTTCTGTCAGCTAAAGTGGCTTTTTATGGATATCAGCTCAGAAGGCTTGACTGAAGATATGCCAGGAACGCTGGATAGGTCAGCTGAATGCTGAACTGACATGTCCTAAAGGAGTGAGACATGATCCAAGAGCAACGCCAGCTTTAAGGTGTGTCAGGACAGAAAATGACCAGTACCTGGTACTTCTAATACTCCTCAGTTCTGCAAAGTAGCAGTGAGCACTCCATGAGACATTTTATTGATGACACCATAGGCTGTGAGACAAACTCCATAGATAAAGATTTTCAGATTTACTTTATGGTCTTTTCAATAAAAAGCAATCTTTTTTTTTTTTTTTTTTTTTTTTTTCTTTCCCCTTCAGTAAGATAAGAATTATTGGCAATACTTTAGATTATAACAAATGCCTGAAATATACCTTAGGTAATTTAGCTCTAATAGGAAACTAATTATAAAGCCAATACAAACCTATTGATTGCTACATCTACAAGACTTCATCATCTACCTACTATTATGTGCACCCAGTCTGCTAAATCTTTCAAATAATATGTTGAAGTCTTAGAGGTGCACCTGTATCTTGTTAAGGTTAAAGTCATTGTTGCTTGTAGGAATACATTTGCAGTTGTTTAGAATCTCCTTTTCTTTTCTGAGCTATTATTTTTTAGACCAAGCATCTGCTTTATACGGAATTCTGTGTATGCACATAGAAAATTTTGTCCAAAATTCTTCATCTGTTTCAGAGGTTTAATACATCACTTTTGAGAAAAGTATATTATTTTGTCCATGTGACAGAGGTGATTACCTTAAGTAATCCGATTACCCACATGCCAGGAGACTTTAAATTTGGCAGGGAGGATTGTACTTTTTGCAGTATCTCAGTCCTTCTCTTCCCATAGAGGCACTATCTCTCCCTGTGAATTCATCCCCTTTTCTCATTTCAGTGCTTGCACTGTTAAAGACCGACCAGCCTCTTTTGTGTCTGAGCAGGCGTTTTGGCCAGAGACCTCCCAGAGTCCCCACCCATCTGGCTGGTTCCATCTCTGATTCTCCATCCAGCCTCAGTTCCTTCACATCCTGCTTGCATTTTCCTCCCTGTCTCCTGCAACATGATTTTTTATTATTATTATTTTTTTATTTTTTTCCCACAGAAACTCAGCGTCAAGTTCAGTCCATCATTTCATATTTCTAAAGATTTGCCATTCCTGAACTTCACTGTGAACTCCTTTTCCATACCTTTAGAAAAAAAAAGAATAAAAAAAGGGAGAGATTTTTTTTCATTTTCTGGAGCACGTTGAACCCTGCCTGAATGTCTCTAAATTCCAATAAAAAATACAGCCTGTTCCCTACAGGAGGACCAAAAAGATTACAGTGGCTGGAGAAGCTCCATGAAACTTCACCCACACACCTGTGTAGGGGTGAGGCTCCACTTGCTTCCTCCAGGCTCACTCCTCATGACCTCATTCAAAATCCTGACTCAGATAAAACTCCACTTGAAATCAATGACTATATAGGCTAATTAAGAACTTCTGGACTGGAACCAAACATCTTGTTGGAAGTCTAATTAGGGATGATTATAAGTTGATTGTCTACAGTAAACAGGCTTTCTTGATTTGCTTTTCTGCTCTTCTTGGAAAGTTGAGAGGGACTGTAGGAAAAAAAGTTCATGTTGATGTGTTTTGTGCACTGTTGTAAGAAGGTGGCAGCTCAGATTGAATGTTAAACCCTGTACAAATCTTGATAATAATAATAATAATAATAATAATAAAACTAAACAATCCTTATGCTAAAAATCACAAATTCCCATTCAGTGAATGTGCCTGTACTCATTTCTCAAGAGGTAGAAAATCCATTGCTTTATCCAGGTGTAACTTCAGAATCCTTTGGAAGAGAATGGTAGCAAAATGATTCCCCAAGTCCTGCATGAGATTGTAAATCTGGGCTCATGCTTCATTTCCATTACTTTTTAAAATTGTTGAATTATATAATAGACTGTTGGCTTTAGTTTCTGAATGGGATATGATCAAGCATCACTGCAGTATCACTGAAAAACTCACAGGGAATTTCAATGAGGATTAAAACAGTTTATGGATATTTTGCTTTTTATTAGGTTCTGGGCAATAAGATTTTAACGTGAATTCACAAATAACAGCATAACCAGATGTATGTGAGGATTCAATACTAAATGTGTGCAGTATGGTATAGTTCCTGTAAATATAAGAATTCTACATCTAGACCTGGGATAATTATTTAAGAAAATGGTTGTTCTTCAGCACCGACAAATGAAAGTAGTTTGTGCTGAGGCTGGTGTTGTAGAGTCCTGACTGATGATCAGGCCAGGCATGCTAGCTTGACTATGCACTACAATATGAAATATACAGATTGTGTGGAAAATTGTCCAAAGAACAGTCAAACAAAAGAAAATTATCAATTATATATTTTTTTTATTTTCTCCTTCCATGACCTGTAGAATTTCATTCATGCTTTAACATTCGTGGACAGTAATTTTCCAAAAATAAGCACTGTAGGATTTTTGTTCACTATAATTTTTCTTTGACTCCATTTCATTCCTTGACCAGGTGGGGGTGTTATTGGCATAATATACCTCAAGAAAAAGATCCACGAATATATGGTAATTCTCTGCTGACATCTGGGAAGAGTTGGTTTTACTCTGTGTTCCAGCTCTGACTGCAAGCAGATGGGATCACCATTCTGACTCAATCATAGAAATGGTCTTATTCTGAGAGTCCTATTACACCAATATCCACAACAATGAATCTGGGCTGATGGTTCTAGATCAAGACAGTGTAATAGTATTTTAATTAATATAACCATTGGGCATAGTCTGGAATAATCACCTAATCACCCTTACAAAAATATTCTACTTATTAAGTGTTTAGCTGGGGGAATATATTTTTGGGGAAAAAACAAACAAACAAAACAAAACAAAACAAAACAAAATAAAACAAAACAAAAACTTGCTTTTTTGCCTTTGTTAAAATTCCAGAAGTAACTTTTTCTGTAGTAAAAAGTTAGCTTTTTTTTTTTTTTTTTTTTTTAATTCAGCTGTTTATCCTATCTTTGTGAGGTATGAAGTAGTTCCAGAACTGCATTAATATTCTTAATATTCTTAATATCTATATGTGTATATATAGTCTTCTCTCTCTATATATATACTTTAGTACATTTACACCTAAAAAGAGGAAGAAGTAGTAGTTTACAAAGGCCATATTAGACAGTGAAAAATTTTACAAGGCCAAAGATTATACAAGATTTCAGCTCACACAGAAAAACTGCAGCCAAGTCAGGAAATGAAGCCAGCACAGTGCTAAATATAAGACCATCTTTCCTATTTTATTGTCACTCTTAAAGTTTACTAAAAATAGGAGTTCAGTAACTAGCTCAGAGAACTGGTCCACTTGTTCCAGTGCCAATAAGAACTGAGCGTTAAGAAAATCCATTCAAATTTTGCTAAGATTTTGCAACCTTTACATTAGAGCTTTGGACTTTCTCTTGAAGGTGACTTCTGTTTCCCAAAAAACGAAAGTTCTGTCACCTGAAATAGCTGCTACCTGGCCACACAAGTAAGGATACTAACAATTAATCATCATTACTATCGCCATCATAAAAATTGAGCATGGCTTAAGAGGTATTAGTCAATGAAAATGTGTTATCAAATTAATGAAGAAGATACCACTGTAGATGGAAGGGTTCACTAGTCTTCTCTTACAAGCAGGAAAACTTATAGCTGAAGTTGCTTTCCCAAAATTACCCCATCAAGTTAGATTCTGCATTTCCTTTGTCCCGTGCAGTGACCTACTCACTAGCCTGTACTGACTCTTGCTCAGTCAAGAGGCACGCATCTTCAAAACCCCTTCGGTACACCCTGTTACCTTAGTAAACAATGTCACCTTAGTAGAAGGCATGTTTCAGCTTTTATTATTTAATTCACAAGCCAATATTACCCAGGAGACAGTTTCATAAATATGTTCACATCATATGACAATCACAGTAAAATGAACATTATGAGATTGCAGTGCATTTGTGCATGTACAGAAATATGCACATAGGTCTGTTCATCTTTTCCATTTACATCCCAATAACTCCTGAATCACTTAACTAGTTTCAACCCAGCATGTTGACAGAATTTTAAAGGAATTAAATATCTAATTAAATATCTAATTTTGTAGGAATAAGTGAGCAGAAAAGAGAGAGGTCATTAGTGGTCTGATCACCTTTCTCTGATCACAAGGTTCAGCACGCTCTCCACCCACTGGAGAATTCACACAGGAGACAGCTATTATGGCTGCTCCAACCACAGGAAAAGTTTTAATTGGTACTCACACTAGAGAATGTAACCACAAAACACAAATCCATAAAAAAATTAAAATAAAATAAAAGCCAGGCTTCATTAGTTCTGCTGTAGATAGAGTTGCTTGTCTCTCCAGGAACTTCTCTTTACCATATTTGTGGCAATTCACCAGAGTTTTCATCTTCCATTTCTTCTGAGCTAATCTCTCTCGATCGCAGCTGGCCTGCTGAGCTCTGAGAAACAGATGTGTGAGGTCCCTGACTGATGCTTGCTGAACTCATCTTGTGCCATTTAAGTGCTAGTGCTGTGCTGCTTGGTTTCTCCACAACCACTCCCTTTCCAATCTCTGCTCACTTTGAGCTATCACACCCTCCACAGCCCAATCACAATGCAACCATGGATCAGTGAAGGTGTCACAAGGTGTCCTCTGATGTGTGTGAGGGGGGGAAAATATTTACATTTCCCTTCTTAGTCATCTTTTTTTCCAGAAAGACCACCTCCAGCTTTCCAGTGTTGGCTAATGGGCTCAGTGAGTTGGTATCGGAGTAATCACTTTTCATCTCCAAACTAACTTCAGTCATCTGAATGAGCTTGGTATATCCCTTTTATCAGTTAAGTGTTTCTCCTGTCTCTGTAAAGCCCAGGCTAGGATTCATGTCCCTTGACTTTTCCCATCTTTGTGAATTGCCTAGAGGATCAGCCTCCACAGAGAAAGGCAGGCAGCTCTGAAGAAAGACATTCATGCCAACTACTTCTTAGGACAGAATGAATCACTCTTTAGAAGTAACTACAAGTTTCACTGATATGGGGGTGTGGGGCAAGGGAGATGTCTGGATAAGTAAATTAGATTAGATTTCTAAACTGGAACATGGCTGAAAATGTCAGAGAGAAACCTTATTCAAAATATATAGACCATAATATATCATGAAAATAACAAAGAAGAATATAATATTCAACTAAAAAAACAGATCGGGAAGGTAAGTGATTTGTTGATGACAGCCCAATCCTCATTTGGAAATAAACTGGCATCAGCAGCCACCAGAATCAATAAGATCATGTTACAAAACATCAGCTAAGGATGTGGACTTAAAATAACATGATTTTATTTTCACTAAATAGAAAATGATAGAGAGGCAGCTGTGCTCTTAAGAAGAGCCAAGCAACTTGCCATACTTCTTCTATGCCCACCTTCTCTCCCAGCAGGGGAAGAAATGCTGACACACAAATGTTTTGTAAAATTTAACATGCTAGAGAAAAAAAAAAAAAAATCTAAACAGACATACTGCTTTGTCAAGTAAGGTCTTTTATAACAGCAATCCAAACAATAAATATTCCAGTGGAGTCAGCCCATTTCTGCCCCAGTGGGGAGCTCCACATTCACTCTGCCAAGAGTGAAAATCGAGATATAGTCCTGCTTGATGACCACAGGCTCACAGATATGTCAGCTGCCCTTCACCTTTACTCTGCAGTGCTATCTACACGTGGAAGAAGGGAAACCTTTGAACTGTTGTCCTTCTGGAGTATAATCACTCTTAGGTTCAAATCAGATGTTCTGGTTTAATCAGTTCTTAAAAGTCTCCAAATGCTCAGGCATTTTACATAAGTTGCAAGGAAGTGGAAACACAATAGTTAATTTGTTTTGAAAGTTATATCTTACCTTTATGGGATCATGGGATAACAATCTAATAAATCCCTTAAATCTCCAATTATGATAAATCCTATTTTATATTAACATATAAAGCTTTTTGCTTCAAATTATTATTTTATTTTTTTTTGAATAGTCATTATAAAAATGACTATCTTTATCCATCTTTAACATAAAGTTCTGCAGCATTTTATGAGTGAATGGCAGTATTACTAGACTGTGAGGTAGACTGTAGGAGGAAAACTATAACATACCAAGTTTGATGACAAATTTCAGAAGAGATGCTATCCCCAAACAAGGTTGGCTACAGATTAATATACTATTCCCTTTGAAAATCTGCCATGGGAAAAATATACAAAAGCCTTAGTCACATTTACATATTTCACCCAAGAACAACAGCATGGAAAGCATGTTTTACTTTTTAAAGGAAAGCATCATCAGCCTTTTCTGAAAGATTTGTGCTCTAAACCAGTTCTGGAAGTCTCTGATTTAATGTATAGACCTGACAGGATGGGTGAATATAGTGGAACATAATCTGTCTTTGGTGACACATGCTCTTCTTTCATAAAATCAGCTAAATGGAAAGATGGAACAAAAGCTACCACAGTAGCCCACCAGGAATCTTTCATGAGCTATCCATGCATACACCTATTCTTTTTTAGTTTTCTGAAAACCTCAGAATACCAGGATTTCTCTTTTGACATCTTCATGTGAATGTCAAGAAGTAAAGGACAACTGCTGGCAGACAAATGCTAATATTTTTCTACCTCCAGTGGCTACTTTTGTACCTCCCAGAAACATGCACATGATCTTGGCAAAAGTCCAAATGTTTCTGTTCTGTTCTGCTGAAGCATTGGCAAAAAGCCAAGAAATCAGCAGTTTGAGTTTCCAAGAGGGATGAAAAAAATCTTCCCAGAGATTTCGGATGTGATAGGATTTTAATGTAATCCAGGATGTTCCTTAGGTACACCTGCTCAGTGAGTCTATTCTAGGTGGCAAAAGGAAGCATTACAAAGTGGATGGTACTGCTCTGTACAGAGGAAGCCCTAAAAACCTGGCATCCAGAACATTTTTCAAAGTAATTCTACCCCTATTCTTGGCGTGGTGCCCCTCACTGCATGCAGCGAAGCTGTATTGAGTTAACTATATCCATAGCTGAGGACTTCATAGAGTTGTGACAAATGCAGCTGATTGTTTTTCTCAGGCTTTGCTTCCTCTTGTTTTCAAGTGCAGACCAGCTGCTAGAAAATGGTATATCAATTGTTGCTGCAAGCCACAGCTCTTAATAGAAAGGTGCTCCTGCAGCCTTTTCTGAGAAGACTGGTTTCCCCACACTGAAACCACTGACACTGTATTGGGGCATTTGATTCATTTTCCTTGTTTATTTTGAGCAGTATCTGTTAACATCCAAATTATTCTCAGCTTCCTGTAATGCTCCCTAAGATACGAGTGGTTCAAGAATGTATGTTCGTGTGTTTGTGGTAATTAAACCATCATAAAAGTTGCAATGTCAGGAAATATATGGTTTTCCACTCTTTTTTCTTTTCCTTTTTTTTTTTTTTTTTTTTTTTTCCATCTACTTGTCTATTTATAGAAATATGCCTCACCATTTACTTAAGAGGCAGTGGCATGGAGAAGCAGACATTTAGTGGAAGTCCATTTGCTTGACAAAAAAAAAAAAAAAATCCATTACCTTTATCATCAGTGAAGATCAAAAAAGAATCAATTACAATACTTCACTTGGGAATGACTAATGGAATTGTGAAATACACTGACACTCTGAAGTCACTGAGGTAAGCTAAATACTGATAGTCGTAAAAGGCAGAAAGTGTTGTTGATATGTTGCTGATTCACTTGATTTGAGACTAGAATGCACTTTCAGTTTGTGTTGATGATGTGAGCTTGTCTAATTTCTACCAACTCTTATTAATCAAGGGTCAGGGAATTAGCTCAGAGGAGAGAGTTTCAGAGGACTTGCACCTGCTTAGTTTAACTACGCAATTAGCACAGTGTTAAACACACTGCATCCTGCCCTACAGTCAAAGATCAGCTGACAACTCCTTATACAATCTAAGAAGCACTTAAATTAGTTATTTGACTGGCTTTAATGGTGCATCTGTCATAGGTGCTCTATGACTCTCCTCTGGGTGTGTTAGCACCTTCAAGTCCTGCAGGCAGTGGCAGAGAACATAAGCTAGTGTATGGCCAGATGACATCACTGGAGGTGTGCTCTGCATCTTCATTCTGTGGCTCTTTGACTGTATCATATATATCTGTACATTGAGTAGCTCCACTGAACATCCCTGTGGACCGAAACTTCATCACCTCTGTTGTCAAATTGTTTGAAAGATCCTTGTCATGTCAACCTCCATATCCCAGATGTACCTCAGAATTGGTTCAGAAGCTAGCATGGGATGAATATGTTCCATTTGGGCATTCACACAGTGCGATTTTCTCAGTGCAGGATTTTCTGTGCAGTTTGACCTCAATGACAGAGAACAATATGGAACACATTTAATTTACGCATGTAGATGTTGCTTCTCTATTGTAACAGATAACTGTTTGACATATAACACAACCCACGAAGTCTAACCCAATAAATTGAATTTTCTATATAATACTATTATTTGATATATATTAATATTATTCAGTTAATTCAGATTAAAAAGCTGTACACATCGTATATAATTATTACCTTACTTATTATCTTATTTAGCAAAAGCAGATGGTTTGTTATTGAAGGAGATTTGCATTACTCATAGGATCCTCTTTTTCTCGTTTTCCCTGAGGTCAAGGAAGGCGGGGGTGACTTTCCTGCCTTGACGGAATCTACCCTACAGACACTTCCAAATCAAAAAGGGCTTTCTGAAAAGCTTCTGGCAAGGAAAATTCTTTGGCCTTTGCAATGTCCTGATCCAAGCACTTTGTGAGCAAAAAGAATTGCTGAGTTTGCTACGGAGGGTGAAATTTCAGTGTCACTGAAATAAATGCCATGGTCCCCTTGATCCACTGAGGTTAGGATTTCAGTCCATAATATTTAAGAAATGTCTTTTGATATCTTACAGATTTTAACTCTCTAAATAACAGTAGTTCATCAACATACTTCAGAGGTAAGATATTCAAAGATCTTTTATACACAAACAGAATACAAACACATCCTAGAGGTACACAATCAAAACTGGCTTACTAATTGATTTTTTTTTTATGTTTTTTCACAGAATCACAGAATCACAGAATAGTCTAGGTTGAAATAACCTCCAAGATCACCGAGTCTAACCTCTGACCTAATGCTAACAAGTTCTCCACTAAACCATATCCCTAAGCTCTACAGCTAAACCTCTTTTAAAGACCTCCAGGGATGGTGACTCAACCACTTCCCTGGGCAGCCTATTCCAGTGACTAACAACCCTTTCAGTAAAGAAGTTCTTCCTAATATCCAACCTAAACCTCCCCTGGTGCAATTTTGGCCTATTCCCCCTCGTCCTGTCACCAGGCACGTGGCAGAATAGACCAGTCCCCACCTTGCTACAGCCTCCTTTAAGGTACCTGTAGAGTGCAATAAGGTCGCCACTGAACCTCCTCTTCTCCAGGCTAAATAGTCCCAGCTCCCTCAGTTGCTCCTTGTAAGACTTGTTCTCCAGACCCTTCACCAACTTCGTAGCCCTTCTCTGGACTCGCTCAAGCACCTCCATGTCCTTCTTGTAGTGAGGGGCCCAAAAGTGAACACAGTACTGGAGGCGTGGCCTCACCAGAGCTGAGTACAGGGGGACAATCACTTCCCTGGACCTGCTGGCCATGCTGTTTCTTATGCAAGCCAGGATGCTGTTGGCCTTCTTGGCCACCTGAGCACACTGCTGGCTCATATTCAGCCGACTATCAACCAATACTCCCAGGTCCTTCTCTGACAGATAGCTTTCTAACCACTTATCTCTCAGCCTGTAGCTCTGTTTGCGGTTGTTGTGCCCCAGGTGGAGGACCCGACACTTGGCCTTGTTGAACTTCATACAGTTGGCCTCGGCCCATCGGTCCCCATTTTCCTATATATCTTATTTATATGCTAAAAGAGATGTTCTTGTTTACAAAATGAAATATTCAATTTTCTGGATTCTCTCTCTCAAATTAACTCAGTCTCATTTGTGTGAAAAATTCATGATTCATCACAGTGTCAGGAAGGTATGTCCCTGCTAGAACTAGTCAGATTATTCACTATAGCAGAAGTACTTAATGGAAGAAATGTGTGTTTATGACCTGTGATCTGAAGAAAAGAAACGTGTTGAGTAGGAAGTAAGACGTGGTTTCTACTAGGCTCAAGGTGGAGGTGGAGGGAAAAGAAAAAAGAGGAGGAGAGGTAATAAGGGCAATTTGCTGCATATTTTTATTGCATGTTTACTTTGCTAAGTGCTTTGATCCCGGATATCCCATGAGAAATTGTGTTTTAGGTATAGGCTATCAGTGTGGAATAACTGACATAAGAACCTTCCATGTTTCAGGTAGGATCACAGTGTATTTTTACATAATAAACATTGAATAGCAGGAGCATGCCCATCTGGAGGGCACAGAATCAGTCATAGAATCATACAATCATTTAGGTTGGAAAAGACCTTCAAGTTCACCCAGTCCAACTGTTAACCTGACCTACAGAATTCCATCACTGAACATGTCCTTTAGTGTTACTTACACACATCTCTTAAACACCTCCAGGGATGGGGATTCCACCATTTCCCTGGACAACCCCTTCCAATGCTTCATCACCCTCTTCATGAAGAAGTTCTTCCTAATATCCAATCTAAACCTCACCTGGTACAACTTGATGCCATTTCTTCATGTTGTATCACTTGTCACCTGAGAAAAGATTCTGACACTCCTCACTGCAACCTCCTTTCAGAGAGTTTTAGAGAGTAGTAAGATCTCTCTTCTCCAAACTGTACAGCCCCAGTTCCCTCAGCTGCTCCTCATAAGTCTTGTTTTTCAGTTCCTTCACCAGCTTTGTTGCTCTTTCCTGCACATGCTCAAGGAACTCAATATTTTTCTTATAGTGAGGGGACCAAAACTGGACATCATATGCCAGGTGTATTCTGACCAGAGCCATGGACAGAGGGACAATTACTTCCCTAGCCCTACTGGACACGCTATTTCTGATACAAGCCAGGATGCCACTGGCATTCTTAGCCATCTGGGCACACAGGTGGTTGATGTTCAGCCGGTTATCAATCACCCCAACATGACTGAAGGTCTTTTTCTGCTGAGAAACATTCCGGAAGCTCTTCCCCAAGCTTGCATGGATTCCATATCAGTTTAAGATATGCTTTCTATATCACTTTAAGGTAAAGCTTTTACCTAAAGAATGACTTCCTATCCAAACTGATTGCTTTAAACTTAATTTAAGTAAGTTTTGAATTAAGCATATTATGAGTTCATGTCAATTTATTTTCAGTTTTTATTTCTGCTTGTGTGTGAGATGTAATATGTTCATTAACATAATGGCAAAGCTTAATGGGACAAAATGGACCTTCAGAAAAATAACAAATACAGATGTTAAATATAGATTGCAGGTCATTTGTGCACAAAAACATGGGATACATACAATTCTGTATTTAAAAAAACAGATTTTCACATATGGTTTAGATGTTTAAATACACATGTCTTAAAGCTCTTGAAATTCACCAAGTTTAGAAAACTTTGTTGTCATCATAAAAATCTTTTTTTTTTTTTAAGAAGTTCTTAAAGCGTGTACAAGAAAAAGTGCATGCTTTTTTTCATTCATGTCACACAAAAATTATGTACACTCTCATTACATTTTCAAGGGTTTACACCACATATTTTCAGTGCACCTGTTATGCAAATAAAGATTGCACTTCCTACTGGAATTTAACTGACCACAGCCACATTCTGTAGCAAAAGTTGACATATTACTGAAAAGTCAAAAACCAGAGTTTAAGGATTGTACCAAAGAAATGTTAACACAGATTGTTAATGTTAACACTTTTCCCACTTTTTCAATTAAGTTGAAGATGAACTTCATAAATGAACTTCATTGTGTACAAAAAGTCAGTCATGAATATAGATACACTGTGGGAAAAGGAGTTTGGCTAATGAACTGGAATGAGATGGCAAGGAATGCAAAAAAATCCTGCAAACTCCTTTGGCAGCATCTAGTTATAAGTTTATAACAAGACAAGAATGATGTTTGCCACAGGAAAGTCTGTTTCTCTTCTCTTCCTGACAATCCTTATTCCAGCATCAATTTGCAACACTTCCATTTCCTGAAAAATTACCTTCAGTAATCTCATCTGGGAATTATATCCATGTCAGTATGAACATATTTTATATTGTCCATAAGGGATGGCAAATGTACCGTGTGCAGAGACCCCAACAACTGCTTAGAGCCTTGACAACTGCAAAACAAAGATGTTCTGTGCTGGCCTAAGCTTGTGAGAATGAGAGAAGTGCTGGAGCCAACCTCATGCTTTGGGAGCTTTCCAACTCTGGGAGGAAAACTTTTTTTTTTTTTTTTTTTTTTTTTTTTTAGTAACAAATGGCACTAATGAGAACAATGGATTTCAGTAATTAGGTTAAGAGGCTTAAACAAACAATCAAACTAGAACAATGAAAGATGGAGATGGGAATGTAGATTATTGTAAGCTTATTGTCATTATAGACTGATAAAGGCTTAGAGGACTATCTGGAATTATTATAAATTATTTCATCATGAGCTTAATTCCAGAGCTGTCCATTTCTCTATCTGCTGTTCAGATTTAGAAACAGATAAGCTATGTAATAGAACTGGAAGAAAGTAAATCTGAGAACTGCTGGTGGTGAACTGACTGCACAGGAAGTAAATTCCTTGTTCATCCAAACAACAGCTGTAGTTTTTACAGAAAGGGAGATCAGTACATGAGTTAATGTCTCTAAGCTTTTGGAGAGCAGCAGTAAAATCCCTGCTCTGCTGCACATTTCGCACAAGATCTTGAACACTTCATTTGAACCTCATTTTCCATTAATAAAAAACTACAGTAAAAGGCACAGAATTTTTTTGATTGTTGCTGAGTTGCAAAGCTTATGACGTGCTCAATAGAAAGCCTGCCCTTGCATTGAGGTTGGTGTTTTTGCTGAGGAATCCGGTTCTTTTATTACACTCTTTGATGGTTCTTTAGATGTGAAGTTACTTTACCTTTTCCAAATTGCCCTGTTCTTTGGGATATAGTTGGTCATGATGAACATTTTTGCAAAGAGATTTCATTTTTACAAGTCAGTAGAGAAACCAAGAGGGACATCATTTGGCTGAAGTGAAGACATATGGAACAACTTCACCTTATTCTTCAGGACAGAGTCTGCAATGATCATAAAAGTCAGCTTTATTCATAACGTTCTTTAGGAACAAGTGGAGCTTCTTTTCACGATTTCAGGCTTCTACAGCACTGTAAAAATTGGGTTACGTGACATAACAATAAGAGTGGTGTTGGACTGGAAATTTGTTTCTTAAAGACTATTGATTGCAGTTTGTCTACATTTAAGGTGAGAAAAGAGAAGTTATATCTCAAATATTAATTTTGTATTTATTAAGTATTTCAAAATTTACTTCACAAGCAAGTCTCTAACTTGTTTATATATATGTGTATATAAACAAGTTAGAGACTAAGTTGTGAAGTATATATATATATACTTCACATATATTTTTACATGTCTATAAAGCCTAGTTTCAGGAAGAAAAGTAAAAACAATGGGTACAATATGTAGAAATACCTATGTATATAACTTCGAGGTTAAAAGATACCCAGAAGAGGATGTGAGAAGCTAAAGGTAATGAGGGAAGATGTTGGCATGACATAATATATTTTTTAATGAATACTAGAAGAAAAGTATGACCTAATATGGAATTGTCTTAATCTTGGATGTAGACAATCTAATTCTTATTAGAAGACATTAAATAGTTAAAATTCATAAAAAAAACTGAATTTGTAGAAAGAAAATACATTTGATATACTTCTACCGTATAGGAACAGTAAACTTTCTAGCTTCTTATGATCTGGGGAATGCAAAACAACTTTCAGTATAAATGAAGACTTTTAATTCAGTGAAGACAGATGGTTTACACACAAATTGCTCTAGGAAATTTTTAATCCTCATTTTTAAACAAATTCTAGAATACTAAGGAAACTTCAGGTGACTGAAAATAAACTGCTAGTGTGTTAATATTCCAAAAAGTCTGGCAAGATGACTGGAGTAAGTGTAGGTCAATTAGTCTGACATCTGTTCCAGAAAATATAACAGAAAAACTGGGAAGAGAAATAATTAAAGGATAGAAATAAAATTAATTCCTGACAACAAAGTTTTATGAAAAGCTCATGTCAAAAGATCTCACTTTATTGTTTGATGAAATTGCAACCTTGTTTGAATAATCAGATTTCTGTAAAACATTTGAATTTAACAACACAGGATGTTCTGATTTAAACATTGGCATCATATACTATTAATAAAGTAAATGTTTTATGAATTAAGAACTGGTTAAGTGATAGATCTTAAAAAGAGATTGTCTCCAGGAAATTATCAGCAGCTGAATGTATTTATAATGGAGTTTCATGGGGATCAGTAGCAGTCCTGATACCATTCAGTGAAGTCACTGATTATTTTTGAAAGTAAACAATAAATCACTTATGATGACATTTGTAATTAAAAGATGAAAAAAAAAAAAAAAAGGAAAGAAAAGCTTCATAAAGTAGTAAATAAGGATATATCATTGAGGCGGGATGATCTGGATCTTTTCATAAACATGACTTTGAAAAGGACCTAGGGATCAAAGTGAAGGAGCAACCAAATGTGAGGTCTCAGCATGCTAAGAGTACCGATAATTAACTTTAATTGTAGCCTGCCTGCAGATGCAACTATGCTGTTCTCTGGATTTGGGCTCTTTAATGTGCAATCAGCTCTGGTGGCTCAGTACTGTTCTGCTCTACTCTTCCTCTTCTGCTGGCTAGGATAAACTGAGACAACTCAGATGCCTCAGATGCCTCTGCCACCATGATGTAGGTTTGCCCTTGGTCACAATTACAGTACTCTCACAGGGGAATGCAATGGGTACTAAATAACCCTTCAATCTAGGGGGAAGGAAATAACAAGAAGTGACGACTGGAAGTTTAAGTCATGTACTTTTAAGCTAAAGTGTATTATTGTTAATATATGTACCTCACTGGAAAAAATCATCATGGGAACTTCTGCCTTTAGTCAGCACTGTACCTTTGGATGCACATCGTGTTGTGTGAGGGGCTGTCAATCGCTTCCTATGAGACATAGCTAAAAAGTGTTGTGCAACTCTCTTATTATTGTTTTTAATAGTGATCTGGTAGCAATTTTTGTTTACTGCTCAGAATGATCAGCTGATAACACTCATTTTAGATTGGAAGAAGCTGAAACATCATACAGGCAGAAGAATATAGTCAGTATAGAAGAATTTGTAAAGCAAAAGAAAGTTCAAAATAGAAAGTACTAAAAAGTCAAATCTAAAACTGTGCTTCCAGGCAGCATGCCTGCCAGTTGAAAAAAAGGCCTAGTTAATGTTTTTCAGATGACAGAAAGGGTATGACCTTGAGAGGTCATCCCCTATCTTAAGTCAAGATCAATTCCACTGAAAGCTGATTAAGAGAAAAATGAAATGCTAGTAATGTTAAGCACACAGGTATAAAAAACGTCCCTGCTTCAAAAATGTAAATGGCTTCTAATCCAACTGAACTCCCCCCTAACCCTGGCATTTCAGAAGAAATAGTAGAAGTTTCTCATACAACCTGTGAATGTATGACCCTTCCAGAAGAATCCATAAAATCCTCCAAATGTGCTGTGTTCTCAGAGGCTTCAGGCTAGAAGCCCAGAAAGCACTGCAGCTAAATCTGTGTGCTGGTAAACTAGTTTGGGTCAAGGATTAAAGAGTGTCCTTAAATTGGGTTAACAAGAGGAACCTGCTGCAGACAGTGTTCTGTGTGTTTCTCTGGAATTATTTCGGGATGTAGGCTAGTGCTCTTCCATTAAAGATCTTCAGAATTGAATACAGTAAATATTGGAAGAAATATCTTCCCTCTTTCTAGATAAAATTGTATAAGAATTGAAAGACTTCTGATAAAATTTATTTGGAAAATATCTGAAGAGTTACCTGCATAAGAAAATCAGTTTCAGAATCTACTAGAATTACATCTTACAAACCCCAGCCACAGGTCCTGAAGTTGCACAGGCTAAAGAAATGTAGAATTTGCTCAAGGATACATACATTAGATCAATTTAAATAGGCAAGACTTGACCTGAAAATAGTTAATGCAATAGGCTCATTCTGTTCCCACATGCTATCAGCCATACTGGTGTCAGTCCAGAATAATGTATTTGGCTCCATGGGTTTCAGTTTGCAAAAACTAGGGCATTGAAACGACTTTTCTGCATTTGATATTTATTGTAGGTGAGAACAATGTTTGAAACAAGGAATGAAGATCATATTGTAACAGCACTTGCAACTAGCACAAGAGATTAGGTGGGAACAAGAAGTCAGGGTAGGGAGGGAGCAGGATTAGCCTTCAAGCACAAATAGAGTTTAGCTCACATTGAGTATGAAACCTCACCTGAAGTCCCTCTTGTCAGGATAGTTTGCACGACAGCCCAAACTCCATCATGGCCTGTCTCTTGTCCCAAGCAAGTGGAGTAGGTCCGTGGGCAGGAGCCCTGGCTTCCGTACAAACTGTGGCCATGTGTCTGATATAGGCACCGTTGTCTTGACCTTTAACAGCTCCAAGAAGTGCTGCAGACTTCACAGTGCTTCAAGGATCATGCTCCTTGGGCTGTGTGTGATGCAAAAACACAATGAAAAGATTGTGCCTGATAATTTTAAGGATCTTAAAGTAAAAGACAGGAGGTGGCAGAAACAGATGCAGCATAAACAGTGAAATGAAATGCATGGGAATAGCCATAGGAATGCCAGATAACCTCTCCTTCTATTAACAGCTATTTTATGCAGAAGGTGCAAATTTGGTTTTAAAAGTGCAAAATGCAGTATGCATTTTCAGACTCAGCTTATATAGATGACATTGTTCTTTCCCAAGTGCAAGGGCAGTACGGCAGCAACATGTGTCTCAATAGTGTTTTCTCTGATGGACTTTAAAAGTGTTTTCCCTTTGGGAGGATAACCACATCTCCAATTTGCAGTGCCAACCACACTAATGCTACTAATGCTACTCAGTGAACAACACTGGGGTGGCAGGCTGTAAACCATTTATAATGATCTATGAGCACTGCTTGATGAGAAATGTTAAGAAGGTCATGCATTTACTATCCAAATTCCATATCTGGGTGATCAGGAGGATGGACAGCAGCTAAAATAGCACCTGTGCTGTATTATTTCTGCTGTTTTGTGAGCTCAGTGAGTTGTCTTCCCCAGGATAAAGGCCGGGGAGATCAAATTGATAAAGATGGAGGAGAAGAATTTTAATAGTCTCTCTGAAGTCTCTCTGAGAGATACATTGGTTTTGCTCAAACAAAGCAAATCCTAGAGCCTAATGTATCAAAATGGAGCAATATGCAAAAGACCTCATGTAGAAGATAGAAGCTTTCTATAGACTTTTATTTCAGCAACCCCTCTCCTTATATGTAGATCTTATATTAACACTTTCCCTTGTAACACTGTGCTACTTTGGTGGAGAATAAATTACCCCTTGCTTTAGGAAAAAAATGTTGGATCATTAATGACAGGCTCTGAAAGGAAGCCTTTAACATGACTCAGGACATTTTCAGTAAGCATATTTCCCAGTCCTCTGCAGTGGGACTGGGAAAATTTACCACTCTCCTCCTCTACACAGAGGTCACCCAAGATATATTCCTTAATATTTCTGTTGGTAAGCTATTCGTGATACACTATAAGCACAAGTTTATATTGCCATTTATATTGTTATAACTTCTTGAGGAATTTATTCCAGCAAAAACTCACCTACATTACATGAGATCACATTATCGGTGTATTCTTGTACCTACACTAGCTAAACACCTCACTGGTATGTCTTCATTTTAAATTTTAGTTAATGTAATTGTTTTAAATTGTAGCCCTTCATTGCTTTAAATTGTAGCCATACTGTACTGAATGCAACACTATATACTAGTAGGCTGCTGTCTTGCCCGAAGGAAGAATTAACCTTGATTTTTTGAATTAAACCATTTAAATCAAAAGGTGTTGGAATTGCAGAATGATGTATTTTCATTTATTCCTCCAACCATCTGCATCACAGTTAGCTTTAGAGGAGTCTTTGAAATTATGGTGTAATGCTTTCCTTTCAATGTAATGCTCAAGTAAAAAAAGTGGCTTCAGCTCTGAGTTTTCTTAAATTTGCAGACTTAATCAGTCCTGAATGTTTAAATGTTACTAAAAGTTATGTTGTTTATTTACTTTATATTTATATATTTATTAAAGATAAAGGTAGATTCTGTAGTAAGATCTTGTCACAGAACATTTGTATTTTCAGTGTAGCTTTAGAGCTTTGGTACTCAGACATAATCAAAAGGCAATTGCCAATTTAGAAAATGAAGGAGTGGACACCAAGTTAAAGGCCACTGGCCAGCAGAACATGAGAAAAGATTTAACACTTTCTGGGAGGAGAGCTGCTGGCCCCTGGGGGATGATATGCAGTTCAGTGTTTCTGTCACTGCTCCAACTGGCTGACCTACAGATTGGCTCCAGACCTGGGAACAGCTTGCCCAGTTATCAGCACAAATGAATACTTCAGCAACTGAGCCTGTGAAATAGAGAATGAAGAAAG
This sequence comes from Stictonetta naevosa, assembly GCA_011074415.1. NCBI lineage: Eukaryota > Metazoa > Chordata > Aves > Anseriformes > Anatidae > Stictonetta > Stictonetta naevosa. The sequence goes on along the minus strand of CM021699.1, from coordinate 105,117,863 downwards.
AAATGTGCTAATGAGGTTTTATGTAGAATTTTGTGAGTGGAATATAGAAATAATGAAATAACTCTTTGAAAGTGGTGGGACCCAGAAGGAAAGAAAAAGAAAAGAAAAGAAAAGAAAAGAAAAGAAAAGAAAAAAAAGATTTTTTTGGCTGGGTTTGGAAAGTGCTAAAATTAAGAATTTAGAATGTAGCAGTTATTAAATAAATAACAAGAACAACATAGATTTGTGGTTCAAGATATGAAAAATGGATACACTTTCCAGACTTACATCATCCAAGACACTAGTATAAGTGTTAGTAATTATTAAATATACCTGCTGATTAATTGGTGGCCTGTTTGGACTTGTGTCTTTGGGAAATTTAGAATTTCATTCAAAATCAGAATAAGGTGGCAAAGAATCAAGGAGAAATTTGGAGTGTAGACTCATGAATGAATAATCTGGAAAGACAAAATATGCCAGGAATTTATGAAATGTTGGATATGCCAGTTCTGTTGGCATAGGAAGGAATAAGCACCAGTTTCCTCAGTTAGTGGTGGTTGTTGCAGTAGATGTCTCTTGAATGTAGGTTGGACACTGCTGCATCTTCAGGGCTTCATCTTTAAATTCCATTCACTAGGAACCTGCAGCACTGATGCACTCAGTAAATAGATCCTGGATGATGTTTGACTCTGTCTTTTGGGGGCTGCATTAGTGTCTTCAGGTCTTCACTTATGTCACCCTCGATTTGACTGAAGTTATGACAGCATTTGCTGCCCCAAGTGCTATAGTCATCTCTGTTATAGCCCATACTGGTGCCCTGTGAGTCCTGCTTAGAGGACTGAGCATAAATCTGCTTTAAGCAGTCTTTTCCCTCTGTGACTCTGCAATAGCACAACAGAAGAGGACAGGAATAAGGAGGAGGAAATATGAAAATTCTGGGCACATCCAGAAATAAAGCAATTCTTGCAGGATGTATAAAATATGAATGTGCAAGCAAAACAATAGTACTCAAACACCTGCAGTGAGAAAGGCTCTTTTGCAAATATACTTTTCAATATTTAAATAGCTGTTTCTTGTAGCATTTGGGGTAACAATACAGCTTGATTGCTGGCCATTTCCTACAATGGAAAGTTAAGGGACACTCACTATAATTTTACTGTAGTAAATAGCATCTGAAAAATAAGATGTGACTCTGCAAAAGCAGGCTATTTTCCTGAACTGCTTTGCCCTCTGAAATATTTTGTTGGCACGACATGCAATGTTTATTGTTTTAGATGTCTTCCTAGCCTTCAGCCTCTCTCTCTGTCAACACATTACTCTTCAGCTTCATTGTGCTCTTCTTTCTTCTCTGGTGCCGTGGGAACATAAAGCAAATGTTTCTACTGTTCTCAGTTAGAAATTGTTTTTCATTATAATTTCAAGAGGGGCTTTGAAGTATCTACTTCAGCTCTCACAGCTAATAACAGACAAGGCAGTTGCTATGCTACTTGTTGATTAAATGAAAAACAGACCTGATAACATGTGAAATCTTCTTAAGGGAGGTGTTTCTCCTATGGAGATGAGTACAAAGCTGTTAAGACCTGAACTGCAAACTTATATGTCTAAGGTTAAATGCTTAAATGGTCACTTAAAGTTCCCAAAGTGATCAGTTGGCTATCTGTAGCAGGAGTGTCAGCTGGTGTAAATCATCATTGACACTAGCTAAGAATTTGAGCACTAGGAGCTCTGAGGCCAAAATGTCTATTTTGTATTGCTGGTAGTTAAAAATTCTATTTTTTCAATGAAGAAGTAATCAAAAGAGATTTGATTTTTCTGAGGTGCAATGTGACAGGAAATTTTAGTGGCACTCGCGAGAAGGTTCTCAGCTCTGCCAAAACCAAGATAGTACATTTAAGGCCATAAATTACATGTAGTTTCATACCTCTTAGTCACAGTTTGAGAATGAGTTTCTAGGGAAAGCTCCAAAATAGAACTTATGTTTCTAAAATAGAATATAGACCTCTAAATTAAGGACAGCAGTCTAATTTAAAGTTCTGAATCTGTTTAGACATTGGAAGTCTCTTAAATATGCTGTACTCCTTAACAATATCTGAGATAATTGAGTTCAGTATAAAATATAAAAGTCAAAATTGCTTTCACTGTGAAACAGTGTTTCATGTGAAGCATGACAAAAGGACGTTACAGAACAGTTGATTCATTAAACATTTTGCACAGGTAATAGGGTATGTAAAATTTAAAATTACATACAGAAAAATGTAACTCCCATTTTTCCCCTTACCCTTGAAAATAGACATCTCTGCAGCAAAGGATGTAACAACCATGATGTTGTAGAAAGAACAGGTTAAAAAACAAAACAAACAAACAAACAAACAAAACAAACAAACAAACAAACAAAAAAAAAACATAATTTTGTAGTCCAGTGACTTAAACACTGGTGGAAGAGAGCAGAATTTTTTCTGCTCCCTGCACTGTTTTATTTTGTGCATTTGTTTTTGTAAATTGAAATGCAGAAACAATCCACAGCAGAACAGAAAACGCTGATATACTTTGTCTTACTTTCCGTAGTTTTGGTCCCACACTTGTGGTTACTGTGTTAACTATTTGAGGAGTGGAGAATGACTCAAACTAGTGTACCTATAAGCTATCTTTTCACAGTAGATGAGGCCCGAGTTTAGCTCCTTTAAACTAAGAAGGGTTTTCTTCTCTTCCAGTTATTGGCATCAAACCACCTGATTTTGTACCGGCTCAGAAATGAACAGATAGCAGGGGTCTGCATTCTGGTTTAACTGAGGAACTAACATCAACTATGCATATACAGTGGATGTCAAAGCTTAAGACAGAGACAGACACATAGTTTCAGATACTTTTCTATCTTTATTTTTTGTTTTCTCCTGGATGAAAGAACAAAATAGCTACCATTGGCTCTCTTCTGCTTGAGTGCTTTCCACACATATTCCAAGGAGTCTAGATTTTAGGTGCCTCCTTATCTGTTGCAATAAATGTCATTCTTTGAAATGGGTCCTATACAGATGTGATCAATATCTATTATCCACCAGCATCATTTCAGACATATGGCATAATAACATTTTATTTATTGCCTTAATAATATATCCTAGTTGAAGAAGTAAAGCTTACAGATCAACACATTTTTTGATGGTAATGATGGACTTTTTCTGGATATATCAGTTTCTGAAAACAAAGATACATAAGATATTAGAATAATTGGGAAAATATTATTTTTCTGTGTGTGTGTGTTTTCTGGAGAGGAGCTAAAAGTAGGGAGATACTTCTAGACAGCAGCATCCATAGATACTTTCCATTTTTAGTCATAGAATCATAGAATGGTTTGGGTTGGATGGGACTCTAAAAGATCATCTTGTTCCAATTCCCCATGCTGTGGGCATGGACACGCATGGACACCTTCCACTAGATCAGGTTCCTCAAGGTCCCATCCAACCTGGCCTAAACACTTCCAGGGAAGTGTTCCTGTGCCTCACCACCCTCACAGAGAAGAATTTCTTCATTATATCTAATCTGAATCTACCTCTTTCAGTTTAAAGCCATTAATCCTTTGTGGTGGTTTTACCGTGCTAGGCAGCTGAACACCACAACTGCTCTCTCACTCCCCCTCCTCAGATGAGGAGGGGAAGAAGTAAAGGAAAGAACAACTCACGGGTTGAGATAAGGATAACTTAATTAAAGAGAAAAAAAAATATTAAGGAAATATTATTATTAATTAAACAATTCAACTAAAAGGAAAAAATGGAAAGGGGAGGGGGGGGGAAGGGAATAACAAAACAAAACAAGTAAAGGCTATGTGGAAGTGCAGAGGAAAGAAATTACTCTCTACTTCCCACAAATGAGCGATGCTTGACCACGTCCTTGAAGCAGGGCCTCAACGCATGTAGCCAGTGTTTGGGAGGACAGACGTTTTCACAACGAGAGCCCACTCCTCCCCTCTTCTTCCTTTTTCCACCTTTTATTGCTGAGTGTGACATCATATGATTTGGAATATCCCTTTGATTGGTTTAGGTCAGCTGCCCTGGTGATGTTTCTTTCTCACTTTTTTTCCCACCCCCTAGGAGGGTTAGAGAAAGTCCTGATGCTGTGCCAGCACTGCTCAGCAGCAGACACAACACCGGTGTGGTACCACTGCTGTTCTAGCTACAAGTGCAGAGCGCAGCACTGTATGGGCTGCTGCAGGGAAAGTTAACATCCCAGCCAGACCCAGTACATCCTTGTCCTATCACTACACTCCCTGACAAAAAGTTCCTCTCCAGCTTTCCTGTAGGCCACCTTCAGGTACTGGAAGGCCACTATAAAGCCTCCCTGGAGCCTTCTCTTCTCCAGGCTGAACAACGCCAACTTGTCTTCACAAGAGTGGTGCTCCAGTCCTCTGATCATCTTCATGGCCCTCCTCTTGACATGCTCCAACAGGTCCCACCTCTCAAGCCTGTTGATGTCTCTCTTGATGACATCTCTTCCCTCCAGCGTGTCAACTACTCCACTCAGCTTGGTGTCATCTGTAAACTTGCTGAGGGTGCATTCGATCCCACTATCTGTGACACCACTGAAAATATTAAATAGTAAAAGTCCCAAAACAGATCTTGGAGGAACACCACTACCTGGACATCGAGCTATTGACCACTACTCTTTGGATGCACCATCTAGCTAACTCCTTTTGTACCAAAAACTCCATCCATCAAATACATCTCTGTAATTGTGTTTTGCACCCTTATTTTAACTTTCTTTTCATTTTCTATTTTTTACTATTATGTGGGGTCAGGTTGTTGTTATATTTTTGTTTCATTATTTTGTTTATTTGTGTGTATGTGTATTTTTCTTTGAACAACTTTATTTTAAAAAAATGCACATCCTTTAGCAGTTACAGACACAGAAAACAGTGATTTCAAGCACATAAAAGGAAATTATGTGCAGGGATAATTTTTTGTTTCAGATTTTCATTATTGCATTTGGCAATTTCATCCGATCTATGCTCTAAAAAAAGAAATCTTGTATTTCCAAAACAAACAAAAAATCCAGTTGCATGGTAACCAGCCCACATATTAAGCCCTAGAAATATCAGATCCAGAGTGCTCAGCACTTTGCCAAATAATTGAGGTGCCTTCAACAGATTTCTTTATATGATAAAAACTACAATAGGGATTTTAATGACTACAATATAAAAAATGATTTCGTAGTCAAATTATTTGCTGTCATTGAAGTCAAAGGGGTTACACCATTGGAGAAGAGGACTCTAGCACTTCACAAGCAGCTTATATTTGTGCAGCCTGCAGAGGAAAGTTTTCCTCCATGAGAAAAGGGAATTTCCACCAGGCAACGTGCTCTGTCTGTCAAAAGGAAACTTCACTTTAAAGACTTTAGATCCACAAAGAATCCATAAGAATAATGATATGGGAAGGGAATGGGAGGGTGTGGGGAGAAGGGCAGGAAGGCCTCTCAATATTTGCCATCTTTCTAATGTTACAGCAGAAAAAGACAGGCACAAAATTGCAAGTTTTTCCTCTGTTTTGCATTAACCTGATAATTTCAAAGGTTGTAGCTACTGTGACATGCATGATGATGTGAGACTACTGGAGATATATTCAAGATTGAATAGCTGGAAGGAAGTCCTGAAGCTGGTGTAAATGCCTTGCTAAGGGTCATGATATAGATAACTACGACCAAAAATATCTTCCCTGTTCCCTTGATCAATGAGAAAAGATCTCAAAAAAAAAAAAAAAAAAAAAAAAGTCCTCCCCACAGTTCAGTTCTTCACTTTCACAAAGAACAAGTTAACAGATTCTTATTCATAATGTGATTTCTCCAAAATCATGGACTTAAGCAAAAGTGAGCTGATGTCAAAACACTAATTTAGATATTTTTGTTTTTCTGTCTAACATTGAATGTACTTCAGAGTGGGCTTTTCTCCTCAATGTTACTTCCAATTAAAGATTTTGATTCAATTAAATCCTTAATCTTTCATCCTTGAACAGTGGTAGGTAGGATGTTGGGGTAAAAAGAGTCGTGTCTATGGCAAAGTAGATATTGCATGTTGAAATCTACACTGTTTGCTCAACAGACGTAGCTATAAATACCTGCCATAATACAAAATTGTATATAAGAAAAAGATCAACATTTTTGCTGAATTCACATTTGAGTGGGAAGGGAACACCTGACTTTCACTGTTAAAATTTGGGGGCAGTTTTGATTCCAAAGTTGCTTCATTTTGAACAATGGAATCAAAGCACCACTTTTCAGCTGTTTTCTCAGCCTAAACACACCCACAGTAATGATAGGGTACATCTCTTCACAAGTGTATGGACTCCAGAAGAGAACTGATAATTTTTGGCAGCACTGGCAATTCAGAAGACTGATAGTGGTGAATCTTTGCAGAAATCAACCATGTTTCATTCATGTTGGTTTGCTCTTTACATCCTCCTTGCTGTGTGAGCAGTACTCAGTCCTCAGATTTCACAAAGTTCAGTCTGACCCAGCTGCTTGTTGCAATCCAGCCTATGTGGTGTTTCTCACTGCCTCTTCTTTTCTCATTCTTGTACTGAATACTTTAATCACAGGATTTTTAGCTCTGTGGATGTAACAGAATGATTGCCCCATCAACATCTCTTTTTATATGTTCAGACCTCCAAATCTATCTTTTGATTTAAATCTGGATGGCACAAGGGTAATCCTCTTCTATTCCATGCTTGCCAGTGAAGGAAATAACTTACCTTCCAGGACAGACTAACAGGCTTCTAATGGTCCAGTTTCAACTGGTAGGATTTCTTGATCTGAAAAATTAATGGATATATCACAGAATTCTTGATCTACGTATTGTACTCTTTGAGCAGACCTACCGTTGGAATGAGACAGAATTCAGGAGAAACAGTTGGAGTCTGGTGTGCAAGATTTTCTGGACTGAAGCCAGAGAGCTTATTAGAAACTTGTCAAGACAGACTGCTCCATCTTCTAATTGGCTGACAACTTCCAGCCCTTGGTGCACAGTTATTCATACTGGGACCAGTAAAACTGGAAGAGATCTGTATCTGCTACAACATATATAGGTGATTAATTCTGTCAAAAGTGGATGACTTAATAGAACTTTATGCAGACAAAACACTATTTTCAAGTGGCTTGTGGGTTGCAGAACCTCTGGATCAAACCATTCATCTATCTCACTGAGCAGCTTGGTCTTTATGAACAACCTCTGTGAAGTTCTGTGTTGCTTTCTCAAGACCTGAGGTCCAGAAGGTCTTCTGCACTGTCTCTGTTGTAAGTCTTTATACCTTAGAGAAAAAAGGCATATGTAATATTAGACAAGAATATGCTATTCTGCAAAAATGTCTACACTTAGCAGTTGCAAATGACCAACACATTATAAAGGATAACTACACCTGACTTTAAGTTTTTGTTTGTTTTTTTTTTTTTGTTTTGTTTTTAGGTCCATAACTTTATTTCATTTCAGAATTATCTCTGAGTTGAATCTCATTTAAAACCAGCAGCCTATAAGATCCATTAGATAATATGCAGTTAAACACTGCAACCAGATGGCCAGATCTGTAGAAAACCTCCTGCAAGGCACACACATCAAAACCAATGTCCATGTGATGTTCCTGTTGACAAAGGATTTGGGAGAATGCTGCATTAGGAGAGAAGCATGTGTGCACAGAGCACTGAAGTGGGAAAAACAACACTGAGGAAAGAAACAGTAGTGACTCTCCAAACAAGTGCTGAGAGCATGACCCTCAAGACAAACAAACAAACAGAGCTCATCAGGAATGACTTTTGGGGGGGGTAAAGTGCTAGGTGAAAGAGGCATGAAACTGTTCTAAGAAGAAGCAGGGTCTTGTTTGCTTCCTCCTAAGTTCAGTTGAATAGGGCTTTGTACAGTCTTTGTAAGTTAATAATAATAATAATAAAGGGTTGATTAAAAACCTGATTTTAGCACTCATATCTCCTCCAAACTGAAACAATCTTAATGGCTTATTTGTTTTGCTAGCCAGGAAGACAAATGGAGTAGAAAGTCCTTTATGAAACTGAATTGAAGAGGGACAGAAAATCCTTGAGCAGACCATGGACATCAAAACAGAGAAGGATATATCTGATTACCCCTATGAGACATTCTGGCACTAAGGAACAGAGAAATGAACAAGGAACAAGAAAGCCACTGAGGCAGTGGGAGGCAGTGGCAGAAAATGCCTGCAGCTGTATATCAAATTATGTGGAAGGGAGATTGTGGTAGTCTAGAAAAGAAATTATGCCCGATATTTAATATGTCCAGGTATCAGGAGTGGTGAGAGAGATTCATTTTATAAGTACTGTAGAGAAAGAAGCAGCAGGACATTAGGGTGGGAAAAGGAGTGACAGAAATTAAAGGTGACATGTAGGTGGTGAGCCTGAAAAGAAAATGTTTCAATCTCCAAACTTCCAACCCTGATTATGCAGCTGTCAGTCCTGCCCCTTTAATTAAGTAATTGATTAATTAAAATAAAGCACTTAATCTCTCCATTTACATATTATGTCTCCCACTAACCAGCACTGACTGTGGGGCCCTCATCAGAAAACTCCTTCCTATTTGAATTCGTGTTGTTTCCCAAACATATTACTTTGTAAATAGGAAATGACAACATTGGCTCTGTGCCCCAGTATCATCGCAACATTGCCATATGTCAGTATCATGCTAAACATAGTAAGCAGAAGACCCAACAATATAATTATTGAGGACATCTGTCAGCAGCACAAGCTACATCTGGGATTAGTAGCTGTAATACTGGAAAGACCTATAAGAAGCAGAGAGGAAAGTCCTTTTGTGTTGGCTTGGATTTTCAAGAATAGGAGCCAGATCCTCAGATGGTGTAAATTTAAGCCATTCAAAGAAGCTAATGAATCCAGCATCAGCTGATACTAGCTAAGAATCTGGCACTAAAATTAAGGCCAACATCATTAAGTAGAAGATTTAATATTTTCTATATAAATCTGAGTTTACAACACAGAAAATCATTTATTAGTGGAGTCAGCAGGTATATGCTGTCTTTTATCTCAGATCTGAAGGACTGGACAACTTTGGAAAGCTTCTGAAGATCAGTAAAAATTCTCTTTAATATTCTTTGTATTTCGAGCATATAACAGTATAATGTCATATTTCAAATAAATTCTTATAGGTTAATATATATATATATTATTTTTTGAGTATATTTAACACTTGTTAAAGATTTTTCATCCAGAGCAGAATAGTCAGTGCACAGACTGAATGTCCAGTGATGCATACAGATCACACCTATTCATTAATCTGAGGGCAAGCTCCTGTTGGGAAGCCAAGTAGCTATATTAGTGAAATGCTGCATTTGAGCTAATGTCCCTTGCAGAAATCTTATAGCCATGTTTGTGCCGTGCTGTGCTCATGCTAACATACCATAGCTCTCAGCAAGACTATTCCAAACACCAGGTTGTTCTAACACTGGTTATATGGCATCTGAGCTGGAGGTTACCCCTATTTAAATACATGGCAGAAAGGCTTCACATTGTATGTCTATAAACAAATCTTAAGGGCTTCCAGTCAGTTCACAGCTCTGTAATTTAAGTTCCAAGTCTAAAATGACGTTTTGCTACAGTGTCTTCCACAGAGCAGCCAAAGGGTTTACACCTAAGAAACAATGACGAGAAGATTTTGAGCAATAATGAGAAAAGTTGTTTTCCAAAGAAAGAGCCTTGTGATGTTTTTGATGAGAAATAAAGGAGAAGAAAGGATAATCTCCCCTGAAGAAAGCTTTTCCTACATGTCACGAAGAGTTTTTCGCTCATTTATACTCCAGATTAATGAACAAGGGCATCTTTGCCCTTCAGTAACATTTGTAGTCAAGAGAAAATGAGCTTGCATATTCATATCTCTCCTTACTGTTTTATTATTATTATTATTATTTTTGAAAGATTTCTTTGAGCCTTAAATCAGCAACCTATATTTAATGAAGATTACAATAAATAAACTAGACTACATAATTGACAGAATGTAGTGTTGGATTTAGTTTGTTTCATTTTTCTCTAAAACTGGGAAAATGTTCTTCCTAATGTCAACAAACAGAAAATTTCAGTGCATATGAGAGAGGTATGCCTCTTAATGTGCTTCATTCAGCAAGAGATTCACTGAGACACTTGGGCATATGGTTCTTTTTGTGTGTGCCTACCCGTGAACTAAGTGTTTAAACTCTTCTTCTAATCAGTGATGATACAGTCCATAAAGTCTGTGGGTCAAGAGAAGGATTCAGCTGACTGAAGGGTCTATTTTAACCTTGATGCCTTGAATTGCCTTCCAGGGGTGTTTATTGTTCTCATCTGACTGTAGTAGGAACACATCAAGTCTAACATCCTAACTGAAGGCCACTATACATTCCTGCTTCTACTCTCCAGCTTTCCCTCTGCAGGCTGGCAAACAAGATAGGCAATTACCTGAGGTTAATTTTTTTTTTTTTTTTTTTTGTAATTATTATGAGAAATGTAAGAATGAATTCAAAAGAAAAATGATCTGATGCAAACCTTCAACTGTACCCAAACAATCAAAATATTTCCATGTAATAAAATGTAAGAGCATTTTCTTTCCAGGATTTAGTTGTACATTTTCCAGATGGGACAGAAGGGAAAAGAGGCATGAACACTGAAATGAAGAGAGTCAGGAGAACTGAATGCACACTTGCTGTGTTTTGCCAACATCAGTGTTTTTCAGTGAGCTGAACACTGCTTGAACCTTGTGTCAGTGTGATAGATGAGAGCACATTTATTCACCAACTGCATGTAGTTGTCTGTCAAAGGTTTTCTCTGAATTAATCTTAGGACTTTTTCCTCTGCTAACTGAAGATTGTTATTATTAATATTATTACTACTATTATTTGTATTAAAATGAATGGCTCAAGCCACTAGATTGATCCTGAACACAAATTTATCTGCATTAGCAAAACTCTCAGCTTCATTGACATTGCTTACATTTGGAAAATCTCTGTCTTGAATAGTAGTTTGTAGGAACTTTTTCCAAGTGGGGCTGAAGCGAAACTCAGATACACACCCTTAGCTTGGGGGTGGATTTCACTATTAGTGTTAAGGGAAAACACCCAGTTCAAACATTCTCTTTCTTTCTAAAAATAAAAGACAGTTTAAGAAGCACAGACATACAGAATGAATAAGTTTATTCTTGGCTGGTTGCAGCTCTGTAGTACATTTTCATGGTAGAGTTGAAAAGAGTGCTTGGATGAAAAGGAGTCAATAATGGAAACCATGCAGGAGCTTTAGCACTACCAGCAGTGCCAGTAAGTGCTCTGCCCAGAGAGCTCTTAAGAACAACAGTCATGAGGAGAACTATGCACCTATTGGACTTGTTCACCAGAAAGATTACATTCAAAATATATAGCCTCAATTGCGTCAGTTTAACTGTGTTTGAATGATCTATGAATGTTAGGGATAATGTGTATTTACCATGCATCTCTATAGGACCCTTACAGCTTGTTTTTATTTGCAACATTATAGACATTTTAAGCGTTCACTTAGGTGTAGCATATTTAATTTTTAATGGGCTACTGCTTGTTCTTTCAGGAGAGTTTCTCTATATACAAAGCAATTACTTTACTAACAGTGCTTGTTTAGCTCACCTAACCAGAGCAGTCACGTAATCTTAAGTCTTTTCATATCTCGCCAGTATTTTTATTAATGGAATAGGGTTGTTCCTGACTTAAATATCTTTTGCAAATGTTTCCAGGCAGAATAAGAATGTGAATAACCTAGTGTTCAGCAATGACTTTTGAATAGATACTTATTCTCCTGTCTGATTTTTGATAAGGGAAATACAGTAACCACCACATAGACCATGTTTATGTCAGTACACTTGATTTTTGTCTAAGGTAAGATAATATTTGTGTTCTTGCAGGGAGGATTTGAAGTAGAAGTAGCAGATGGAGTCAGGAGTTCTCTTTGTTCACATTTCCAAAGCACTCCCCAAAGCTTATATTATTATTAATTATTATTATTATTGCTATTATTGTTATTAATAATTATTTTATTTAGGATCATGCCGCAAAGCCTGGCTGAAATTTTGAATTCCGTCTTATTAATGTCCTTCTGTGAAGTGTTTGGATTTCTTTAACACTTCCCCTTCATGAGGGTACACGAAGACATTCACACAATTGTATCAAACACCAGAGTACTTTGATTTAAATCTCTGTTAAACCCCAAACTGCACATCCTAATTCATGTCTAGAGTCTTACATGCAACATCTGCTTTTCAGCTACTAGTTTCACAAAGGCATTTCATGAATCCTCATAGCAACTCATTCTTTTCTGAATTAAGTCAGTTTCACACAACCCTCAGGATAATGAAATTTACTAAAAATAAATGAATAAATAGCATAATTATTCTATTTCTGTATTTGCAAAAACCGGGAATGACTCTCATTTTGGTCATGCCCAAAACCATAACAATTCTCCTATAATATCAAAAGAAATGTCTTTATGTCAAACTGCTGTAAGCTAATAAAGAATTTGGTCAGGCCATTTTATACTTCATGGGAAATATATTATTTGTGATTAAGCTTCACAACCCCTTTTCTATCATACATTCAGTAATCTCTCACCCCTGCCTCATCTAAGTCCCTTCCAGGATGCAGTAGAACATGACTAACGTACATTATATATTTGTTTATTCCTTTCCTCCCTTGGCAATAATCATGTGCAGTGACCAGTGGCGTATTTAGAATATACCCTATATAATTACAATGGTCAAGGTAAGGTCAAAGATCCACAGATTGCTTTTGCAGCAGGAGGTGGTGAGGTTTGTTGTAAGTCTTTGTTCCCATGGGAATTTATTTGCCACTCTGGGTCAACTCTGAGGGAACTTGGTCTCTTGCACTGACACACTTGCAGATGTTTTACCAAAGCAGCTGCTCCAGCTAGGAATATTTTAATGTGACCATTTTATATGCTTTCCTCTTAGGATAATACCAGTGGGATTGCGTTGCCTTTACCTTTCCCCCATTCACAGAAAACAAAGTCTTACTTATTTTTGCTCTTTCCACCTTTAAACTGAACCTAAATCCTTCAAGCTGTATCAGTGGAAATGTTTTTATTTAACATTTCATTGTATTAAAAGTGGCTCCTATAAAGTACTGCTGTTTTCTATCTCATTAATAGAGAAAATGTTCTCAGAAGGCACCACTTGGAGTTTTACAATTGCTGTAAAGTAACCATCCAAAGGCATTAAAAGATGAGGAACATAAAAATATTTCACAGTGGGAAATCAGGAAAAATGGAAGCAAACAATGTAGAAAAAATGAAGTATACAAGGAAAATCCAGCATAATGGAAGAAACACGTTGAAAAAAAAAAAAAAAAAGGTTACTTAAAAATAGAAGAACATTCCACATTTGAAAAGTAAATCAATTGTGATAAAATCTCATTTTTTTTAAAGAAAAATATAAATACAAGATACAGAATTTGAACAAAAAAGATGGCTGAATGGTTAACTTGCTGACTTTACTCACTGTAAGTATTGTTATTTCAAAGTAGCATTGAACAGTGCTGCAGTCTAGCTTCGATGGAAGATTATAAAGGGTTTGATCACTACCTGCCACATAGAAGAACATTATTTTCCAGCAGACTAGGCCCAGGGTCTCATTTTAACAAGAGCACTTGCATAACTTTGAACATGCTTAATTTTTATAGCAACACATTCCCTCCAAATTAGATTAATGATCGCAGTGTTTTACCTTAAAAAGCTGTGATAAGATTCTGTAATTAAAAAAAAAATAAAAAATAAAAATAATTATAAGAAAAAAAAAAAAGATGCTGTTGCTTTTGCTGTAGCAGATTTCTTTCATTTTCTTCCACACTGAAACATTTCAGAACAATAAGCTCTGAAAACAACTTTTACTGTTGACTCCTCCGCATTCTACCTTCATTTGTAGAGACTCACAAGCAGCCATAATAACAGCCTCAAATAAATCTTTCAAAACACATTGCTTTGAAGTATAAAAGAGATATGTCTCCATTTTTCTCTTATGTGTATTTTCTCAAACCTTTTATTTTTCACAAAGGGATGCAGAGGTGACCTGACACGAACTATTTTTCTTGACAGAGTAATCAAAATTATCCTGCCTGAGTAAAGCTGAGAACTCTTTTCCTGAGTGCTACCTGGAAATATAAAGGCATATATTTTGCTTGTGTCTTTTGGAAAAATATGGACTACAGTGTAAAAGAGGATAGATAATTGTATTTACAGCTGGAGTCTTATCAGTCTTCTGATCTTTAAGAGAGAGAGATCTTCCGTCTCACATGGAGACCCATTGACTTCATTGAATGTAACCATGAGGGTTTTCAGGATTATAATCGTAATGGGCACAGAGGTGATGATCTGTTATACCTGAGACATCTCAACACCTATCTTCTACCTCAAAAGTAGCATACTCCCCAGGTTTTGACACCCTCCACGTGTAGCTCCTGCTTGAAGGGCCAAGGCTTGTAAGTGTGCTATGAACTAATTTCCCAGAGTATCACCAGAATGAAGTAATTGCTTCTTATGCTTATTCACTCGGAATGAAGAACCTCTGTGATGTAGAGGATTTGCTGTCATCTACTTTATTACATTCTTATTACTAGGTAAAGACTTACTCTGAACTGGCAGACCGCAGACAGTTTCTACCAGACTGCAGACAAAGAAAGTGGAACTTGGCACAAGAGGGGCAAATAGGCACTTCTGAGGGAATGTGACTACTACAAATGTTTATACTAAAGAAAAAAAAAAAAACAAAAAAAAAACAAAAAAAAAAACTAATGAAAATCCCCTTTTTTTAAAAAAAAAAAAAAAAAACTCTCACATTTCTTGGCAGATTTTTGTCAGAATTCATGTTGCATCGTCATCTCCCTCCCCCCATCCTGGTCATCCACATTATCCTCAGGTCATCCAAACCTGTCTGGAGCTGCATACCTGTGTTTTCTTTGTATGGAAACCAAGGATGGGAGTGAAGAGCAATCAGGTCTTAGCAAGGGCAAGGCATGCACTTGAGATGGGATCAGACAAAGTCTAGACAGATTCCATAGCTTTTTTTTTTTTTTTTTTTTCTTCCCAGATCCTTTTGGTCTTTAACCATTTGGTCTTTATAAAACATCCAAAATGTGTATGTATTGATATTCTTGTGTGAAACTTCAAAAAAACAAAAACAAAAACAAAACAAACAAATTGCTGCAGAGTCTGCTATTCTGTTCTGAGTTTGTTATTGTAATATATGCAACATCTTCTGTTTCTTATATTATTTAAATACGTACATTAAAAACATTCAAAAAGACTAATTGGAAAAATACGTCTGTAAAAATGGTTTTAACTCATTTGAGAGAAGACTGTGAGTTATTCAATGTGTACTTATTTATAAGAAATCAGTAAATGAAGGACTTTCAGATGGTGACTCTCTGTTTCACATCCCTTGTTGCCTTATATAAATTGTCTTGTACTTTCCAAGGAACAGAAGTTCCTACAGCTGCACTCATGCAGTGTGACGGGAGTCTCTGTGCCATACACAACCACTACTGGCCACCTTCCCTGCACAAATCAGACAACAGCTCCATGGTAATGTGAAAGGTAGTAAAGTTGATCAGCAGAAGTTTGATCTGCTGTTCTAATAATGCTGCCTTTAAATGTTATACTGTTAAACCAGTTATATATATATATATATATTAAAAAAAAAAAAAAGAAAAAAAATAAGAAAAAAAAACTCTGCGAGGACAAGCCTGGAAGATAATGGATAATGGCTTGAATAATGGGTCAATAGTTCCAGAGATTTTGACAGACATGAGTGTAAGTCCAGAATTTATGCACATTCCTGGTATTTTCCCATCTCATTGGCATAGTAAAGCTTCTTAAATAATATGGAGTGGGAGAAATCAGCCACACCAGATGATTCATGTATGCTTCTGCCTCCACTCAACTCCTATTTTAAACAACATCTCATTGAAGTTCATAATCAAATACTTATACATTCTCCTTTATGGTATTGGTAAGCAATGGTCCCTTTGTCTACAGTCTGTCTCATAAAGTCAACTGTTATTTCAAGTTGTATTAGATCTAGGTATAGAAGACCTTTGTTAACCTAAATAGTTTTAAATTCTCCTAGTTATAACTAATTTTCTTAGAACTCTGCAGTTAAATTTACATTGGCAAGTTCACAGATTGCTCTTTGCCAAGAGAAATTTCATATGGAAAAAGACATTTCATATCCACAGAGCTGATGCATATGTCTGATAAAAAAAATTGAATAATATGCTATCCATAAAATATATACATTATTACTCTGTGAGTGGTAGTAAAGTTTAGGTAGCTTTTGCAGCAAATCTCCTTGGGAAATTGGAGGTGCAGAATCATTTTTTTTATTATTATTATTATTATTTTCTATTGTCATTTGTTCTTTAATCTTGTTCTCTCTCTGAACAACACAGACACCAAAAGGTAGCTGTTTTGGATTTAGTTCTCTTTTGAATTTTCCATCTTAAAAAGTATCACACTTATCAAAATCACTGATTTGAATCTGAGAAAGCTGACTTTCCCAACCTTTTTATATTTTGTTAGAGTCATACAGAACTGTGTTATTGTAGAAATTGTGTAATTGTAGAAATTCAAAAGGATACATACAAGAGATTCCCCCCTCTCCCCCAAATATATAGAAAATAGGAAAACGAAGGGTTATCAATTAAATCTCTGCCAAGCCCAACATGAGAGCTAAGAAAGATTCTACCATCCTTCTCTATGAGGATTTTTTTTTTTTTTGGACAAAAATAAAAGTATCAATGTACCATCCTTACCCTGAAAGTTTCACACAGCCTTGCAGCATCTAAAAGACAGTTAGAAAGATGTTGATCTGCTATATCTTTTGAATTTATAGTTTTTACAAAGTTTATTTAAATCTGAAGTGTAGATTGGAAACAAAACTGATTCAAAAATGAGATTTGAAAATAGTTGCAAGTTTGTATAATACTGTGGGAATACAATCTCAGGCAGATTGTACACAGGATGTCTGGCGTAGATGTGAGGAGCCAACCTGGTTGGTAACTTGCAACATCTGTCATACATTTGGATGGTTTATGCCTGGTAAACTCACCAAAATGCAGCACACTGACCTGTGGTGCTCAGGATGACTACACTGTGTGTTTTTGATAGATCTGGCAATAACCACCAGAACATCTGCAGTGCCCACTCCTGTGTGATTTCTGAATGTCAAACAGTCTAATTAGAATCATTATTATGAATGCTGTGTCAAGTCTTTAAATATCTTGGTCAAACATATTTCATCTAACAGGACTGGTAAGGGGCTAGCATACCTTTAGTGTCATCAGTCCGTAGAGTGACATGTCTCAGTCTTGAGTTGGAGATAGCTCTGACTTTATAGAGCTTTAACTGTCTTTCTCAGACTTCTTCCAAGTACTATTCCACAACGGCTTGTTAAGAACGTAGGGCAGTTACTAGATAATCAGGAAATTCATCAAGTACATCCCATTATGAAAGAGTTTTTTCTTAATAATGCCCTCTTGAACTGCTCCAGTTTTATCTTTATGTAGACAGAAAAATAGCCCATCAATGCTCTGATGTATATGTTATCCGGCTATTTGTGAACTATAGAAATGACTACCACTGTTCAAATATATATAATTTAATTAGCATTTCATGAAATAGGCTTATTATTTCCATAGAACACACATTACTTTTACAGTCAAATAAAGTGCTAGTAGTATTTGTTCAAATATCAGTGACTAATTTAATTATCAGTTCAGATTTTGGCTAAATGTGAATTTGATTATTATAAAGTTTATTAATATATATTAATTTTTCAGTCAGTTCTTGTGGACCATAAATACATTCTTTATTTTTTATTTTTTATTTTTTTTGGTTGCCACAGAGCTAGGAATTCTTTTTATTTATTTATCTATCTATTTATCTATTTATTTATTTATTAAGTGGGTCCCTCTGGTACACTTGAGATATATTGAAGAACTCTAGTAAGGTATATAATTGTTAACTGTGCTATTATGCTTGAATAACTGAATGGTACTGTTAATTTTATTAAAACATTCACAGTTTTAACTGAAATACAGTTTGCATAATAGATGTAAACCTTATCTACCACATTCAAGTGTTTGCATCATACCTTTGTGATTTCTCATTAGCTAGCATATCTGCTTTCTGCCACAAACTGACTTACTTTCCTCCCATCTGTTACAAACCCAATTTAATTATCAGTCACTATTATGAACACAACAACAAATATTTTATACACTGGGGGTCTGCCCTTTCCCCATTGTCAGAATTATTGTGAGGTAATGTTTTCAAGTATAGCTTTCATAACAGATTAGTTTAAAAGATCTGTTTCTATATGCATCAGCTTTAAAATATTAGGTTCTAGATCTGGTAAGATTATTTAGTAATTCAAATTAAATCATATTTTCAGAAAGGTTTATCTGCCTAATATTTTAATGTGGATATTTTCAAAATAAATCATTTTTTTCAGAGTATTTCTACAATTTTAAGTCAGACATAGTTGCATTTATTCAAGATATTACATGTGTTACAACATTTTAAGTTATGAGAACCATTTGAACTAGAAAATCAAAAAGAAATGAGATCAATTAAAAAATTGGTAATTGTTACAAAATTAACAGGATATTAACTAAAACTCAACAGTAAACATATAAGGCGAAAATAAAGTATATGAAGAACTAAATAATCAATATATTTAGTGGGAAAACAATCTCAAACTGAATTCTAATCTCAGTTAATTGAGTATCAATACTAAGATTCAAGAACAAAAATCTGAGCTGCATAGAAAGAATCCCCACATTATAATTTTAGCACAGTAAATTTATATCATAATGCTGTTAAAATGATTATTTTAAAATATACTAGCAACAATTTACAAAATATTTTAAACCTATATTATTATAGACTTTGTATTTTAAGGTAAAAATTGCTCATTTCTTTTTCCACAGAATATTAGTTAGAAATGTGAGGTGTAAATCGTGTTGCCTTTGTATTGTAATTATTTTTGTCATGTTACAATGTGCAAAATGGGAGTGTGGCATGGATTTCAACTTGCATTTTTTAACCTGTTTTTCCACTAAAAAATGGAAGAATTAACATTCTCCTCTATTTAGAGAATAATTTAATTTGGTAAGAAAAATATTGAATTAAATGTTTCATAAAAACTCACTCTTTCAGATTGTTCAGGGCTGACATATTTTATAGAGATTAAGTTCCCAAATGTCCTGAATTTTCTGAATGTTTTCTTTTAGTCAATGTACAAAACTATCAAAAGACTATAGATGTAAGACCTGATTTTTTTTTTCCTGTGAGAAAATAGGCCTTCAACACTTTTAAAGAGTAATTGAAAAAAAAAATCTGTTAGTTTATTAAAAATAAAAACAAAAACCAATAAAAAATTTTGGAAAGTTGTCACAAAAGATCTATTGGATAACTTGTTTATGAATGGAATTAAGAACCAGCAGAAAATGCAATTTTAAAAAATCACATAAAATGCAGGGGAAAAAGATAAAATTGTTACAATCTTTACGTGAATATATTTATGGCTGCTTGTTGTCCAGATTAACTTAGTTTTTTTTTCACACATCTAAATATTATTTTCTCAAAATAATTTCCAGAATTGATTTGAGTATTGTGCTTAATTTCACAGAATGCATTCTTGTTACTGATTGTTATTATTAATAAGTGTCCTTTAATCTTACTTCCTCAAACAGTTCTCAATATACAGGAGGACTTTCAGTTATATACATGATTCATAAAAATGCCTGACATTGTCTTTTAGACCCTGCATTGTTATCACTTGACCGAACTTTATTTGTTATGAGATGTGCTTTATTAGTTCTATAGAACAGAACAGAACAGAACAGGAATAGTTCAGTTGGAAGTGACCTTCAAAGATCATCTCGTGCAATTGTGTGACTATTTCAGGGATAACCAACAGTTAAAACATATTAATGAGGGCATCGTCCAACTGCCTCTTGAACACTGACAAAAAGTTTTCTTTCTGGATCCTTGTACAGGTAAATGTGTTGTCTTGGCCTCATTTAAAATTCTGGTAGACCTTCCTCTGTGATATTCATAATCCTGCACTAAATTGGTTCGGATATGAACACTAGCAACGATTGTAAAGTATCATGTTGATATGGTTGACAAAAAGTGAAAGGAGGAATGTGAACTCAATATAAAGAGGGAGAATGGAGAATATGGTTGGATGTCAGTGGTTGAGGGAAGAGAGAAGTAGACCAGATAGGGATCCAGGACAGGTGTTAGGATAGCAAGAGGCACAAGCAGCTAGACAGGACTGGGAACAATGACTGTGTTGGAGGATTCTGCTAATGGCAAAGCAAGAGGCCTGGGGCTGAAGGTTGTTGTGGGAGGAAAGTAGACATTGATTATTAGCACTGACAACCAGTATAGCATTTTATCAAAAGTGAATGAAAACTCCTGATGGTCCCTGTTACTGTGTTCTGGTAGAACATGGCTGAATTCCTTTCAGATGAAACTGAGATGCACTACAGATTCTCAGTCACTATGCTCCCTTCTATGCACTACTAAGACTTTTGGCTGAGTAGGCTATCTGTGGCCTTTAAGACTAAGGAGCAAGGTGGCTTGTATTCACATTCTTAGACCTAGCCTCAAGACTCTGTGTATTCACTATGCTGAATGATTGGCCTGGGTATTCTCTAGACTTCAAGTGACTTTGAGTCTTAGTAATAGCTTTTGTGTGATAACAAGAAATAATGTGAGAGTTGGGGTATGGCCTGCCATAATTATGGTTTTGTAGGTCCACATGAAAATGTATGATGCAATACACTAGGAAGTGTATATGAGGACAAGGTCTGCAGAGATACGTGGATTGTCCTGGGCAGGGATAGCTAACCTGGAAACATGCTCTATGCTGCACTGCTCTATCACTTCTACCTGGATTTCCTCTGGGATAAAGATAGTTGGAACATCTTTGACAGCAAAGAGAAAGAGCTGTCACAGGTCCAATATAAATAAATGGGGGACCAGATCTGGAAGCAGCTATCAGATCTGGAAGACAGCAAAGATGCAAAGTTTTTTATTGTTGTTGTTGTTGTTTTATGCATTTTTTTCCACATTTACGTTTCAGTGTTCACCTCTCCATTCATGTATTGACAACCTTGTCTTTCAATATTTGAGATTGCTCTTATTGGCAAGTTCAAGAGAGGAACAAAAAAGACCTGCTGTCCACTGAGAATGAACTGCATTCCTACCTCTAATCCAGAAAAGGGAAAAAATACTAGTGGTGTGATTGATGTTACGAAAATCCTATTCCACGTAGGACATTCATAGATAACTGTCAGAATATAAAACTTCAAACTTTACAACAACTGATATGAATATTAACTGATTTTTACTGAAATATTCAACTGACATAAATATTTCTGTGATCAGCATTTTAGCAAATAATACCCTTTAACCTACATTTGATTGATGTTGAGATTTGTAAACTTATCCTTCATCATCATTTGACATATTTGTAAATGTCAAAGAAATGTACAAATAGTTCAAGTGGAACGTTTGGACAATACTCTCAAAAACATGATCAGATTTTTTTTTTTATTTTTTTTTTTGGGGGGGGGGGTATTCCTTTGGGGACCCAGGAGTTGGACTCAATGATCCCTGTGTGTCCCTTCCAACTCAGATATTATGTGATACTATGATTCTACGATTCTAAATAGGTGGGATATTAAAAAGTAGTGTGAGGCAGAGAGGTGATCAGACTTCAATTGCCAATATTCAAGGTTTTTTTTGAGGCACTTTAAAATCCAGTGCAAGTCCTGCATGCTCTGGACAAACTACTGTGGAAAGTAGAGTTGGAAAGGATACCTCTTCCTTCACACAGAAAAAGCTTTTCTTTTGTATATGAATTTCACATTTTGTCTGACCTGATTTCTATATTTGACAAGAGTTTGGTTTGGGCTCTGAGGGAGATGCATTTCGAAAGCAGAAAAAAGCTCCATTTGCAGCTGTTTCAAACTGCATGAACAGATTTCAGCCACCTTAGCTATTCCACTGGCAAATCTACATTTCATTCATAGAACTTCCACTGAGAATATTGATTGCAATTTCTAATACAGGCCTTGAAATGTCTATGTGTTACACCATCTGGACTTTATTTGTAGGTTTGCATAATAAAATAATTTTGAAGACCACAAAGTACAACTAGAATTACTAATTTATATATTTTTAATTTTAAACTTTAGTACATTTTTGGTTTTGGCTAAATAGTTCTTTGGCAAAATTACAGTATTTTTGTAAGTGATACGTTGCCTTATGCAAACTGGCTGTGCAGTGCTGACACTAGCAAGTCCAAATGCCAGCCAATACTATAAACAGCAGTAGCCCTGGGACAAGGATAGTAAATGAGCATACCTCTAATTAAAGTTCTCTGATAGGATTAATCAGTTGACATTTTGCCACATAAATCAATAGCTGGATTTCTCCACCACCAAAAACCTTCCTTTTTGCTGAGGAAGCTATTCATCCTTAGCTAGAAAGTCAATGTTTTAGGCAGATGATTGATTTGCCCTACATTTTATGCATTCAAATTCAAAATACAAACAGATGGCTTTCTCAACAGTCCTAAATCTAGATTTGATTGGTATAATCCACTCAGCACTGCTGGAATTCATACCCTGTAAACTTATAATGACCTATGGATTTCTTTTCTATTCCATCTCAAACATAACCTGTCCAATTTAGCAGGTACAATATCAAATGATTTAGACTTCCAAATGAGTACTGTAAGACAAGCACTATTCTGTCACTGTTAATAGCTGCCATGGCATTGAAGCAATGGGCAAAATAACCTCTCACTGGGCAGCACCTCATTAGGAATGACCAGAAGAAACCAGGCTGCTCCCCAGATTACAGCCTTCACCAGTTGGACCCTCCAATTAGTACATGTTACTCAGAGCTGTTACTTGCTTGAATAGAAACTCTTGGGCTGGGCCTGAGAGGATTTGTCTTTTAATTAGGTAATTATAAATCCCTAATTATGGGCTCATAATCTTTCTAATATCTCTTAACTTTGGCGCCAACTAGACCAGATGACTTGGACTTAGCCTCATCCTTGAGGAAAACGAGATTTTTCTTCCTGAGATAAGACTTGTTTTCTGTAGATCATGTGTGACTGGGTGTAAAGATTACTAGTGTTTCTTAAGCTGCTTAGACAAGGCATTAAGGTGCTTTATATATGTATACATGTATGTATATATAGTAAATAGTTAATAAATTCAAAGATGCCTTCTTAATAGCTGGATCTGCATCTGTAGAAGAGCAATAACAAAACATGTAAGAACATTAGCATACATGCATTATAACTGTTATAGTTACATGTTATTTTTTCTTTTTTTTTCCATGGTAGAATGTAGAATTACACAAAGTTCAATAAAATTGATTGTAAACAAGAGGAAAACTGGACACTTTTTATCTACAATTCAAATAGCCTTCTGTTTCCTTAGTGAGAGCTGGCACTGGTAAAAGATGTTACAAGACTGTTACACTACCTCAGTGAAACTTTATTTAATCACAAGATCGGTTTATCTTCAAGAGTTACTTAAATCCAGAACTACACCAGAGAAAATAAAATAAATAAATATATAAATGATGTTAAGAAATTAAGAAATTAAGAAATTAAGAAAGAAAGAAAGAAAGAAAGAAAGAAAGAAAGAAAGAAAGAAAGAGAGAAAGAGAGAAAGAAGGAAAAAGAAGGAAAACCAAATTCACCTCAAAACTCAAAATGGAATTTAAGGAATAACAAAAATATTTGAAAATCAGAGTCAAGTTCCAAGAATAACCATGGAAACAGAAAGGTAAGAGAGATTTTAAAAATAATATTGAGTATTAGAAAAAGTAACCTAATTTTAAAAAGAAAACATGGTAAACAATTAGGCTAAGTAATCCCACATTAAATGAATCATATTGTTGGTTAACAAGAACTGTATCACTTTGGCATGTGTTTATTTATTTTTCTGTTTAGATTTTTTCTTCAATCAATAACTGAAAACCCCAGAATTTGGTTCCATGAATACTTTCTGGTGCAACTTCTTCTGTAGCATACAGTAACTTTAGACTACAAATTTGTAGATATAGATCTGATATATCAAGGGTTTTGTGTTAATCTGTATGGTTAATCTGAGGTCTTTACCATGTACAACATTAATATACATCAAAAGATGATGCTTTTTAATTGTTCTCTCAAAAACACTGAAGTGTTTTCAAATTCTGAGGACAAATAAGCAAAACAGATTTTGGAGTCATCTCCAAAAGAAAGCTGGAACATTGGATGTGAACTCCACATACAAGACATGGAGAAAAGAAAAAGATATATTCAAGAGAGAAGGTGGTATGATTTAGCACACATTTTCCTCCACACAGATCTTCAATAAATTCTTGTCTTGGGAAATAAATTTTTCAGTCTTCCATTCTTTTTGTGTTGGGTTCTGGTTATTGTGTGGGTTGAGTAGCAAATATTTGGTAGTTCTGGGCCTACTGAAACTATTTGAGAATATAGTGGTTGGAGTAGGAATCAGATGTCGTGAATTGTGTGTAATTTATTTATTCTAAATCAGCTGTGCTCTTTGAAATTGGTAAATCCAGATCTTGACAAATATTACACTTTTTCACTTTTTGAACTATGAGATGGAAATGCAGAGTTAAGGTCAGTAAACAAAATCAAAACACTGCAGAATTAATTGCATACACCTCATCTAAATCACTGGGAAAGAAAAATGGGAAGACATGGAAATATTCCAAATGAGGGGTCAAATTTGTCTTTGCATCTCCCTTAGGATTCAATTGGTTGCACAGAAATAAATTTGAAAGCAAATTCTACTTATAAAACCTCCATTGTATTGATGCATGCATCAGTTATTCTTATGAATAAGGATAGTATGCTATAGCTATTTCACAGACAACCTAAGAAAATTTATAGCCCCCAAATGAATCAATGTTGGGAATAAGAATTTTTAAATGGTTAAGACTCATTTTTAATTAGGCTTGAGACAGAATTTTGGGTGCCTTAATTCATAAAAACTCACCATCATTGCACATATCCGGCTTTTTGAAACAGTCTGTAAAGAAATATTATGAACAGAAAGGTAAACAGAAGATACCTTTTTTTTTTTCCTGGAATAATTTACATTGGAAGGTACACTATGGGACAATGGTTACAAAAATCTATATTCCACTTGTCTTTTTTTTTTTTCTTCTTTTTTTTTTAATACCTCTTAATGTTTTAGTGTTTAAGATGAACATTTTATTCTTCACCATTCTTAGAGGAACTCTAACAGTACGATGTGTAAGGGGCAGTCCATAGGCCTCATTTTGTAATTATGTCCATTTTGACATAAGTAGTGTGACATGAATATTTATTTTAGACCTTTGTCTATAACACTTTTTCACTTTTTCTGTAATTTGAAAATAGAAATGTTTTATAAATATGTGGTTTAAATGAGTGGGCCAGATCACTCAGTGACAAAATTCATCTGCAGCCTTCAGACATGTGTCTTGATACCCAGTTTCTGATAGCCAAGAAGCTGGCCCACATTAAGATGAAATATATACAACAGTTCTCACCAGTTTTCTCAATCTGTTATGTACAAGGTTGTTTCCTAACCATTTCAGTTGGGGGGGGGGGGGGGGGGGGGG
>CM021699.1:105048146-105092053 GCA_011074415.1 Stictonetta naevosa | reverse complement strand
TTTCTTTTTGTTTCGTCCCCGGACCGGGGGGGGGGGGGGGGGCCCCGGTCGGCCTTCTCCCCTCTCCTTACCTCCCCCCTTCCCCCTCCCCCCCTCTTTTTCTTAATCAATTTTGGACACACTTTCCTCTCTGGTTAACCTAGCTCTGACTAGGATGAAAAAGGCATTGTCCTCTACTGGAAGAGTTATGTGATGAGGAAACCACATTTGCAGGAGACAAGCTTGTGGTCAATTTTCTCGCTGTGTACAGAGCAAAGAAAAGGCTTTTTGTAAAGAATAATTTAAAATAGGGTTTTCATGAATCATTGTTTGCTGGACATGCCAGGGAAGTCTAAATTAAGGAAGACATCTTTTCACTTATTTAGGGAAAGCCACAGATCATAATTCTTTCAAAAACACAATGGCAAACTTTGTATTATTTAGATACTGAAAGCCAAGAGAGATTAGATTAAAAGCTGGCTAGCTATATTTTTTAAATCTCTAGGAAGTGTGTTTTATGAGAATTGGAGGGGAAAAAACTTAACTGCAGTAGAACTGATCAGGAATTTTTGACTACATGGATACTCACTTGAAAAGGTCAATATGCAAAAACTAACTTTTTATAGGAAAGAGAAAGTTTGGAAGGAAAACTCCTTGAAATACTTCATAGTATCAAAAGTTTCAGGTTTCATTTGAATTAGACAAAAACTTAAGAGATCATGAGCCTGGCTGATGTCCCATAGTCTTGAGGCATAGGAAAACAGGCTTCCAGTACAAAACATGTATGACAAGAAACATGAACAGAGATCTGTTATATTGCTGATGAATGTCCTAGTGAGATGTTTATATATTCTTGCCGAAACAATGCTATTTTTACAAGCTTTATCAGCTCCCAACAGGAGAAAAATATAGGTGCTACTTAACAGGCTGGTGATAGGACACACCTGAATTATGCAAGTCTGAGAAGTAATTTCCTGCACCAAGTGGGGCAGAACAGTGACTTGCTCTCTGTTTTTTTCATAAAAAGAGAGGGAGGTAACCTCATGAGTCAAATCATCATCAACAGTAATTATTAATAATTAATCTGAAATTATTAACTATTTCTATCTTCAAACTATAATAGCACGTTAGTTTAAATCTTCCTACAATAAACTGGTTTATGAATGCCATTTTGTTTATCTGGGGAATAGTTTATTACTTTGGTTATGCTGTAAAATTTGTAATACAAGAAAGGTGAACATAGGTGTGTGAGGGAATTATGTCTACTAAAATCAACCCAAACTAAAACCAAGCTCCAAAGGAACTTATGTTTCATTTATGTCAAGATCTGGAAAGAAAAAATCCAGAGGGTCTTGGAGGAATGGATTATATTACCAGATGAATTAAAAATTCTCAAATTAGGGATTTTTAAAATCTGAATCAATATTTTAGCAATACAATCATAAACCTTAGAAATTTTTGAAACTGTGAAATAAATAATACTTTTTAGTAGTAGTACTAGTATTAATAGTCTTCA
Organism: Stictonetta naevosa; assembly: GCA_011074415.1. Classification (NCBI taxonomy): domain Eukaryota; kingdom Metazoa; phylum Chordata; class Aves; order Anseriformes; family Anatidae; genus Stictonetta; species Stictonetta naevosa. The sequence goes on along the minus strand of CM021699.1, from coordinate 105,090,558 downwards.
ACTTTATTGTTGTTTACTTACATTGTACTTCACAGTCATCATCTGGATGAGAGACAAGTATTCTGAAAGGACTGGAAGCACACACATACCATCATTATTAAATTTTGATGTTTCATTATAATCTTGATGAATGTATCCCTTATATTCAACCTTTAGTATTGTTTGAATTGGTATAAAATTCAAGAAAAAAATGTTACTAGCCTTTTACTTGAAGTCAGACAAAAATCTGTAGCTTGAGCCAAATTTTATTTTCTGTTCTGTTCATTCATGACTATAAATCAAAATTTGAAAAGATGTACATCCATGTGGATGAGAGATCAAGAATTCATACTTGCAGCTTCATTACTTAACTGAAAATATTGTAATCCTTTATTTTTCCCTGAATGTTCTTGTTTGGCAGAATACATCCTATATAGACAGTCCACTGACTGGGTCAAGTGTAAAAATTATACTGTATCCATGGTGCTGTTAGGTTGTAAAAGAAAAGTAAAGGTTTGCAGAGAAAATCAATCAAACAGTGCTACAGAAGGGGAAAAAATAAGGGCTTTGAGCAATATCCTTTTTAGGGTTCAAATAGAAACAATTTAAATACTTGCTGAGATTAACTGTCTTAAACTGAACTGAGGTAATTAATTAGCTAGTTGGAGAGAAAAGGGCAGTGATTACCAGAGTATTAACAGAAAGAAGGTGATAAACATCAGTTCTGTGAGGTACAGGAACAAACGTTTATATACATTGTGGAAATAATAACTCTCTTCAGTCAATTTTCAAAGATGTTATGAACTTCAATGCCATAAGTCATCTTCTGTGGATATTTTAAGCATTAAGGAAATGAAGAAAGAATAATTATTTTGAAATGATTTTACACCATATTCCTTCACAGACTGGCTTTGTGAGCTCATTTAGATGCATAACTTTAGTTTCATAGGTGATTTCTGATCTATCAGCTGAAGGATGCTGCATTCAGGAATTCATGCATAAAGTCCATTGGATTTAAATAGTTAATTTTATGTTGGGAGTAGTTTTTGGTGACTCTAGACAGGTAATGGCAGGATTTGCTAATATAGAAACCAAGAAATTATCCTGAAAGATCATAAGATAAGGCTTTCATCATGTGGTTTGAGCTCTTTACTAGGAAATCATGATTTTCTAAATTATTTGAGGAATTATGGTAAGTGTTGGATTTTTCTGTGGAAATACTTAACAGCCAAACCACAAAAGATCACTTTAAATTCCACCAAAGTCAATTCACAGCATGAAATCAGGTCTCAAGTTGGACTTAGATATAATCAGCATAATTAAAAGTTGAATTCATAAGCGAAGGGAAGAACATACTTTCATAACAAATAAAGGCCAGAGAAAGCAAGATTAAGTAAGAGAGAACTATTTTCTCAATGTAACAGTCTTGTTTCTACAGCTCTTTTCCTACTGGTTTATATCATCCAGCTCCTGGGAAAGGTGCTTCCTGCCAATTGAAGATCATTAACACTCTAAAAACAAACACGTGGTTTTCTGTAGATCCTTGTTAGCATAATATTAAGACTCTTGCTTTAGAGGAAGACATTTTGATCTAACCTCAGACAGGCAGGAGTTTCACTGTATTTGGTTGTTGTTTTTTTAGATTAAATTAAACAAGTGTTTAGTTTATATCAGGTTTTAAAAAAATCAGGATAACACTGAAAACAAGAAGAGAGGAAAAAATAAAGCTAATCTTTAAGTAACTTTAGACATCTGTAGTGGGAGAAGCTATTTAAGCGAATAACACCCCGAGAACATAAATCCTTATAATGTAAATGCTTTCATTTATTAAAGTGAATGCCATTCTGAATTATTTTAAGAAGTAACCTTTAAGTTATGATGTCATTGTCTTAAGTCTGAGTTGATTTCAGTGGCTTAAAATCAGCAACATACTTAAGTAATGGCCTAATTTTAAGCATATGAATAGTCCTATTGAAGTCAGTGAGATATTCACATGTTAAAGGTATGTTTCAGCTCTTTGCTGAATCAAAGCTTATGTGAGTAATATGCCACATGTGTTTTTTCTTCCAATAATTCTGTTACATCACTTTACCTTTAGGTAGTAATTTCTCTGTACACTGGAATTAATGTTTGCAGAAAGCTCTCTTAAATTTTTAAGATTTTGGCATTTTTAGAGCATATGCTGCTAAATTAGTAAGGTTTTTATTCTTTCCAGTGCTTCATAATAGCAGTAAAATCTAATAAAATATAATTCAATATTTTGGCTACAGCATTAATTGAATAGTACAGCTGTTTCCATCTTGCAGTAAGGACTGAAAATACAATTAGAGACATGCTAACTTTTTTTTTCAATGCCTCATATTTAAAAAAAAAAAAAATATGAGCCTGAATAGTAATATGAGTTATCAAAGTAGTGAAGATCTTTTGAGCTGTTTAATAGTTAAACGGCTAAACACATCTATCACTCACCTCTCAAATCCTTAGAAGTATAGGTGGCCATAAAAAGTTAAGAAAGTATCTGCATTTTCAAATGATTTTGTCCTTCGTCTGCAATTTATATGATGTCATTGATGAAAGCACAAAACGACAGTATATCATAAACTGCAGGTTTTACATGTGCATCAGCCTCCCAGATCAGCTAAAAGAAGAAAGCTGGGTTGTAGTACACTGGAACCTGAAGATGGAAACTGTGAAGAAGGAAACCTTGTCTCAGAAGTGTTTGACATTCTGTTTTGATCTTGGTTAACATCTGAGCAGAACACACTATTCTGGTCTTGGCAGCATATCTGGCCCCTTGAATCAGGATGGAGGAGTACTGCCAAGAACAGGTCATCCCAGCCTCAGTGCACTTCTCCAGCAGCTACACAGGAGGTGCAAACTTGTCAGCTGGATGCAAATTAAATGCAGAACTTAAGTTTTTGACAACTTCCAACAGGATCTGCAGTAGGGTCAAAGCTTGGTTTTTCGAACAGGTAAGATACGCTATTTTCCTTGTAACTAACTTCCTTATCAGTCAGATACCCAGTATATTAAGATCTTCTCAAACAAGCCTTACTGTGAACTATTTATATATCAAGATATCCTAGAACAGTCATTATAAAAATAAATGAACTAGTGACATTAAGCTGAAAGGTAAGCAAAGGTGCTGAGCGTTAAACATATTAAGAGGGAGGGAAAATCTGTTAATCGTTTTATTAATGTTTTCTTTTCTGCAGAAATCCTTGAAAATGCTCGTAATTCTTTACAGCTGACAGGCTGTTGATTTTGCAGAAAGAAGAGGTTTTTGAATCCCTTAACTCTAAGTCACAGTTGTTCCTTGTTTTGCTTATTGGAGAATTTGTTCAATAACCTCCCAAATAGTGAGTGCCTATGCTCTTACAATATGAGTATAAGAAGGTCTGCATCTGAGAAAAATTATAGTCGAACAAATACTACATTGAAACACAAGTTTAATGAGTTACACTGGAGCTGTGTAAGAGACTGTCAAAGTCATTTTGCTCCCATATGGATTTTTACAATGCTGTTACTTCACGGATTTAGTCCTTATTTGAAGGATTCCCCTCTTTCCTACACACTAAATGTCTCTCAAACATTCTCAGGCAGGAACGGGCAGGCAGGGTTGAAGCTTTGGGTCTGTGATCTTCTCTAACTGGTTACAGTGCCCACAGTAAAGTCCATGAGGCTCATCTGTTGCACTAGTACTGTCTTGAGGACTGTCATTAAAGCACCTTCATAAAACCTCCAGTGAGAAACCACTCACTTTTATGCACGTCTGATGTCTGTCTCCAAGCAGAGTGGATATTCTCCAATTTGAATAGGCACATACCTGCTACAAGTCCTAGTGCCCAAATCCACCAACACATTTTACAGCATCACAGAACACAGAAACACAGAATCATAGAGGTCCTTGGAAATGACCTCTGGAAAGTCCAACCCCTCTGCCAAGCGGGGTCACCTACAACACATGGCACAAGATCACATCCAGGAGGGTTTTGAATATCTACTGAGAAGGAGACAGTTCCTGCAAGGCAAATGAGGCTTTCTTTAGCTAAGACAGACTATTCCCATGCCCTCATTCACTGTGTGCCTTTTCAAAACTCTTCAGAACATGTGGGGCGCTAGGTTGTCCCTGTCAATTACACTGTCCATACAATACCATATTTGCCAGGTGGGAATCAAGCGTTTTGTAGGAAAGAGATATGTTTCAGACCACAAGTGGAGACAGAAGCATATTTCTTCTACAATAAAGAACAAAGTTTTCCAGGAATTCCAACTGAATTTCGAGGCTTTTTGTCTTTCCTAACCAGTGTCTCCTGCTTTAGTTGGCCAACAAGATGGAGCCTGACTAGCTGTTGGCATCACATGACCTCCAAGTAACAAGAGCTATTCACCATTTTGTGTGGTTCTACTGCTGTCCACCACTGAGTTTTCTCCCATTTGTCTTCTGCTTTTATCCCTTTCCTTTTTTCACCTTTTCAAGACAAAAATGAGTAGGAGAATTCATCTATTCCTTCCTCCAAGAGCCATTGCTTGACTGAAAAAGAGATGGTATATAATATCCTCACAATAGGAAAAAAAAAAGATAAATTTATATTTTCAAATATTTGGGGTCTTTTTAGATATACTTTTAAATTATATATATATATCAGTAAGTATATCTCCAAATTTTTGGTGTAAATGTTTTTGCTGAAATGCTAGACATGCTGAGGCTCCTATATGAAAACATTTTTTCACAGACTAATATTTTACGCTGACAGAAGCATTCTGGAAGCTTTTATTTATTTGTTTGTTTTTCCTGAACAACAAAAACAACAAACAAACATACAAATTAAAATGAAAAAGCTGGTATCAAATTGTGTATATTGTTCAGTGTGAGCATGCTCTTCATGTTTACCTGAGGACAATGTTAAACTTCAATAGTGAATTGAGTTAAGAAAACTTTTTATTAACAAGATATCACTATAAGGGCAAGCAGTAGTTAGAACAATAAGATTTAAATATTCAGTATCATATATATATATGCATATATATACATAATATATCATATATATACACAGTGTATATATACATATATATACATTATACTAGAAAAAAATAAAATAAAATGAAAGAATGTTTTCCAAAAAGACTTTTTTTGCTACTTGAAGTATTGTCTCCTGGTGAATCTTAAATTTTATATTGACTGTGATCTCCTTTGCACTCCTAAATTTCAGATAAATTACTGGGTTAATTCAGGTGACTGCCTTTATAAATTAAATCTCAGAATAGCAGGAACAACTAACAAAGTACAAAGCAGACAATTACATCAACATATAGGAATTATGGAGGGTTTGCCAGAAATACCAATCTCATGTGGAGACAGGAAGAATTACCGTGGGGTAATTCTGGCATGGGGAAGTATCCTGGCATGGGGAAGAATGAAAGGAGTTCTTATTTCCAGTAAATAAGAGTGGAAGACTGAGTGTATATATATATAAAATAATAATAATAAAATCTAATGTTAATCAAAATAATGATCAAAGCCATCAGCAGTTCTCAGGCTAGTGGCTGCTTGGTTTTAGGACCATGCCATCATATCAGTCCTACACCTGTTTAACCCCCAAATCCCTTGTTATCCACACGCAATCTCCCTTTGCTCTTGGGAATTTGTTTGTTTTTATGGCTAATGGGTGTGGGTAAAAGCCAAAGTGAAATTCAATTTATGTTGGCATCTCTCTACTTCACAATGAGAATGCAGAATCATTATTATTCCTCCCATGACCTTTCTCTATATGTAGCTACATCGAGTTCAGAGTGGTGTAGCTCTGGTGGCTCCAGATATGGAGTATGTTTTGTGATCCTTCTAGAACTTAAACAGTATGCAATGATGGCTGGAAATGACTGGTTTTGACTCTATTGAACGGATTTACCTTGTTTTTATAGCAGGGTAGTCAAAACTGGACTCCAGCTGAGATCTCATATTTGCAGGACAAAAAGAAATTACCTCCTCTGTGTTACTTGTCACAACCTGTTAATTGTCAATAGCATCACATTTTTCACCTGGATTTAGTTTGTGATCCACTCTAACTTCCTTTCATCAATCCTTTTTTTTTCTAGTATGCTGCTTGTCATGTTGTTCTTGATTTTCTGTTTGCATGTTCAATCTCTCAGATTTTTTGTTGTTGTTGCTGTACTGCTTTTGGACCACATCTCCAATTTGTAGGGATCTGTTTGAGTGGCAGTCATGGTCTCCAGAGAGCTTCCCATTTTCTATGTGACTTATAAATAGGGTGGGTAGACTCTGTGCTGTCATTCATATATTTAATGAAAGGATGGAATAGAAGAGAGTGCCACAGAAATATGTTGCTAATTTGTGAGAAAAATTTTGACAACTTCTTTTTGAGTATGTTTTTTTTGTGCATTTGTCATTGTGTGATTTGTTCAATATATTATTTCCTTCTCTGGCTTAAGAGAATGTCATGCAAAGCAATGCCAAAAAAAAAAAAAAAAAATGGAATATGTAACTATTTTCATTTTATCTAAGACATTTCCAAAAGGAATAGAAACCTGAAAACTATGTGTATTTATTTATTTATTTATTTATTTTCCTTCTTATTAGTCCCATTGACATTTTTCTTCCTCCTTCTCAGCTTCATAATTCTATAATTCTTTTTTTTTTTTTTTTTTTTCCTGGTTCAGGCTCAAACAGACGTAATGCTAAACACAGTGAAGGAGAAAATGTGCACCATATCACAATATAACACTTCCATAATAGACAAGAAGAGATGTATTCAACTGATTCATTCAAAAGTAACATTTAATTTAGGGTTAAATTCTGCTACCTTTAATCATAGTACTACATACCTCAAGTACTACTATTGACTTCAGAGAGATGGGTGTCTTGCATGTTTTACAGGAGCCTTGAGCAAACTATAATGCAAAGAATCCTGAGTAAGTAACTTCTGTGTTTGTCCAGAGAACTGTGGCTCTAAGTGTGTTTAAAGAGAAAGGAGACAAAGAAAAAATATATTTGATGTAAAATCAGTGTTTCTTGATATGTAATAATACTTGCTTTTGATTTTTTGTTTCAATGTATGGCATATTTGTATTACATACAATATGTCATGTTCAGTATGGATTTACCTGTCTCAAAATTTATCTCATTCCCGTTGCATTCTCCCTGTTGAACAGCAAAAGGCAAGAGGACATTTATGTGACAAAGAGTGTCAAATATCCATCTGAAACAGAAAAAAATGGTTTCTGCAGAATGTAAGATGATTCTGTGGAAATAACTGCCGTAGAGGATCACAGTGACTGAGGCATTTGTAAGTGATTTGACACACAAATGACGAGACAAACTTATAGTGAATATGATCCTACTTTGAAAGATTTATTTAATGTAATGTTTAAGATTTGGAAAAAGGAGTAGTTTGAGAAGTAATGAAAAGTAAAGTAAAAAAAAGTAATAATAATGAATAATGTAATGAAAAGTAATGAAAAAACTAATGAATAATGAAAATCTGAACTGGTATGACAATTCTGCTTCAAAGTCCTTACGTTAATTAAAAAAAAAAAAAAAAAAGTAAAATTAGCATTTTCTCTCCAATGTACAAAAATAGTAACATAGGTCTAAACTGGTTTACAGTTTTAATGGTTTAGGATAAACCAACCGTCTGAGCCTCAGGCTCTAAGTCCTCGTTATTTCCTTGTAAATTGTAATGGTAACTACTGGTTCTGTGCTGGACTGCTTAACAAGAATGTTTTCTACCCTAGAAGTTCTGACCAGCTGAATAAGACAGCAGATGCACAGGTGATTGTAACAGCATCCAATTCCTGAATAGGAATTCTGTTCCCTGTTTTCTTGGAAAGAAATATTCAAACAGTTCAAAACTAACCAGCAGGTCGCCAGCTGAACTAGAGATAAAATTGGGATGATTAGCTACCCTCATCCTTAGAAATATTAAAGAAGGAAAAAAAAAACAAGAAAGCAGTTAAATGAATCAAGACAATTGTCTTTACTGAGTTTTTCAGTGGTGTAACTAATATTGGACTATGTCTTGGTCTTTACTGATTAAAGAATATTATCAAGGTTATCAATGTTTCGGATGTTGTAGAAAGGGAAACATCAACTAAAATGCAGAAATATTGTCCCACTTTTGACTAGATGTGTTTTAAAACAGTTTATAAAAAAAGGCTTTGGTGTATTTTAGCTCTTTGAATAAACTTTATTTTCTAGCATGGCAACAACAGAAATGAACTCAAGGGAAATTACTCACATGTGTCAAAAAGGTAATGTGCCCTGACTTTCAAAGGGTTGGCATCAGTGTAAATTATTGCTTACAGGGTTAAATAACTTCTTTGATGCCTTTTTTCCTTTTCTTTTCTTTTTTTTTTTTTTTTAATTGGCTGACTCCCATTTCTGAGGAAGATAAAGTTACTGTAATGGAGCAGTTAATTAAAAAGAACTAAGGATTTTTAGGCAGCAAAGAAATGGGTGTGGTTGTGTGATTTTGTTGAATGCACTTGGGCTAAGACTGAAAATATTTTACAAGGGATTCTTTCTTTACTTTCCATTTCTATATTGCTATTTGTATCATGTGCTTGAATGTTCATTAATTTGAATAAAGACTATGTTTTTTTGTTTGTCTGGGTGGTGGGTTTTTTTTGGCCATGTAATTAACACAAAAGGTGATATTTAGAAATCGTGTAGGGACTTTAGTGGGGTGTAAAGCTCTTCATCCAACATAGTGCTTCAGACTTACTGATTTGAATCGTATCCTAGATATTTTGCTTCCTACAAGTTCAATGGAAATGAAACTTCAGTGAAATGTAATACATCTGGAGAAATTCCAAGAGGATTCCTGCTGTTGTATTCTCAAACTGATCATCAAAAAAGGCCAAATTTAAATAATTTCCCTTTCCTCAAAGTCCAAAATTTGTTAAGGCATTTCAAGGGGCAAAAGGCAAAAGCTAATTCTGTCATTTTAAGATGCCAGTAATTTCCAATTAACTTAACTGTTTTCCTTTGTAGTGAAATAAATGTAGATAAGGAAATCACTTCTATGAATTTCATACCTGCAAAGTCTATTTGCAACAATGTCTGTGGTTCTTTGCAAAAAAACTTTCTGATGGATAACTATAACAAATACATGTTTTTCTCTCCATCTCTAAAACAATATCCTTCTTTACAAAAAAAAAAAAAAAAAGAACTTAGAAAGACCAGCCGCTGATTTGCACTGCAATAAAGCACCCAGACACATAGTTTTGACAACTGCTAGTATGCCTTTAACAAATCACAATTAAATATTAACAGCCCATGGAGCAGCATGGAGAGCTCTGCCATCCTTTGAAGACGTATTTGCCAATTAAACAAAATCTGACATTAGAGTAAAGGTGGCAAGGATCCAAACCAGAGAAATGAAAGTCAACCACTTCAGTGGCATTCATTAGCTCAACAGACATTCTTTGTGTGGCCTGTTTCTTTACTACTGCCAAATCCACACCCTGTTCAGGAACTTACCCAGGCTCAGATAAGCTTATTATGGAAATAACACTTTGTCACCCTTTACAACTTGCTTCTTGTTAAATTATCTTTTATCTTTTCTTTTTTCTTTTTTCTTTTTCTTTTTTTTTTTTTTTGTAGTAGTAGTAGTAGTATTTGTCACCTCTCCTTGGGTGTCCCTTGTGTGGTCAAATGGTATTGTGTTTGATTTGGAATAATCAGGTTCCAAAGGTTAATTGAAGTTAATAGGATAATATTTTAAAGATTCCCTCATCATCATCATATGAGAGTGAAATTTGAATTTCCTTTGCATGGAAATGTGTCAATGTCTATGTGCTTATTTGGGTCATCCAGTACCAGTAATACGTGCTGATGGGGGTTTGAAGGAATTTATGTATGGGAACTCTCTAGCCTTTCTAAAGTTTTGCTGCAACTGCAAACCTTGTGCTGAAACAGCAGAGATGCTTAGTACTGATTTTGCCTACTGAGAACATAAGAAGGAAAGAAGGAACCTTTCCACACTACTTTTTCCGCTATCTGAAAGAAAAGCCAGAGAAGCCTTGTGTAGGATGCTGAGCACCCTGGATTAAGAAGCTATGCCAGCCTGGAGTTTTTATCATCCATGAAACCTGCAAACTGCACACAAACTTATGTCCCTTTCCTTCATTCTACAGTAAGAGTTAACTCACTATGGGGCTCTTCTTCAGACTTGGTCTAGTTCCTATGTGTGCCTGAAAGAATACCCACACAAAGTGATTTCTGCTTTTGTGACTTGAAGAAACAAAAATGTAACAATAAAAAGTGGAATTCAGTCTCCTCAGAAACAGTTGAAAGCAATAAACTCAAAATTGAATATTACCATCCCTACTGGGTCAAGCCAGGGCTTGGGCTGTCATGGCAGGGAGTAGGAAAAGGGATGGTACTAGGATAGAGAAGGAGGAAAGGATGGATGGACGGACGGACGGACAGACTGGGCTTGTTGCTCCTACTAGAAGGTACAGAAGAGGAATGTAGAAGTCAACAGCAAACTTTGTGCAAATCCTGACCCCAGCCTTAGCAGAGACCCCAAGAGATCTAGTCTGTGTCCGTGGCTGGCAAAAAAACACCAGAGCTGTTGTTTTTCTGTGTCCTTACGCATCTTTTGCATATGCATAATCCTGCTGGTTGTTGATATCTGCATTTTAATACGGAGTTGTCCAACCCAGCTGTGCTACACACACATCTTTGATGACGTTCTCAGCATGGCAGTTAAAAACACTTTTTTTTTTTTTTTTTTTTTTTCTGGGCTGAAGCAGTGCATTTCATTTCACTCATTCTCCCACACAGACACATGGAAACAAGATATTCATCAGTAAGTAACTATGAAAGACTGGAAAGTCAAGTGAAGAGAGAAAAGTAATTTCTTGGGAAAATATTTACTTAAATAACCATCATATTTTGAATGGTTCTTTGTATTTGCAATATTTAAGCTGATGCCTTAGTCTGTTTCTGATGGTTCCCAGGATTTATAATGACATATAAAACTCTTACTGGCACAGAAAAGATTTTAGATTTTTTTTTCCTATATTCTATATTCATTTGTTTATATACATCATACATACTCACTGTTGTCACAAAAGCTGCATTTTCCATAAACACATACAAATGCAGCTTTCACTGAAGCAAGAAAAAACAAGTTTATTTCAGAGATGTATTGGTCTGCTTAGACTTCATAGGCAGCACTGAAATATGTCTCCTTTAGCAGTACTACTGCTCATATCTATGACCTCAGTTTCTCTTTGACTGTTTTTTAAAAATGCCCTATGTAACACTCCACACACTGGAACATTCCTCTGCTGAAGTCACAGGAGTATTCTCTGCCTAAGTATGATAGTAGAAAAAGGGAAATAAAAATAAATAAATAGTTTTATTTATGAACACCAAGAAGAAAACAAGCATTTTTTGCCTTGCTCCAGTAATGTATGCTTCCTATGAAGTAGGAGAGCCAGTGCCTCAGCAGGTGTCTATCAGCTGGCTCTGTGCCGATTTGCAATAGTCTTGCTTTTGATGTCCTGATTTTGACATCACCCTTGCTGTTGATTTAATAAGCCCTGTGTCATAAATAGGATTACAGATCCCAGTGGTCTAATTCTCATCTCCTGAATACATTGAAGAATAACAGTAACTATGGTCAATAATTACTTAAAATTAAATCAAAATTACAGCTTTAAAATTTGAATATTGAAAATGTTCTGTGATCTGTATAGAAGGAGTCACTTGTCCTTATCTAGATCCCAATGGAACATGATGGCACCCAATAAACAAATGTCAGCATCACAAATAACCCCTTTGCTTACACAGTGTAGGAAGTGATGCTGAAATCAGACAAAAGCATCTGAAATCAATGGTTGTTTATTGGAAACATATTTTTCTGTTCCCTCAACAGCATTTTTTTGTCTTTTCACCTTGGGTAAAATCAGGATCTGATTCTCAACTGCATTATGCAGTTCTCACAGAGTGATGGGAATTAATAAATGTTTCGTGAGGATAATCATTATCGGGAGAAATGTTTGCTTTAGGTATCTAATTTTTAGATACTGCCTGATTAGCAGGATGTCCACATAGGTACACATTTGGTCACCTGGATAATTATAATAAATACTCTGCTTTGAAGTCATTATTCACATACAGATTTCAAAGCATGGTTTGTAAGGGAAGATATTTTATAGAAGTGAAGAGCCAGTGAAGTTTTTTGCTACTAACACACGGAGGTCAGCAGAAGACCAAAGGATGGGACTCAGGCCTTCTCTCTCTAATCTGCTATCTTAAATCGCATTGTCTCTTAGTCACCAGATAATTTTCAGCTGCTGTAACTTGGCCTGAAGTTAGTGAATGTGATCTACTTTAGGATATGTACATGAAAACTGTTCTAGCATTCAGTATCAGCAGATAATAATGTGCATATGTGAAATAGGTGCAGCTATATATTTTAGCACACACAAACATGTAGTCATGAGCATATAAACATACTTCCTCTCTCACACAGATAAGCATAGTTATATATCACTTATGGCAGATATAAATAAACATGCCATAGGTAAGCTTTTTAAACGAGCATATATTGTGCCTGCCTTATCAACTTGATAGATTTGATTATAATTTGTGAAGTACTACACAACTATTTCCTAAATTAGATTTTATACCATAAAGGTTCTTATATAGATTCTGTGCAAGACCTGTTTCCTGTGCATTAAAAACAGGAGAGTTAAACCAAAGAAGGCAGGAAGTAGTCAGGCAAAAGAAGGAAAAAAAAATGCATGGTTAAGCAAAAGACTTGAAAAATTAGGCAGCAAGGGAAAGAGCAAATTGAAAGCTGCTTAGATTTACTGTAGCTGTAATGTGTGTTCTGCTTATTTACATAAGGTCTATGTGATTATCTTCTCTGCTGTTCTGTAAGAATAGTCCTTACTGTAGTATCTGCTACAACACATGGTACTTTTGTTATCTCGGATATGCAGCCCTCTTATTAAAGAAACACACTAACCAATATGTAAAGTGAACTTTTGACCGTTCACAATGTTTGGAGATGAAGAATTTATTTCACTACTAACGGATGCAAAGGGCCAGGTTTGTATTCCCAAGTGTGCAGATTGCTCTGTGTTTATTTTAGGCTTTGCAATTTTTTTTTTTATTATTTTATTTTTTTTTTGTATCAGTCTGTTTGTTTGTTTGAAAATACCTGTTCTTAATTCTGGACTTCATTTAAACGCAGTGTTGAGACCAAAGGGTTCTTCATTAAAATGCTGCATTCTCTTCTGGGCCTTAACTACCCTCAAAGGTTTTTTACTCACCCTGCATGTCTCAATCTCCATGTCACATACTCTCATTTACTAAAGAAGAAACCTTCCACTTTGCCCTCTTTCTGTCATGTTGGTAGATAGGATGTATATCTGCTTGCTGTCATCTATGAGGATATGTGAATGCCTCAGAAATCCTATTTATGTCATATCTCTGTATCACTCTGTATCACTCACTGTATTCTAACCTCTAATCCCAAGAGTTATAACTCCCCCCCCTTCCCCCCCCCCTTATTTTTTTTTATTTAATTTATTATTATATATTTATTTATTTTTTTTGCGATTGCCCCAGTCCTGTAGACAGAACAGGACAAGAGTCAGGCAGGGTATCTACAGTAGTGGTCTGACACTGGGTCAGTTATGGGCCAAATAATAAATCATTTGTAGTTCTACTGAGCTCTTATTCTCTTATTTTTGGTATCTGTGTTATATCAGGGCTGTTAAGTTCTTGCTGGTCTTGCTGGTCTTTTACAGAAGCATCAATCTGACTTCAGGTAAATAGTTTCACTCGGAAGTAAAGGATAATATTTTCCAGATAACATATTCTTCCCCATTCATTCTTTCTAATGTTTACCATAAGTAGGATTATGTAGTATGACATTAATCATTTAAGCATTTATAATTAAAACGGATTTTTGTCTGGTAAGGTGACTGAAAGTCTAGAACTGATCTCATTTCTGAGCTTTTACAAACAGCCAGAGTAACCTGGAAAACAACTTTTACACAGTTCAACGAACAATATTATGTTCTGTTTGGCAAGACAACTTCTGAGAACAAAGAGGTAGGCTCATAACTTTACTGTTTCTCTCGCTTTTTAATTATCTTTCACATCAGTGAACTTTAAATGTCTATTTTTTAACATTCCAAAATCTTGTTGTGTCTACATCTTTAGGACGAAATCCATGAAATGTTTCTCTAGCAATTGAAATAAATAAATTCCGAATACAAGCTTAAAAGAAGAAAAAGTGAGCAATTATTCCAGAGTTAAACTGATTCTGCAATCACTAAAGTAAAGACAGAGGCAAATGATATTGTCTGAAAATCAGGATCTAATGGAAAGCAACAGTGAAATGTTTTCATAGTTAAGATTTTAGTGATTATTTTTTTTTGCTTTTAAATATTCAAAAGTTTTTTGAAATGATTCCATTAAAACAATCAAATCCTTGATATAACTAGCAGATATTTTCCCCAAATAGTCTCTGTTTAAAATGTGACCTAAAACTGTTTAGATGCTTATTATTTTTTTTTCCCCCAGTTAACCTCCAATTAAACTGGTTATTGTGACTATGCAGTAGCTTTTAAAACACTGCCTAACCATCCACTCCTTATCATAAATACTAACCTTCATCTGAACTTTCCTTATGTAATGGTATCTACGTGTACAATTATTTTGCTTTGAAAAGTGCCACTATAAGGTGTAGTATAAAGTCTATACTTGTTCAGTTACCACCAACTATTGCCCATAGGATGAATGATTGTATGCACTTTGACATGTTCAAAATAACACACAATTCTTGCTGAGAATAGTAGGCATTATATGCTTCTAGGTAGGTACTCAGTTATAGATTCATGTAGAGAAAGTTTTCTTGAAAGTAGCTTTCAAACCACTTATCTTTTGTTATGAAAGGGCTTTGCTATTTATATATATATATATATATTAAGTTTTGCATATCTACTACCACTTAAATATATGGGAATAGTGGCTCAGACCCCAGAAGGTAGTAAATAAAAGATGCCAGCACAGTCTATGGTGGCTGAAGAATGTAAAGCTGTTTTAATGTTCTCTTTCTGTCAAGAAAAATCTCATGGATATTTTAAAACAAGATAATGCTGATCTTAAACATCTTATGACCTTCATGCTGACTGCTACCTCATACGAAAGCATTTTGAATTCACCAGCAACAGAAGACAGAAAATGATTCATAGGTTTTCCATCCTTCCATCATGAGAGAGAGCTCTTTGTACCATTTCTCAGACTGCTCAGACTGCTCTATGTGGGAGAGCAACATCTCATACGTTCAAAATTTCTTCTTATTTCCTGTTCTTCTTGGAGTGATAAGACCAGGCTGGAGTAATGCTACTGAGGTAATAGAAATAATTCTGTCCATTGTTTGAACATGAGGTTGGAAAAAACAGACCATGATGTCATTTGGTAGTTAGGTGCAGGAAATACTTTTATCAGCTGTTCAAGGGAGAAAGAATGATTTTAGCAAGAAAGATTAATAGGGTAATTTTTATAACATATATGATAAAGAAATGGTGGCATAACCCTGGGAGATAAGAACCATTGCAAAACTGCACCAGTGTAAGTGCTGAAAAGCTGCATTTGAGAGCTCTCAGCATAGAAGTTATGAGGTTATTAGTATATGAAAATGAAGAATTCATAATATTAGACTAAATATTTACTATTTAAACAGTGTGTACTAGTGCTGGTCTTCAGTCAACATGTCTACCACGTATGTAATATTGAATTGTCTTTTCCTCCTTGTGGCCATCTTCACACTCGCTCTGTTGAGGACTAAATCTACAGATCACTCCTCTTCTGGTGTCAACAACAATAGGAAAATTTAACTAGACTAATTTTGCTCTATGAGCTAAGAATCACCATGTACCACTACCACAAAAAATCAATAAAAGATTCCTTCAGTCCTGTCCATGTCTAACAGGCAAGGTTTATTATGTTGAACCAAATTTATCTACAGTTTCTGTTCCTGGTGGCGCCCACCAACCATCCTTCCCACAGAATCTAAAGACTTGGGAGTCTTCTGAGCTGCCTTGTAGGTGATGAGAGTAACACCGCTGGATATTGAGTTGGCTGAGAGAGTCCACATTTTCCCCTTGCTTAATGAAAACATTCTTGGCAAATTCTTTTGCTTTAGTTCATTTTGCACTGGTTCGATAATTTCAGTTCAAATGGTACAATATGAATGCCCCCAGCCATTGCTCATAATCATAGCTCTGATTCAAAAAAAAAAAAAAAAAAAAAGGCTTGAGCCCTATTCCATCATTTCTGGCTGGAGTACAGTGTTAGATGGCCAGCTTAGCACACTGCATTTTTTTTTTTTTTTTCAGAAAATTGTATCAAACTTCTCAATGAGTACACTCTAAAAGGTTGGGCTTTTATAGAATTATTATTATAGTAGTAGTAGTATTTTCAGTGGAGGTTGTTCCAACAGAAAGAACAATCTGGGACATAATGTTTTCTTGCTGTTTCTCTGCCTAGCCTTGCGCTAAACAGCAGGAGCAAGGGGGACTCTGGATTGGCAATGAGAAGACTTTATTTATCTTCAAGGCTTTCTTTCTAGCCAACTGTAAAAATGATCTTGTTCTGCTCCTTCTCTGCCTCAGTTTACTTCAACTATAAAATGGAAGTGATAATTTCTATTGTAGAATACTTACATCTGTGGATGGAAAGCATTACAGAAGAACTAATTACTGTTATGCTTAAACATTCCAGCATTGTTATTAAGTGATTTTTATGCCTTGATAATTATGTTTCACTAGGGAAGAGTGGGCAAGCATCCATCAAACTTCCTGGCTGCAACTGAAATTCTAAGCTGACAGAAATTTTGTGGTAGAGTCATTGATATCCACGGTTATGAATAGCTCTTAAACAAAGCTGTGAAAGAATTCACAGCCCCTTCAGATTGACATTATTTATAGCACACCCCAGGATGAGGTAAATTTCAGTCACGTACAGCTTGTTTAAAGGCAGAGTAAATTTTTATCAATCTCCTGAATGCTAACAGATGAAAAACTGTTCAGATCTTTAGGCCTTATACAGTAGATAGCATAGCAAGAGCTAATTGGTGCTGCTGGCATTTGATTTAAATAAAGCTGTTTTGCAAAATTTTTATTTATAGTTTTGCACAGATGGATTTGATTTGTAGTTTGGAAATTCCGCAAAGCATCTTTAGTACCCAGAGGAAAGAGGAGTAGAATAAACAGAGAGAGTAATAGGTACCGATCACGGTTTTAAGAATATATCAATTTCAGACAGCTTCACTTTACAGCTTGTGAAGTCCTTATTTAGCAAAGCTTCTTTCTGAATAAATGGTGAGCAAGGGCCACATGATTTTACTGATAATTAGGTAAGAGCAGTTTTTTTTCCAGGCTGATGTGAAACAGAGCCTAACTTTACAACCTCTCCCATTCATGCCATTGGGATTTCTGAAGAGTGAAGGCTTCTGCAAATCAGGAGATTCAAAGCACCAGCCATCTGGCTATAATATGGTTAAAATAGATACCATTTCCTGGCATCCCAGCTTCCCTCCATGTCCCCATGTAAGGGGCAACATGTATGCTGTTGTCCCTTACTGGGGCAAGAAAATATCATAATTCACATCTTACCTGGAAAGACCCTTTTTGGCCTTGGGTGTCTTGTGGTAAGATAATAGCACTCTGAGTCTCTTCAGAAAGTAGACTACGCTTTGGTTCCCTGAAGGAGAGGTGCAAAAATCAAATCAGACACAAAAGAGATCTGTTCAGTACTGCCCATGAGTGCAAAGGAGACCAGTAGAAAAACACAACACCATTCTTGCAAACCAGTGCCACTGCAACGCTGAACAATGTTGATTTTGGTATGACTTAAATTCTTAGTGGAGTGCCAGTATGTATTGCATAATCTTTTTCAGATGTACAGAACTCTGGTTTTCTGAGCAATAATCACGGAATCACAGAATGGGAGGGCTTGGAAGGGACCTCTGAATATCATGTAGTCTAACCTCATGACAAACAGGATCACCTAGAGCACGTTGCACAGGATGACATCTAGGCAGGTTTTGAATATCTCCAGAGAAGAAGACTCCACAGCCTTTCTGGGCAAACTGTTTCAGTGCTCTCTCACCCTCACAGTAAAGAAGTGCCCCCTCATATTGAGCTGGAATCTCCTGTGCTTCAGTTTGTGCCCATTGCCTCTCATCCTGTTGTTGGGCACAACTGAAAAGAGACTGGCTCCATCCTCTCGACATGCTCCCCTCAGATATTATATACATTGATGAGGTCTCTTCTCAGTCTCCTCTTTTCCAGGCTAAACAGGCCCAGCTCTCTCAGTCTTTCCTCATACGACAGGTACTCCAGTCCTCTAATCATCTTAGTGGACCTCCTCTATTGATGAATGATTCAGGCCTGGACTTAGCCATTGTGATACACAGCACTGCAATGTTGAAAACCTGGCAAACTCTACTCCAATGGCACTGAAATTACTGTATGAAATGTCCTAGTTCCCCATATATTGAAGAGGGAGACCTGAGTGCCTGAAAAATAGGATTTACTGTATCTAGCATGCAGAGGAGAGTTGTGTCTCAGCTAGCAAATAGAAAATGCCTGAGAGCAAAGAGGTGTGTTTATTTACCTTCTCTCCCCACCTTGCCCACTGGCATCTCTATGGTAGGTGCCTATGTGAAACAACGATTCAGAGCCAAATGCTGTTTCTCATTTCCAGGCACTGGTTTAATGCAGTTCCATAGAAATGTCTGGTTCGCTTTTTTTTTCAGAATAGATAATTAGTTTATGCTACTCTTTCTAAACAAATCTATTGGTTAAAACATTTACCTCAGCCTGACGCAGTCAGAGCTGCAGCTCCTGCTTCCCTACCCAGCAGGTGATGGGTAAGCACTGAGGTGAAGGGGACCTGTATGTAACACTTCTCTTCTTGCATCTGTTCCAATTTGTGTAGTGGGACAGAAGACCCTGTGGTGGGAGCCACTTTTATAACCCTATGATTAGAGGACAAAATCTGAGGAGAACTGAAAGCCCATCCCTTCTTTATTGGGAATGCCCTATTCACAGCCTTTAGCCTCATTTGTGTATTGAGGCCTTATCTGCCTCAGGTGGGCTATTAATACGGACGGCGTGTAACTCTTTAGCATTAACTTAGGTGAACTAATATATTTTATTTCTATCTTTTATGTGTGAGCATTTGTCATTTTATACCTCTGACTAACTTTAACGAGAGTTGAGGGATTCACACTGGAAGGAGAATCAAACTTTTTTTCCCAATGAATGACATCAATGCAGCTCTTGGCACATTTTCACGAATCACTTTTCTATGCTACATAGTAGTACAATATGGAGAAATAAGGAACTCCTAGAGTTCAGCTGGCTGCCCTCAAAAGTCCTTGGAAATGAGCTGAATAATCCATTTCAGTACATGAAATAATAGATTGTATAGGCAGTGAAATTATCAAAGTTATTTATTTCTCTCATAATAACCTTAGTTGATTAAAACAAACAAAAAAAAAAGGGAAGAAGAAGAAGAAAAATACAACAAAAGGCTTACATTATGCATTACTATAATTTCATTTAACATTTAGGCACCCATACGCATTTACTGCTTAGCTGGGAGGGCTTAAATGCCCTGAGCTAATTATAGGACAATATTTCCCAACTTATAAGGGTTAAATTGAAAGCACTGCTAATGAGATACTATTCCTGACTATTAAACTGAAAGAAGAAGGGTCTATTTAATTAAAAAGTATGTAAAAAAGTGTAATCATCTTGTAATTTAAAAGCTCTCATCTGGATTATTACTTTTGTGCACAGTTATAAACATTGCCTGGCATATTACAGAATTGTTTAACATTTATGTGAATGTAGTTATTTTACAGAATACCAATATTGGCACCATGGATAAGTCCTTTTATTTCACTAAGAATATTTCACATGTAGTAGATATATTTTGTCCTTTATCAGAAGTAGAAAGTAACAAAACAGAGAGGAGTTGGGACAGACTGGAGGAACCATTAGTACTGTCTGTCAATAGTTTAATTTGTTTTCATATGTCCATTTAAAATACTGACTTGTTTCACTTTAAAGAGCTATGAAGTGTACTGCAACTAGCAATTCTCAGCAACCTGTGAAATGAACTAAAAAGCAAATTATGTTTCTTTTTCCTCATTCTAAGGTAGTTACAAAGTCATTTATAGTACAGGTTGCTCTTCCAGAATGACTTGTTCACTAAAACTAAAAAAACTGAGACATGAACAAGCCTGAGAACTAATTAGTGAAAATATGCCAAGAGCTTCTTTTATGTCATTTCCTGGAAGACTTTAAGTTCTCTTTTTCACAGCAGCCATGCAACTTTTATTAAATCTTTTCCTTCCTTCAGCTGGCAAGAGCTGCTGGAAGTTATCAGGTGGCAGCTCTCCCTGCAAGGCCACCAAACATGGAAAGGTTAGCTGTTGTTGAGGTACGAGCTATGAGCATTGGAAGTGAAGAAGGTGGCGTAAGGTGATATCCATGCCTTGGCTGCTGTGTGGGTAGGCTGTGGAGGGAGGCTGCTGTGTGGGTAGGCTGTGGAGGGAGGCAAAAGTCACTTAAAAGTTTCAGAGCACATCACTGAGCCACAGTGTAGGGTCTCTGGCAGATTGCTGGGAACTTATTGTTGTGGCAGCTGTCAGCAGGTAAATTGGAATTGTTTACGCCTGTGGGATTAAGGACTAGTTCATGAAGTTAATTACATGCGTAATAGAGGCCTTTCTTGAACTTCTTGAACACACAGAGCTTCTGTTAAGTAAGCAAAGCTTTTGACTGGAGGGAAGCTGTACACATTTTGCAGTAGATCAAAGACAGTAAAATATACATATATTGTATCTGTCCTGGGGTAATATATATCACTTCAAGAGGGTAAAATATCTTAACTCCTGTATTTAGAAACTGAGGCTCTACTAAACCAGCTCTTAAATTTACGGGTCACAGAATCAGAGTATTACAGGATGGGTGAGGTTGGAAGGGACCTCTGGAGATCATCTAGTCCACCCCCCCTGCTCAAGCAGGGAAACCTAGAGCAGCTTGACAAGGACCACATCCAGGTAGCTTTTGAATATCTTCAGGGGATGAGATTCCACAATGTCTCTGGGCAACCTGTGCTCAGGTCCATATCTTTCTGCCACTTTTTCACAACATACTTGTATTGATTTTTTCCCTTATTAAGCCACTACCTACCATTTTAAAAGCTACTAGCATACAACTTGCACCTTGATGTTGTCCACATCTGTTATTTGCAGCAGTTAACAACTGGTTACCCGGAGGTGGAATAACTCTTCAATCATCTATTCTGAACTTGTGTGTTAACAAAGGAAAAACTCTCCGTCAGGAGCCTGCTCTATGAGCAGGAACATGAAGAACTGTTTCTTTACAAGCCTAGATGTTCATGTGGGGAGACTGGAAAAAGGGCTAGCTCTCACTAGATTCAGTCCAGGCTTTCCAAACCCCACTTTATATGAAGGAAAAAAAGGACACCCAGGATTCCCTGGTATCTACCACACTTGAAAGTATTTTGGTGGTGGTGGTGGTGGTGTGTTTTTTGTTTTTATTGTTGTTGTTTGTTTGCTTATTTGTTTGTTTTCATAGAAGAACAACCAAAGGAACAAGTTACTACATAGTCCTTGCACCCTTTTAATTACATGGGAAAGGAGAATACGCTGTTAATATTTACACCCACAGTTCTTCTACCTATTCTATTTCCTAGCTATGTCATTTGCTTTACTGCTTCTTACCTTATTTATTTATTTTTATTTTATTTTGTTATTTTATTTTATTTTATTATTTTATTATTTTATTATTATTATTATTATTTATTTCAAGCCTTCCTTCCCTGATGTCTGAACTGTCTCCCATCTTGTTACATCTTCTCCCTCTAACCTAGCCCACAGTATTGCATCTTTTTATTTTTCCCTTTTTGAAGGCATTTATATGTGGATTGTAGTTTCTTTTTGAACATAATTTAGGCCATTTTATGCTATACAGTCATTATGTTTCCCCAGGAGGAAAAAGTAAAAGTGAGCTTTGCTAGAGGTATAGGATATGTCTACACTGAGCAAGTGGTATGACCTAACCAAATAAATGTGTATCTGTGGAGCAAAACACTACAGAGGATACCTCATGTAAATGTATTTCAGGGCCTTTAGTTTGGGCTAGATCTAGCCTGACTGTGCAGTTTAAATAATCATTTGCTATTGAAATGCATTAGGTGGACTTTGGCAGTGCATCTTCCAGTTTAGTTTCATCCAAAAGGAGTACAGTTTGTCTACTTTGAGACTTCTCTGTGATACAGGCTATTACGATGAGGATGAAGAGACTCACTTCAAAAGCATGTTCCCGATCCAAGGTAAAACACTAATAGAGCTGAAGCTCTATTGAGATAGCATGCTCCTTCTCCCCTCCCTCTTCTCCCTCAAACTCTGCTTTAGTGTTCAGCTGAGCCTGACACAACCTGCTCCAATTCAGTGAATACTGCATGTTCCGGTGGAATGCCCAGCTCTTAGGGAAAAGGATATTTCTTTTGGCAACTATGTGTATGTTCAGTGTAATGTGCTTTGCTTTGTCGAGGCTTGTTCCTGTATGGAAATGTGATTTTGTTGTTGTTGTTGTTAATACCATTTTTAGTTTGTCTCATGTTTCAGTAGCATAGAGAAAAGATATGGTCTTCTTAAATCACTTCTCTAGAAATCAAGGAACCATGCTTTTTTCTTTCTTTCTTTCTTTTTTTTTTTTCCTTTCCTTATGTGCTTCTTACAGTAAGTAGCTTAATTAATTTGTGTCAAAACATTAAAACTGTTTATATACTTAGATTTTATTTCAATACCACTAAGGTACATTGAAGTCATAATTGCTTGGGAAGAATAAAGCTAGTCAGAAAAGATTAGTGATGCTTTGCAAAATATGTGTTTTTACATTTGTTATAATTACACAGTCCCTAGAATTCTGCATTCCCCTTGGATTTATGAGAGTTCACTTTAGGTCTGACTTTCTCCATGTGGATTTATGAGTGGTATCACTGGCTTCAAATAAATCATCTCAATGAGACAGATATATTTCTGTGAAGGCACATGAGAATTTTAAGATTATGAAAAAAATAATAAAAATAAAAAATAAAAAAGTTCTTTACAAATCAGAATCATTGAAATACACAAAGGGAATTTAGGAACCACTGAGCTTATTTCTGTGCTGCTGCAGGCAAACATTACAGAAATAACCTTTTTCCTAAACCAATTCAGTATCATTTTATGTGCAGTTCAGCTTTTTATTCCCATTGTTGCCATTAGAAAAATGCTCTAAAATGTCACTTATTTCAGGGTGAATTCATTTTTAATCACTTATACCTAGTTGTTCTCATGCCACACTGTTCTTCCCAAACTAATATTAAATTGCTTGATGTATTAACAAAATTTTTTATCTTCTCATAGCCTTTCAGCCATTAGTTTGACAGAATTATACAGAAACATCTCCAGATGAGAGAAAATTTACTGTATCATTTTGCAAAATATCACATGCTTACTTATCTTGGCTGATTTCACTTGATTTCACTTAGGATCTCTTTTTTTTTTTTTTTTTTTCACAAGAACTCGTTGATAATGTAATCCTTTTATTAGTAAACATTTGTCTGAGTCTTTTTCCTCATTTTCGGTTGATTAGTATCTCACCTATAACAGATTTTTTATTATTTTTGTTAGTCCCTTAGATCAGTTGCAGCCTAGACTATTGAATTTAGTCTATTACTATGGTCCTTGACACCATTCTGCTATTCATCCTCCCTAGTACTCATCATTAACGCACCTCCTTTTCAGGCACTGAACTCCTTGATGCTTCTCCTTTCAACATCACACATTGTTATCTCTCTTTTAAACAATTCATGCTCTCTTTTATAATCCCTCTTCATCTGTTTCTCTGCTTTAATCTCCTATGTGATACTTTAAAAATTGCTTTCAGAAGTCTCGGCAGAGTAGAAAAAAATTAATCATTTTTTTCATCTTGGAAAGCTATCTGAATAGTATGGCTTAGGCAAATCAATATTACACTTGATATGATTCTTCCATTTATCTTTACCTTCAAGCCTATCCAAACCTTGCTCAGGTTGATATTCTAATTGTATGTACAACTTAAATATTAAGTGTTAACTTGCTGTTCTCCAGTCATTCAGTATTGCTCTCAAAGACTTAACAAAATTATTAAATATACTTACTACCAGATCAACAATTTCAGAATTCTGTAAGCTTTCCACACATTGCATTAAGCGCTTTGGTTTCTGATTTTAAGTCAATAGAGTAATTTCTGTTCCCAAGGAAATTTTTATAAATTTATTTACATTAAGCCATCAGAACTCTGCTTCCATTTTCAGCAGAACTGTATGTGTAAAAAATTAAGAGGAAACATTGATTTAGCATTTCAGCCACACTTGGAAGTATTTCTAACCTTTAACCCATACTCAGTGCATAACAAATCCATGTTTCTATTGTGTTCTCTTATTTCTAATCCTTTCTTTTTAACATCAGGTTTTCATTGGATTTGGTTCCTAACAGTTATCATTATTCTTCTCACAGAATCACAGAATCACAAAGAATCATCTAGGTTGAAAGAGACCTCCAAGATCACCGAGTCCAACCTCTGACCAGCACTAACAAGTTCTCCACTAAACCATATCACTAAGCTCTAAATCTAAACGTCTTTTAAAGACCTCCAGGGATGGTGACTCAACCACTTCCCTGGGCAGCCTATTCCAGTGACTAACAACCCTTTCAGTAAAGAAGTTCTTCCTAATATCCAACCTAAACCTCCTCTGGTGCAACTTTAGCCCATTCCCCCTTGTCCTGTCACCAGGCATGTGGGAGAAAAGAACAAACCCTACCTCACTACAGCCTCCTTTAAGGTACCTGTGGAGTGTGATAAGGTCGCCCCGAGCCTCCTCTTCTCCAGGCTGAACAATCCCAGCTCCCTCAGCTGCTCCTTGTAAGACTTGTTCTCCAGACCCCTCACCAGCTTCATCGCCCTTCTCTGGACTCTCTCAAGCACCTCCATGTCCTTCTTGTAGTGAGGGGCCCAAAAGTGAACACAGTACTGGAGGTGTGGCCTCACCAGAGCTGAGTATGGGGGACAATCACTTCCCTAGCCCTGCTGGCCACACTGTTTCTTATGCAAGCAAGGACGCTGTTGGCCTTCTTGGCCTCCTGAGCACACTGCTGGCTGATATTCAACCATCAACCAAAACTCCCAGGTCTTTCTCTGCCAGGCAGCTTTCTAACCACTCATCTCCCAGGCTGTAGCTCTGTTTGGGGTTGTTGTGCCCCAGGTGCAGGACCTGGTACATGGCTTTGTTGAACTCACTTGGCCTCGGCCCATCGGTCCAGCCGATCCAGATCTTCCTGCAAAGCCTTCCTACCCTTGAGCAGATCAACACATGCACCTAACTTGGTGTCATCTGCAAACTTGCTGAGGGTGCACTTGATCCCGTTTTCATTTCTTGCAGAACCTCTGTTTTTTCTTAAATATCTTACAGGTGAGAGAGTTGGGGTTGTTTAGCCTGGAGGAGAGAATGCTCGAAGGAGACCTCATAACAGCCTTCCAGTACATAACCTACTTTCCAGTACCTTTCCTACAGGGAAGATGGGGAGAGACTCATTATTAGGGAGTATCGCAGTAGGACAAGTGGTAATGATTTTAAACTAGATTAAGATCAGACATTAGGAAGAAATAGTTTACTCGGCTGGTGGTGAGGCACTGGAACAGGTTGCCCAGAGAAGCTGTGGATGCCCAGTCCCTGGAAATGTTCAAGGCCAAGATGGATGGGGCTTTGAGCAATCTGGTCCAGTGGGATGGGGTTGGGACTAGATGGTCTTTAAGACCCTTCCAACACAAACTCTCCATGATTCTATGTTCTTTTATGATTTTGTAAGCTTAAAAAGATTAGAAGTATCTTCCATACTTGGGATAGGATCTTTTTGTAGATTTTGTACCTTTAATAGAGAGATTTCCCAACCTTATACTACTGTGCAGTCCATAAGTACTTCAGACCAACTGACTTTGTTAATTAGCTAACTTAATTTGTTCTTTTGAAATTGAGAACCTTAATTATAGCCATAACTATGAATATCTTTACATCTAGTTTATCTGAATCTAATAATTATCTGATGATGTCTCTGAAGATCATGACATTCAAAAAGTAAGGCTAAAATAATCTTATAATTCTTTTTGTACATATTTGTTGGTGTTTTTTTTTTTGTTTTGTTTTTGTTTTTTTTTTGCTTGTTTGTTTGCTTGTTTTTCCTGTGAAGGAAAGGACTCAGGAATATTTCAGTTCTACCATCATTAGTGTGATTTCTCTTTTTTACTTGGGGAAAAAAAAAAAAAAAGAAAAAAAGAAAAAAAAAAAGTTATTCATCATTAAGTCTATAGGCCCAGAGCCTGCGCTATACAATTCTCTCCAGGAATGATATTGACACAGTCAGGCTTGAGTGTCTTCTCAGTGTACATAGTCATATTCATGCTTTATTAGTCTACTTTAAAGTCAATGTAAGAAAGTGAATATGTTGATCTACCAAATCTTGTTTTAGTTATAGCTTTCCTGAGCAACATTTGACCTTAAATACCTCTGTATCAATCATGCTTCCTATTTAACAATGTCTTTCTAGCCCTATAATATTTTCTGACAGTTCTTACTCATTATTGCAAGTTTCTCCACTGGATTCTACAAGCATTTCTATTATTACCTACTGTTCATACTAGTTTCTCAGGAAGATGAGATATCAGCTCTTTTCATAATGAGCATTTTTAGTACTTTTCCAGCATTATTAATAGTGTTATATATGTAGTGTTATATATAATATAATATTTATATATATATATATATAATAATTGCACTGACCAGATTCACTGGATAGATGAATGGAAAACTCACTAGTCATTAGTCTGTTTGAAAAACATGCAGACAGAATGTATGACAGGGAGACTATAGAAAGTTACAGTTCCTAATTTAAAGTCTGACAAGCCCGGGACAACACCTAAAGCTGATCAAATATAGGTAGCTATGTAAGAGCCTTGAGATGTATTGAATGAAGTCCTTTCCTCCCATTTTGAAAGTCTTGGTGGAGCTTCTTGAATAAGGATTTGCTGCAAGGAGAACAATGTTCTCCGTGCTAGATGACCATCCTGAACATCCATTAGCTGTCTCATTGGCATGAATATGCTGTTTCTTGCTGTGCTATTCTTCCTTCATGGTGCTTGGCAAGTTTAGTAGATCAGAGAAACTGGACATATAAGATACATGATCTAAATGGTTTCTTGCTGCATACTGTACTGAACAGACATGCTCTGAAATGCTGCACACAGAGCAATGTTAGAGAAGAAAAATTACATCAAATGCTGGAGGCATAATCTGCCACTACAGCAAGTCCAGTGCCCAGGGAATGGGTAGATATACTATTTTCTCTGCTTCAGTACATGGTAAAATACAAGTAGCTACTATGGCAACATCACATGGTACATTTGTTATCTCTGAATGAGAATGTGTTGAAGGAAGTAGCAGATCAGTATGCCATGTGTGCTTTCATTTTCTGGAATGTTTTCAAGGGAAAACATCTGTTCAGATATTTTTCATGGGATTATGGCTTTAGTTAAAAAAATGTGAAGAGGAAGGGATGTAATTCTCTCCATGCACTCTTTTTTTTTCTTCTCCTATAAAATTACAGTGTTTTCTAAGAAAGTAGAGTTCTTGTATCTTATGTCATGGTGTTTCACCTGAATAAACTCTACTATAAAAATTTGGATTTTTAGCAGTTTCTCTAAATGAGGAAAAATAGAAATATTCCTTTGAATTCTAAGTTGTGGATATAGTAAATAGGTGGGAATAGAAGATATGGCTGGGAGGATAGCTAGAATCTTTCTGTATAATCTGGAAATGTTATTTTAAGATGTAAAGAATTTTTGTATACCAACGCATAACACTTCATAGAGAAGGTGGTCTGTAGTTATATTATTGAACCGGAGTTCAAGAAATACCCGTTCCATTCTTGTCATGACTACTCAGGTGTCATCTCTGACACTAGGCATGTTCTTTAATATTTATACAATTCACACCTTCCCACTTTCCCTATGTGATATCCACAGTCTTCACAATTTTTTTTTTTTCATTATTTTATTTTTTAATGGTAAATTCTCTGGATTCCTTTCACTTAATTTCAGACATCTGCAACATAAACTTTTGCATATGAAAAAGCTGTCTAGACTACCTTTATAGTCAACAGAAAAAAAATAAAGTAAAATAAACACTTTTATGATACCATTCATCTGGACAGTTTTAGACATTTAAATTAGACTAAGATAAATCACATTCTAAAAGAGCTTTCTTCTTTCCACTGGTTATAAAGGGGATCAGTTGACAATTTGATATTCAGATTGTATATATCTAAATTTGGACACATAAATCCTACTTTTGAGAAGAAGACTATCTCTTTATGTGTGTTAGTAAAGTATTTTCACTGATGTGCCTCTTTCTCAAGTCAGTGGTTTCTGTGGGATACTAGAACACAAACTACAATCAAAAAGGTAGCTGTAGGAGGCCCCAGTGTTCTTTCTTTCTTAGAAACCGAGGCAAATTTCAGTCGAGCACACAAATGAGAAAACTGATTAAGATAAAGAAAAAAAATGGCCAGAATCCCAAGCACTAGCTTTATATTTTTTTTATTTTTTTATCATTGCAAAATGTTTTAGAAACTGTTGTTTGAAATAATAACTGTAGCAATGGTGAAACATTTAAAACAAACAAATAAACCATGTTTTCTTTATTAGAAGATGCCTGTTCCTGTTATTAGAAACAGAAAAGTTTTCTGCTGTGAAAGGTTTTCAGTTCCATGCCAGGATATCTAGTTGAAATGAGCTTGACAACACCTTATTGATGGGGGAGAAATATTCAATTAATGTCTCCATTCTTAGGTACATACTGATATCTGAGATGCCCCAGTGTATGAGATGCCCTGATGGTGCAGGCAACAGATGCAATGTGGGACTTATGAGAATTTGTGTCCAACTGGGAGAGTAACTGGAAACCAGATGAAATACACTAGACATCTAGAATGAGACTAAGATACCTATGTATGCACAACTGAGTTGGGCACACAGAGAAGGGAGTTCCTTCATTACACATTGTTATTTAGGTGCTTAAGCAAGGAAATTAATCTCTTTAAAAGTCATACACATTCTGTCTGAATATTAGTCAGAAGAGAAAGCTAAGCTGGAGTGTCCAAGTGACTAGAAAGTTTAAAGGGCAAGATGTGGAAGTCCTGCACTTTGAAACACCAAAATCAATATATGAGTCATTTCACATTTCCCCTAACATCAATGGGGAGAGGCTGTTTCTGACAGGAAATGCAAGGCTTATATAGGCAGAGGGAGACATCTTACTGTGGAATTTCATTTTTTTTTCTGTTCAGTACCTAAGGTTAAGGTGGCATAATTCCATGCCTGCATTCCCAATTTATGTAAGCAAGGAACCTAAGACAGTTAACAAGAACTCTCTCATAAATAAAAACATATCAAATAAATCAGTGAACTGAACCTGGGATGAATCTGAGACAACCACAGAGCAAAATGATCCATTTCAAGTTTTTAATCAAAAACTAAAATGCCATCCAGATACAAAATTGGAAAATTTCTGAAATCTCAATAATTATGAGATATACTAAACATTTGCTTGCACAATTCTGCCACAAATAACTAGTAACAACAGCCAATTTTGTGAAGATTTGTTGCTAATTTTCATGCTAGGAAGCTTCAAATCTTACTGGAGATTTGCTTCTTGGGTTAATCATATCCATGTCACCACAGCAAAAAGTCTGATATTTTTAACAGAAGGCACTGAAATAGAATTAGTGAACAAATCCAAACACATTATTTAAATTCCAACTATTTGACTTTGGGTACAATGATCTAGAGAGTGCATCTTCATGGTAGCTACTTCAAAAATATTCATAGAATCATAGAATGGCTTGGGTTGGAAAGGACCTTAAAGACCAACAAAGTTCCAACAGCCCTGCCATTGGCAGAGATGCTACCCACTAGATCAGGCTGCCCAGGGCCTTGTCCAACCTGGTCTCGAACACCTCAAGGGATGGGGCATCCACAGCCTCTCTGGGCAACCTGTTCCAGTGCCTCATCACCCTTTGTGTGAAGAATTTCCTCCTAACCTCTAATCTGAAACTTCACTCTCTTAGTTTAGTACCATTCCCACTTGTCCTATCATTGTCTGCCTGAGCAAATAAATAAATAAATAAATAAACAAAATAAAATTTGCTCTCTGTCTTTTTTGTAAACCCCCTTTAAGTATTGAAAAGCTACAATAAGGTCACCCCAGAGCCTTCTCTTCTTTAGGCTGAACAGCCCCAACTCTCCCAGCTTTTCTTCATAGGAGAGGTTCTCGAGTCCTCTGATCAACTTTGTAACCCTCCTCTGGACCTGCTCTAACAAATCAGCATCCTTCTTGTGCTGGGGGTCTCAAACCTGTGAGGTTCCAAGTGGGACCTCACAAGGGCAGAGCCTACCTCATCTTGCTGGCCACACCTCTGTTGACGGAGCCCAGGATGCAGTTGACCTTCTGGGCTGCAAGGGTCACGTCAACCCTTTCATCCACCAGAACCCCCCCCCCCCAGATCTTTCTCTTCAGGGCTGCTCTCAATGAGTTCTCCTCCCTGTCTGTACTCACGTCTGGGATTACCCCAACCCAGGTGCAGCACCTTGCACTTAGATTTGTTGAACCTTGGGAGGTTCATGTGGGCCCACTTCTCAAGCTTGTCTTGGTCCCTTTTGATGGTTTCTCTTCCGTTGTATCAACTGCACCACTCATCTTGGTGTCATCTGCAAAAGTGCTGAGTGTTCACTTGATCCCACTATGTCATTGATAAAGATATTAAATGGTACTGGTCCTGAGGGATACCACTCGTAACTGGCCTCCACCTGGAAATAGAACCATTGACCCACCACTATTTGGATGCAACCTTCAAGCCTATTCCTTATCCACCGGATAGTCCACCCTTCAAGTCCATCTCTCTCCAATTTGGAGATAAGGATATCATGTGTGACCATGTCAAAGGCCTTACAGAAATCCAGGTAGATTACATCAGTCAGTCTTCCCTTATCAATTGATGCAGTCACTCCATCATAGGAGGCTGACAGATTGGTCAGGCATGATGAGCCTTTGGTGAAGCCATGTTGGCTGTCTCAAACCACCTCTTTGTCCTGCATATGCCTCGACATTGCTTCCAGGAGGATCTTTTCCTTGATCTTGCCAGGCACAGAGATGAAACTTACCAGTCTGTAGTTCCCCAGGTACTCCTTTCTACCCTTTTTTAAGAATGGGAGTGATGTTTTCCTTTTTCCAGTCACTGGGGACTTCACCTGACTGCCCTGACTTTCTAAATATGATGGAGAGAGGCTATGCAACTCCATCAGCCAATTCCTTCAAGACCCTGGGATGCATGTCATCAGGCCCCCTAGACTTCTTTTTCAGTTTCATCAGGTGGTCTCAAACCTGCTTTCTGCTTACAGTGAGAGGGACTTTGTTCCCCCAGCCCTCATCTTCAGGTTCAGGGAAACAAGAGACATGAGAAGACTGACCGGCGGTGAAGACAGAGGCCCAGAAGTTGTTGAGTAGATCAGCCTTCTCCTCCTCCCCTTCTCTATATTGTAGCATAAATTATCTATGAATAAGCCACAGTTGTCATCTTTTAAAATATTTAGGGTCAGTAGTCAGGACAGGTGATGGTGAAATAAACCTGAATTAAACCTGAAATAATAAGCAATAGAAACACAAATAAAACCAGTTCTGTGGAGAAAAGTTAAACCTGAATAGCAAGAAAAAGTAGAATTGCTCTGCCCCTGGGTATATTCTCAGAGCATTAAGATGTCCTGGGACAAGAAGACTCCGGTCTTTTCATTATTATGTGAGCTGAAGGAGACTGGAAATATGAGCTTTCTGTCTTCAAAGGATGGGAGATGTAGAGGTGGTGAATATTGTTGCTAAGAAGATTCATGGCCCTCATGGAAGTAAATATTGCTCTGACTTCTCCCTTTGGGACAGTAGCAGCTAAGTTTTGATTTTCAGGTTCCGGTACCAGAAAAGCTCAAAATGGGACTATGGGTGTCTTGCCACTATCAGCAACCTACTTCTTTAAAGCACTTGCCAGTTTTACCTCTACACAGAACCAGCCCTTGTGAGAGAGTATAGTTTACCCTGAGTACAAAAAATACATTAAAAGTCTCTTTTCAGTCATCTGCTCTTGATAACAATCTCAGAATTCCTACCTTTCCTGAGGACTATCGCATACTGCTGTATATTATGTGCTTAGCTTTCTGTCAGTCTGTGAATATCTGCAGGATCAGATCTTTCTCTGATAAATATTAAAAGAGGAGTTCTCTCCTAAATCATTTTATATTTTTTCATACTGTGCATCAAAAGATGTGGGTAAAATTTGCTGATGGCAACCAGGCTTGGGTTGAAAGATGATGTGTTGTCTTCTGCAAGACTTTTAGACTAGGATGATGTACTCAGTACAGACTGATGTTTCATGTCAGATGGAAATATTGTGAGTCAGTTGAAAATTGGGATGAAGCCTAGACATAATAAGGATCAACTGTCTGAAAATGGAAAGCTTCTCTCTAACTCATCCATACTCTGTTCTATAGATGGACTACATAACTTATAATAGGCTTCTTTTATAGGATCATGTGAAAATATCCCTGAAAACAGATGGACTCTGAGTCAATGAAATCTAATTACATTTGACAATTCTACAGACATGTAAATTTGTTAAAGTAAGGGAAGGATTTTGGAATCATGTCCAGAGTTTTTATTGAGTCTATATTCTGAATTATAACCTGACAAATTATCAAGCTTATTTGAAAATTAATATTATGATTATTTTCTTGCCTGAGAAATTCACCTTCTTTCTAACCTGATGTTGGTTCAACACATGCCTGTAATTGCCATTTATGCACTGTTCAGCTATTCTTGGAAATGAAGGAGTATTACATTACAAGTCTTAAAAGTCAGTGTCCATTTCTGGGGAGGTAAAATTGTTTACATTGTTCAATGTATGCTTGCAGCCCAGAAAGCCAACCATATCCTTGGCTGCATCAAAAGAAGCATGGCCAGCAGGTTGAGGGAGGTGAGTCTTCCCCTCTACTCTTGTCAGACCCCACCTGGAGTACTGCATTCAGCTCTCCCCCAGCACAAGAACGACATGGCATATTAGAGTTAGTCTAGAGGAGGGCCACAAGGATGGTCAAGGGACGGGAACACCTCTCCTATGAAGACAGTCTGAAGGAGTTGGGATGTTCAACCTGCAGAGAAGGCTCTAGCAAGACCTCCCAATACCTAGGTAATATACAAAAGGTATATAGCAGCCTTCCAATACCTAAAGGGGACCTACAGGAAAGATGGGGAGGGACTCTGTCAGGAAGTGTAGTCAAAAGACAAGGTGGAATGATTTTAAACTAAAAAAGGGTAGATTCAGATTAGATATAACAAAGACATTCTTCATTTTGAGCTATATGAGGCACTGGAACAGGTTACCCATAGAAGCTGTGTTGCCCCAGCTGCGCAAGTGTTTAAGGCAAGGCTGGATGGGGCTTTGAGCAACCCACTCTGGTGGAAGGTGTCCCTGACTTGTCTCAGCAGGGGGATTGGAATTAGATGACCTTTAAGGTCCCTTCCAACCCAAAATATTCTACACTTCTATGATTTGGCTTATTTAGTCTCCCTTAGTTTAATTACAGTGTGTCCAACATTGCAGAAGAAGTCAGAATTAAAAAAAAAAAAAAAAAAAAATAAGAAAAAGCATTATTGGTTCAGACAAGTAGTTCTCTTAACTCAGTATTCTGATTCTGATAGTGGCAATAAGAAATATTGTTCTGGTAGAACACATAAGCCTGGTCACACTCTACATTTCATTTACCATCAAAATGATTTTGTTAGAGATGGAGAAAGCACATCTTGCTTGGACTTGTTAGTATTGCTTTATGAATCTGTTGTCCATGAATTTATATAATCTCCTTTTGAACCTGCTAAAACTATCCTCCCCCAGAACCTCTTATGACCATAAGTTTCAGGAGTTTAATTAGCTATTGCTTAAAGAAATATTTTCTGAACAACAGTTCTATATACCATCAGGATTTTGCAGAATTTTATATTCCTTCCAGCCTTTTCCTCTTGAAACAAAAGAGTTCCAGTGTTTGTGATGTTTTCTTGTAAGACAGCTCTTCCATACCAACTTACCCTTACCTGTACTCTTTCTAGTTCCTTTATGTCCTTCTTGAGATGACAAACTCACACACAGTAGTCAGAAGGTAGGTGCACCAAAGATTTTGTATAGGGACAAAACGATAGCATCTATACAGTATCCTTCCAACGATATTTGACATCTTGTTGACTTTCTTTTCTTTCTGCATCCATGCAAATTTGTAAGAGCTTCCTGGTGTTTCTTGTCATTGCTAAGACATTTAACTATAAGAAAGGTCTTATAATCAAATCCAGACTCCCATTTTCAGGCCATCAGTGAAGATGTCGAACAAAATAGGTTCTAGAACTGATCTCCGAAAGATCATACTTTTGACTCTTCTCCATCCTGAGAAGTATCTTTTAAGCCTTATTCTTTCCTTCCTGTCCATTAATTCAGTTTCAATGCTGAAAAGAACTCTACCTTCACAGCAGATGAAGTTTCCAATCCACTTTGAATTTCTCTAGCAGTTTTTGTCAAAGCCTTTTTGAAACTTCAAATATATATTGTCCATTGCACTACCTTTATAGATTGACACCCTAAGAGATATGTTCACTCCCAGATGAATGCCCTGAAAATATTCCAGACTAAAGAAAAGCAAAAATATGTTACCTCAAGAATCTGAAACAAATCTCTTTTAAAATTTTCTACTTGCTCATTTACGACTCAGTCAGGCCCATTTCATTATAGTAAGTTCTTCAAAGTAGAGCCAGGCTTTGTGCTTTCTATTCCTACAGAACCAAAGACAAAGTTCCAGCTCAGAGCTGGGACTCCTGGGAACAGTAGTAGTATGACAATATATAAACTTCATGTTAAGCTTTTCATCAGCTGATCCCAAGGCATTAATAATTTCCCTTCCCAGGGAATCAAAACCAAAGAGGGCAAGGCACTCAAATGGAAGAAGCAGGAGTTGAACCTAGGTCACCAACTGTACTGCACTAGACTTTCTCCTAAGCCCAGGCTTCCTAAATGTAAATATATTATCACTTTGACCACATCTCTTGTTTTATTTTTGTATTAGCAGCGGATTTAATCAGATTAATGTATCTGAAGAATGAAAATGTTCAAATTCAGTGGAAATTCAGTTTTATATGCATTTCAAAAGTTTTTCATTTTAAGCTCATCCTGTATCTTGGAGATTTTTATTGTATCATTTTAGTTTAGTTTAGTTTAGTTTAGTTCAGTTTAGTTTGTTTTGTTTTGTTTTATTTTTGTTTTGTTTTGTTTTGTTTATTTAACAAGTTGCCAATCTTTAAATTTTTTCCATCCTCAAGCTTCCTGTTTACTTGGCAAACCCTCTGTCCTCTACCACTGAATCAGCTTTTGACTGCTTCACACCTAATCAACATTCCTTTATTAAAAAGCTATTAATTAGATTCTCAGTGGCCAAATCTACTGACTATTGTGTTAGTTGTAAGACTTTTAGAGCTTTTCCCCCTACACTGTTGACAGACCATTGGACTTAGAAACAGCACCACAAGGAATGTGGGCTCATCTTTGTTTCAACATACTTAAGGTGCTTTTATCTGTAGCTTTGCCTTGAACAAAATCCTGTTCAAATTATATTAAACCCCAGATAAACCTCTCTTTCAGATTATGGTTTCCAACTGAACTCCTGTGCAATGAAGAGAGGGCACCAAATTCCTGCTTGTTTCAAGAAAACGTCTTTGAGTAATCCCTTGAGCTTGCCTACAGGGCTTGGATTTCCTAATGGATGCTTTGATGACAGGAGATAAGAGCCAAAGATACCTTCATTCTCTTAGAAATTGCTCCAAACAAACAACCTCAATGATTAAAGCTAATAGAAACACCTGAAAGATTGATAGCTTGCAAAGCACTGCTGAGTGAATGAATAACTTCCCCTTTAGTTCTAAAAGCTAATATTTGTCCACATTTGCTGCCTTTTTAAAAAAAGTAAAAAAAAAAATACTTTTTTTTTTTTTTTTTTTTTAAATGCAGAATGTTGATCAGGAACAAACAGACACCATTCCACTATTATTTGAATTTTAAACAAAGCCTCCCTACTCTAGCTGTTGAGACACATTCTTCATGGGCCCATTTATAATAATTCAAACATGGCACAGGGAGGGTCACTAGAGTGAAGTACATATAAGCATGAACATGATACTCTTGTAAATGTCTTTAATGATGTGAATGGGCGCTGTACTACAGTATTCTATATGGGGGTTTTAAATTGCACAAAGGCCCTGTAAAATTCTATATCTGTTCCTAAGCAATACACCTATCAGAGAGTTGAACAAATGGAAACCAAACTCTGCAGCAAATAAAAGTCTTAAATTTACATTGCTGGATTATAAAGCAGTGTCTTTCAACAGCAGCTCTGACTTATTTCATGTTCTGATGAAATCATTGCTTGAGAATGCCAAGAAATTCAGCTGTAAACTTTTGGCAATAAGTAGACTCTCCTTAGAACTGCTGGTTTTGAAAACATCTGTAAGAAAGGAATCCACTGCAGAACCAATAAAAGAGGCTGAAGAGACCAAAACTTTCACTAACACCTCATAACACAGGCAGTGCTCTGAGTGCCACCAAACCCTGCTCCCTGCTATGTGGGTTATGTACATACCAGAGTTCATTTCCAAAATGGAGGTTTTATGATTCCCAATGTCACAGAGCATGCAGTCAGGGAGTGAATCACATAACAAAGCAGTCTAATGATGAAGCTGCAAACAGCTGAACATTTGGTTTTGAAGTGATGCAGTGCAGGGGTGGGGTGTTCTGATATTGAAAATTCTTCAGCTTTCTTTTACACAACAAAAGCAAAACATTAAAAGAATATGCTCTGAGTAGTTTAAGGAATTTCCCTTTCTATAACCACATTGAGAAAGGATCCAAATTGATCTAGTTTTCCTTAAAAGAGAATGGTATATGTAATTAAGAGTCACAAGAGAAACCAGGCATTTAAAGGTCAAGGGTATGGGTATGTTTTGACATTTGAAGAAGAAATTGTGATCCATTGTTGACTCTCAGAGCTTCCTTCACTTAGTCATGCTCATCAACTGGCCTTTGGAGTTTACCTAAACGGACCTGCTGAAACGGAAACAGAAGTGTGAAGTAGGATTTAAAATTATGTTTAATCCTCTGGCTGAGGCTTGGATATTCAACAGCTTTTAACTTCTCTTCACTAGAACTGGGAGTCCTGAGAAAGAATTCTGATGTACAGAAGGTAATGATTTAATTTAACTCTTCCTCTTCTAATTTACTTATACACACACACGCACACTCACACACACTGCACTACTTGGACACCACCTGTGGTCCTTGCAAAGGACAAGGGTTTTCTGGACAAGCCAGGAGGGGAGCTTGAGATCCAGGACTCTGAGCAGAGCTGCTCCAATAGCATTTGAAAGCTAGTGCACAGATTCTTTCCACTTACAGAGAGAGAAAACCTGCCTTTCCTTTCTTCTCTCTCCCAGTTACCAGATCCCTGACAAGTCCGTTGCAATTGGAACGAGAGTGTCTTGTCTACCAATGTTGAGACAGCAGTGAGAGGGAAATGATGGCTCCTTCTTCCCCCTACACCAGTGCTTGGCAGAGAACAACATGAAATCAATTTTCTTCGTTACCATTGTCACCATTTAATAACATATAATGAAAACAAATTAAAGGCCTTAATGAAAGGACTCAAAACATCCCAATCAACTTCAAGGGCAAATGAAAAATGAAGACATTATGAAGATTTGAAACACTTTTACTCTGCAATTTTAAAATGCTGGAGGGGTTCAACCACACTGCTGCTCACCTGTCTGTGCAAAAGAAGGGTTCTCTTCCAGGCCCTGGGCCAAGAGCTTAGTGCTCTTCCAAGCCTTGGAAGATCCATTCAAAGTTTCACACTTAAGAGTTTAAATCAGAAGCAAAGTTAGGGCAGTAAGTGTATCTTCACATTGCTTTTGTTTTGTTTGGTTTGGTTTGGTTTGTTTTATTTACATTTTCTAGATTTTGTAAAGAATGATGGGAAATCACCATTTTGGTAATTATCTGTAACTTGTTGGTTTCACCGATTCAATGCAGATGAGATATTTTTCTCTCCAGTCCTTCACTATACTTCAAATACAATATCCTCCCTGTAGATATCTCTTCCTGCTACAGCTTTCAAAAACATAGAGATAACAACAACAAAAAAATGTTTAGTCACTTTTAAAATATATTTTTTTCAGGTGATTTTTGATGACTAGAGTCATAAGGCCACTGTGTGAGAACTTGATTTTGTTTTCTGAAACATCTTTGATTTCAAGCTGAAGGACACAACTGCAATTTTAAAGACTTCTTTTTCACATTAAAAATCTTGGCATTCTTTCTTTTACAGCTTCCAGGAGTTCAGGGTTAGATGATCCCTCTCCTCCACTAGGATGCACTCCACAGAAAAGGGAGTACAGTTTGTAACTAAGACTGTAGATTTGATAACATCTCAGGCTACTATATGAGACTTGCTGGATGATATCCTAGATGATCAAAAAGATCTTTCTTCCTTTCACAATCCCTAAGAAGACTGGGTAACAGAGTTCCCATCTATCTTCATAGCTTTTGGAAGCTTTTTGTAAGTCCATAAAGCCAGGCTGGAGACAAGGAAGCTGGGTGGGGAATGGGAATATAGCTTCCAAGTAGGTTTCAGGGAGTTCTAGGAAAAGCAAACTTCAGGCTGGTTGCAGAAGTGCTCTCCTTTGTGTTATCCTAAAAAATGCAAAAAATCTTGCCCTTGGAGGAAGCTCAACATGGCAAGGAAGGCAAATCGTACTCCTGTGAACCTATGACCCTCTGGAGCTCTGTGCTGGAGTCTTTTGAAGTAAAATCTCTGGTGGTCTTTCAAACAGGCACTAGGTAATCCCAGGTTAGTCTGATCACCAATACTGTCTTTCCCAGCAGGGAAAAAATAAAAACTCTATCATGTTACTCAGCATTCAGTAACTCAACATTTCAGAAGAAATCCTATATGTAGCATACACTTTTAAGTGACAATAGGAGAAGTAATAAAATATTACCTAGCTGACAAGATTTTATTCTGATATGTTTAATTTTATTCTGATATTTTATTATTTTTTTCCCAGTCTTCTGTTTTCTTTCAGTTATGCAGTGAACTAGGAGCACTCGTACAGATCTGCTGCCAATATTTCTTGTTTCTTCTGAAATGGAGTAACTTCTCCAAGTCTGATCCTGGAAAACTACATAGTTTGTGAGTATGAAAAGGAGTGGATTATTATTTTAGAGCTGCTAAGTTATTAGCAAAATGAAATACAAATAAATGTGGTTTCTCACCCCAAATGCAATGAATTGTGCTGTGCAAATGTGTTTTTAAAACCCACATCTCTAAAAACATTAACATTGATTGAAAGAAAAAGTGATTTATAAAGGAGCTAGTGGGGAAAATAAAAATAAAAATAATAAAAACAAACAAACAAACAAAAAAAACATGGATTTGTTTTTGACATACTCCATTATGTAAATAAATAGAGAAATAAGGATATGATTTCACATGTCATAGAAATTAACTAGTGCTAGTCAGAAAGCAATTATTTCATTAAATTTTATGATACATTTTCAGATTTCAGCATCCAATTTTTGTTTCACTTTAAGAAGGAATAAAAGTGTTTGTGATCCCTCAGAAATTTGGCACAGAAATCTTTCTGCATACTAACAAACATACTAAGAACTGTGAGAAAGAATATTCTAAAATAATCAATAGCTTCCGAGTTTGGTTACTGTTATAAAACTGTTGGCTCAAATCCTTGACCTGCCCAATTCAGACCCAAGTGTAAGTGATGACTTCCTGTATCACAGTACTATTTGAAACCACTGCCTTGCTGTTTCTTCTAGGAGAAGAGAAATAGAAACTTTTTTTGAAGCAGGGTTATAAAAATAATGTTTTCAACATCAACAAAAGAGGAATAGCTCTGAAACTACTGCTGAGCTTGGGAAGTGTTGGAAGAACCCTATAGCGCTTGAGATTCCTAAGTGTCAGAACAAAGATCTTCAACCCTTGGAAGACCCTGACTCTCAAATATTTGTGATGATGGTAGTGACATCCATTGCCCTCTCAGCCTAGGCATGCAAATCCACTTTCCTCCATGGACAGAAAAAAGATAAAATGTGAAAGTTAATGCACCCTGATTTCACAAATACTTTTCCAGTGATGCTTGTTCAGACTTAGATGCTTGTTCTTACTAAGTAGTCTTTCTTCCCTCTGAACAGTCATGTTACTAGACAACTGTCCCAAACACTTTGGACTTACAATACATTTCTTTTCTAGCTTTGCATCCATGCTTTGTGCAATGTTGCTGCTATGCAGTGGTCTCTAGGGTGAAGTAGATTACCAGAGCTCACTGACTTCCTTGTTAAAGGCCACCTGTGTGTGTTGCACACCAGCTAATGCTTTACTGCTTGAAGAAGCAGATTAAAGAGGTGGTTGCTGAGAGGCAAAGGCCTGTGATGCTTAGTTGGTTTCCCACATCTATAAACCACTAAGGTAAAGGAGGCAGGGTAGAATCAATATCATATATCAATATGTATGATACTAATATCAATAAATCTGTGTTATCCCATGCTGGGAATTTTTGCTGAAACTCCAGTCTATCACAAATACAGGGCATGAAAGATGACTGAAAGAAGCAGGTATCCTAGTTTATTTTCATCATCTCAGCTGATGAGTGAGGATATACTAAGTCCTCAGCTTTTGACATTATTCATGTCAGCTCCTGGGAGTAGAGGTAGGCCAATGCTGAGGGCGCTTGAAAAATCCCACCCTACAAGTCAAAAAATCTGTATTAGTCTAGTGACCTGCATTTGAACCCACTTGCCTTTTAAAAATAAACCCCTGTACAAATCCCCAAAGCAGCATATGGTTAGTTCACATCGTGGACTAATAATAGCTTACATCATTTTATTTTTAAAGTCAGTCCTTTTTTGAATTATAGGAGCACCCAAAATAGCATTGAAAAATTCCAGAGCCTAACAATCCTGTACCTTAGAAGTGGGCAATCCTTTTTTTTTTCTTTTTTTTTTTTTTTAACCTCTCCAAAAATAATAATAATAATTAAAAAAATCCCAGCCTCTAAAACTACAACCTTTTTCTGCCAAGTTTCAGCCTGGAACACATTTTTACAGTACTTATAATGCCCTGAACAAACTTCATTTATAATGGAAGTGCTGACAGACCTTTAGCTATTCTAGCTATCTTAATAGCTCAGCTGTATTTATTTTTCATTATATTTAAATATAATTGGTTGAGGTTTAATTCTAGTTCAAACTGATGAAAACCTATTGATTTAAATATCAGTTCTGGGAAATGGGTTCTTTCTTGGGTGCCTTTGGGGGCTATTAAGAGCATAATTTGGGTGTTGCTTTTAGATTTTTCTTGTTAACGTATTTGTATGTTTTGCCTTTAAATTCAAAGAGCAACAGCAAAAATAAGCATGCTCTTGGAGCATATGGTACTCAATTGTGGTTTGAATCCCAATGTGAAGAATTTCACTAGAAGTTTCACACATTCTGTTTTGGTCTCAATTAAGAAATACTTATTTGAGCTGGCTCAGCAAGTCAATGGAAAAGCAATGTGCTGATGTGC
Source organism: Stictonetta naevosa (assembly GCA_011074415.1). Classification (NCBI taxonomy): domain Eukaryota; kingdom Metazoa; phylum Chordata; class Aves; order Anseriformes; family Anatidae; genus Stictonetta; species Stictonetta naevosa. The sequence continues at coordinate 105,048,642 of CM021699.1, read as the reverse complement.
ATGGGTGCTCGCTGCTCTCCTGAACGTCTATTGGTATTTCTGAATGGGGGCAAAGGAAAAGAAGAAAGGTGTGAAACAATTGTGGAAACCCAAAAAGTGTATGTGTTAGGGGTTGTGGTACAGTAGCTGAGGGAGAAACTTAAATATAAGATGTTGGTAGTCTTTAGATCAAAAAAGATTTTATTTTTTTTTTTTTCTGAATGAAATGAAATCAAGATGAAAGACCTTTGAAATTGAAAAATATGAAGCAAGGAAAAAAATCTCAGCAGAATAACTTTAAAATATCAAATCTAACAAACTGTTATCCCATAGGGGGAAAAAAAAATGTTCTGAGTGAGAAATGTGGGGTTTGAACTTCATTTTTAACTACTGTCATACAGAGCTGGTGATGGCAGTTGATATGGAGTCATAGTTATTAATACTAGTAATGATATTAGTTAGAATGTAGAAGTGTAAATCCTCTCCTCTCCTCTCCTCTCCTCTCCTCTCCTCTCCT
>CM021699.1:104986963-105048046 GCA_011074415.1 Stictonetta naevosa | reverse complement strand
TCTCCTCCTTGTTATCAAGGTAAACATTAAGCCCAGGACTGTTTTATTGCTAGGAAAATAAAAATAAAAATTAAGTTTATTTCTGGAACCAAGATCTTTTTCATCATGATTTCCACTGCCTGTCTGGAAGAGAATCCATTGCAGTATTATCACTGCTTAATCATATATTAGTAGAGCTGTTTGAATCTTATCATATTTATCATGCAATACTTGGTAATATACTGATTCTATTTAAAATATATATATATATATTTCTTTCTCAAAATATGCATCCCTGTGGCACCAATAACATCCTGTACAAATAAATGTCAGTTTTGTTTTGCTTTGTTTTGTTTTCCGTTTTAAAAGTTTCCCATTGTTGGAGAGTCACACTAATGCACATGACGACAAATACTTCACTCAATAGCACTTCTTGTTCAGAGCTTGTGACTGCAGGGCAATTGCAGCATATGGATTCTCACAGGGATCCCAGGTCTGCCAGGATCATAAACAAATGGCTCTCTCCATTCCAAGGAATTGTTCCCCTCCAGAACACTTTACATCCCCAAAGATATTATTTGAGACATCCAGGAAAACAGCTGGCATGGTTGTCATAGAACAGTGAAATCCAGAGTTTATGTCTATTGCATTTTGAGAGACCCTGTCAAAGAACAAATTTTCACTTTAGCTGGTCACCCATGCCAGCTTTGCTCAGGCTGGGGCTGTCAGAACTGCAGGGTTCCTGCCACCCTTAGCTGTGGAAATCAAGTATCTTGAGCAGGAAAAGGCAAAGCATTGGCATTATTCAGTGTCACTGATGCCAGAGAAAAAGATGACACACTTACTAATTCAAACCATTTGATTATAGTTTACTTTCCTGTCTAACACAATCCTGATGCAATTGCAGAGCTTTCTGGGAAGTAACCAAGCAGTGTTGTATTTTTCCCCTACTGCAATATAGCACTAAAAAGTTATCAAAAATATTTTAGTGTTTTTATGGTTTTAGGCACCAGATGCTGCAGAGAAAAACAAACAAAAAACCAAACAAACACCATTTTCTTTGTGGCATTCTCATTTGAAAGAAAAGCTAATGCACTGATGAAAGTGCACAAAACTACAGTGTCTGTCATATGAAAAATGTATTATTTTAGGTGTGGCTGAATTTTTATACATACATTAGTTAATTTACTGATTTATTGAAAAGTGATCTATTTAGATAATATTACAGTATGCTTTAAATTTTCTGGCAGCCATGTTGTTTTTGTATCTTCATATTTTTAATTATGAGAACTTTCAAAGGTGTTGTTTGTTTGTGTTTTGTTGTTGTTGTTGTAGTTTTTGTTTTACATCCCATGTAAGAATTTTTAAAAATAATTTGCTAATTTGCTTTACTTCCATGTTGATACTACTGGAAATCTCTTCTGTAAAAAGTAAATATTATATAAATATTTAAATATTTAAATATTTATAAATATTAAATAAATATTTGTTTCAGTCTAGCTTTTCCCTATTTTAATGGCAGTCCAGATAAAACTTACTTAAAAAAAAATACATTTTTTATGCTAGTATATACAGAATTAGTTTGGGGAAATTAAATTGAATTCAGCAGAGATAGGTCAAAATGTAAACATTCCTAAATCCTGATGGGGGACTGAATATTCACAATACAATTTTAATTCACAGTTCTTTGTCTCACTCTAGCTGTATTCTTCAGTCTTCAATCCCTATTTTTATGTAGGATTTGAGGAAATTTCCATCAGCATTTTAGAGAGGAATTTTCTATGTTAACACCCTTAGATATTTTCTCTTTGTCCCAAGCTCACAAGCTTGGGACAAGTGTATTTTTATTCCAGCTTCATTCCAGCTCATGTTTTGAAGCTCCGTTAAAATTCTCTAGCAGACTCTAAAAACTTCAGACTTCTAAACTATGAATTTGGATGAATATTTTCTAAGATTATCATTTATATCTCCACCTTGAGAATGCTGGTCTTTACAGGAGATAGTTCAGTTCACTTTCCCAGAGTCCTACATGCAACACACAATCAACTTTTAATATCTGCTTTCGGGGAAAAAAAAAAAAAAAACTATTGAATGAAATTAATTGCAGAATTGCATTAATTAAATTTTCTACATTGTCCTTTCTTACATGTTGTTTACATATTTTCTAGATGCCGAAACAGAATCTGAAGATAATGTCACATTTTTAGTTGTGAATTCTTAAATAGGAAACTGCCTCCTGGATGTTTATTTCAGGTACATACTTTTTCTAGTTATGTTTTCATACATTTATAGGATAAAAACAAAGAGCATTTTGTTGTTGCTGTTGTTTTTTGTTAGTTTGTTATTTTGTTGCTTGTGTGGTTTTTTTTGGTTTTGGATTGCTTTGTGTTTTTATGGTTAGGTTTTCATTAAAAGACCTGTTTTATTACACACTCATTTCTTCAGTGAGATCTGGAGTTAGTCATCAAGCTTAATGCTTGGTGATATCTTCAAAAATTGATAGAATGAAGCAAACATCCTTTGTTCTTTAGAAAAAAATAATGAAATAAAGTCTATCCATTACAAAAATAAATAAATAAGACACATTCATTTTTCTTTTAATAGTATTTGATTACACAGAAATCTGTTGCACAGAAGAGAAAAACTCTTTTTTTTATGTATAAATAGCTAAATCCAAAAGTAATGAACTTAGATTTCCATCAAGGAAATTTAGATGGATATAAGGAAAAATATTTTTTTAAAGGTAAGACAATTAAATGCTATGTGGTATAGGGAACCCACAGAACATTGATTATTGGAAGTTTAGAGAACATATTGGGCAAAGTTACTCCTGTTTTAAGCAAAGAGAGTTCTGTTACCTGATCCTTTAGAATTCCTTTATGTTCCATTTTCTGTCATCCTATTATGTATATATATATATTGTTCATATTTTACATAGTATTTTCCAGCTTTCGAATGGACAGTGTTTTGAATTTACTCACATCTTGACCAACCTGAAGCGTCTTTGTGGCTTACCTTTAAAGGATGAAACAATTTTAATCTGAATAACCAATCTGTATTAAAAATGTATTACACTCCTGTATAACACCTAACTTCAAGTATGATCTTACAGACTGAAGTTCAGAATCAGATGTTTTGGCAGTGTGAAATGAGATATTTGCCTTTAATTTTCCATTCTGTAAGATAAATTGCACTGATCTTCAGTTATGTAAGAACTTTCAGTGATTTGGACCTTAGAGCTTGGACCAAGACTGATGGGAGGGAAGAAGTGCAGAAGTATGGAACGAAGCTAAACCTTCTCTTTCCACTATTACTGCACATCAACATCAACTAAATCATATTCAGAAAGGAGTGTATCCTTCAAGCATGTAAAAGGCAACTAGCAAAAAGCCACCTTTCTGTATGGTCTCTGCACTAAGACAGGAAAGGATTATCATGAATCTTAAAATATTTATTTATAATTTATTTATTCCCAGAAAACCTTAAAACCAGTACAATTACCTAAAATGGTCGGTGGAGGGGAAGAAGATGGAGAGTATCAAGCCATCAAAATGATGTGTGGACAAGGAGAGGACTTAGCTTTCCAGTGGAGTTAGTTCTGAAGCCAAAGGGAGAAAGACTGAGATAAAAGATCTTTTTCCTTGCTGGCCTGAGGCCCTGGAAGTATGCTAGGAATGCTGCTCTCCTTCCAGAGGAGCTGATTCAGTTTCACTTGTGGCAGTTTAGTTCCCACTGTCATCGCTCTCATAATGACAGTTGCTATAGTGAGTGAGAAAGTGCCTTGCCTGGTTTTTCGTGTTAACACAAAAGGTTGCCTGTCTCCTCTGCAATTTTGGCAGGAAACTCTTTAGTGCAGGATGATGTGTAGCTGTGCTCTTACTTGCTGCAGACATTGCTGGAGCTTACCAGCACATTCCTGGAGAGAGCAAGCAAGTACAAGTAGTGCTGACTGGCCATTTTCCTTAGAGGAAACCTACCATAATATATGCACTTGACCCATGTGTTTTACCAGCTGTTCCTCCAGTGCTTTAGAGACTTCACAACTGTTTTGTTTTGTTTTGTTTTGTTTTTTTAAAAAAAAGAGAAACCTAAAAAATTGCAATCAAAATCATACAGATTTTAAAAAGAGCTGCACAAAGTTTTTGCACTACCATTTAAGACTGGATAAAGATACAGGCTTCCTCTTACACTGAAGTTAGATGCATGCATCCACTTGGAGCCAAAATGTTGAGAAAATTACTCCAATAGATACAGTAAAAAAAAATAATTTCATGTAAGTGAGTACTGCTTTCCCTTTCAAAACAGAGTAAACTGGCCATACACAATATAGTATTTTAGAGACTGGGCCATCACCACCCACCAAGGAACCTTGTTTTCTATCCCCTCTTTAGATAGAGGAATTCAATCCTTTATTCTCCCACTACCAGAGTAACATCACCACCACAATATCACACAATGGTTGAGGTTGGTAGGGTCCTCTGGAGGTCATCTGGTCCAAACTCTCTGCTCAGTTAGGACAACTTAGAGCAGGTTGTCCAAGAGAGGGGGGGAAGGCATTTACCTGTAACACTGTTGTCAAGGATTCCTGGAATGAAAATCTTATATTTCTTTTGCCAGTGGAAGTGACAGAGTTGGCTATTGCTGTTTTTTCTAGTCGAGCCAATATACAATTCTGTATGCTCTGAGAATGTCTCTGTATTTCAGAGAACTTAAGCCTAACAATATTTTATTTCTAGCCTCTGAAGAGACACAAGAGTAAGCCGTGAGTCAGATACTTAAACCTGATGTGACTGAAGCATTCCTAAGTATATATGAAGTGTAATTTCAGGGAAGTCAGATTTTTGTAGTTTGGAAATTAGCATTTATCATCCTATGGGTTTGGGCAACAGCTAAACAAATGGGTTATTATTCTTCATGAGGAGATGCTGGTTGAAAAGAGCTTTAACAATTTTATTTATTTATTTATTTATTTCACAAATCAAGTCTTTCAAAGTCTGATGTATTTTGGAACACCTAAAACAGGTGTTTCTGAAACTATTCTGCTTTTCTGGTTTTGTGTATATTATTTCAAAGAAATATATGTATATATGTTTTAATTTCTTCATTTTACAAATACCTGACCCAAAATGTAACAGAAGAATGACCTCATTCTTAAGGCATTGAACTGCTATTTAGGAATGACCTGAAGCAAGTTATTTAATCCTCCTATACTTTTTTTCCGTAGCAAAAGGTCTCTTTTTCTTCCCCAGCCATTTAAACAGTAATCTCTTCATGACACAGTTTGTTTTACTTTGTGCTGTTGAATTTCTATTACAGCAGAGAATTCCTTTCTACAACATATAAAGATATAAAAATAGAATTTAAACATAAATATGAATAAAACTTTATAATTTAGATTATCAGTTTTAAGGAAAATGGTTTAGATTCTGGAAAAACTTGTTTTCTTCTGAATATATATTTTGGACATGCTTCTTTATATATATAAATTGAATATTGCAGAGCATAGCTTCATTTCCACACATCTCATTTTCCTCTAGTTTTAAATGAACAATGAATAATCTGGAAGGATGATCTAATGTCATCCTCATTTGGTGACAGTTTATCATGGGCCATATTCCCTGAACACATAATTACTGGAGATGTTATTATTACTGTGTTAGAAATTAAATTATCTCCAAGAAGTAACTATACATATAAAATGGAATCAAAGGCCCCTTATCTTCAGCAGTATTTATGTTATAAATTATCGCAGGGACCCAAATTAGAATGTCAAAAGAATTTGGCAGTAGAAAACAAAGGAAGTGAATGAACCTCCCTTAGGACAAATCTGATAGCTCATACTTGCATATCAAATAGACATTGCTCTTACCATATAACTATGAAGCACCATATCCTCATTTGGTGTAAGATATCTTTTCCCTACCAGTGGCAGGTTACACCAATTGAGGATATGGCTCACTTGCAATTTATGGCAAGCTGCCATGCCTTAGAATATGCAGCACAAAGTAGTCATGCTGGGATTCTCACAGCAGTCATGATAGCTTTTATTAAAATGCAACAGTTAGGTTTTTTGTGTTTTAAAACAAAATTTTGTTCTTTAGCTGAGGTCAACAACATGTGAATACACACTTTAGAAGAATCATATTTTAGCATAAAATGTGAAAACAAAGTAAGTGAACAAGTGGGCAAGAAGGTCATGAAATATTTTCTTCTTTTGATGATTATTATTTCTGACTGTGCTGAAACAAATTCCAATGTATATCAGGCCTGCTGTCAGAGTATCATCTAAGAAGAACTCATTGAATATTTTATTAATAAAATCAAAACTCGAATCAAAGTTTTGGTATATAAATAACATTAAAACTGGCAATTTTTCTATTTCCACATTGTTTCATATTGAGTCAGCTGGAAATTACATACAAAGTATGGTATTTGTGAGAACAAACAGAGAATGAAGGAGGCAGCCTGACATGCATTTGCTGTATATCTACTATTATCAATAAGAACACAACATTCTGCAGAATAGACAGGTTTCGTAAATCTTGTTTGCCACACAAAAATGAGAAAAAATAAGGAAATGTTTCTGAAAGTTAGTAGCAAGAGGCATTGCATCTTATTCTGAGCATTTATATTCAAACATTTTTTGCGTTAGTCATTCAACATAGTGGCTTGTGGTAGATTATGATGCCTAGGAGGTATGTGCCCAGCTCTAAATTCCAAGGTTAATATAGTTACATTAGATCCATATATATAAGCTAAATGAGTGTAAAGCTCCACACTGGGACTCACAACTGCCTGTCTGTTGGCTGCTAGAATACATCAGCCAGCCAACAGAAATTGCAAAAGAGGGTATATACACCAGGGTATATCTGAATTCCACCTCCTAGAGGTGCCCACACCCCTTCCTTGACTCAGAGGATTTTTCTAAAACTAAGATTTGGAACCTGTAACACTCTTAGAACATATTGATCTGAAGAAACAATGGGATGAGGCCTTTCGCAGAATAGTCTAAAGGTCAATGTCTGTGCTACAAAGATGGGACAAGATTGAGAAGTGGGCCATGTGAATCTAATGAGGTTCAAGAAATCCAAATGCAAGGTGCTGCACCTGGATCAGGGCAATCCAGGACAGGAGTACAGACTGGGAGAAGAACTTGTTGTCACCAGCGCTGCGGAGAGACACTTGAGTGTTCTGGTGGATGAAAGGCTTGACATAAGCCACCAGTGTGTGCTTGTAGCCCAGCACGCCAACTGCAACCTGGGCTACATTAAAAAGGGAGTGGCCAAGCAGGTCAAGATCGTCTCTCTCTACTCTGCTCTAGTGAGGCCCCAACTGGAGTACTACATCCAGGTCTGGAGCCCCCCACACGGGAAGGATGCTGATCTGTTAGAGTAGGTTAGAGTAGAGTAGGAGGGCCACAAAGATGATCAAGGGGCTGGAGTACCTCTTTGGTGAATAAAATCTGAGAGAGCTGGGGCTGCTCAGCCTACAGAAAAGAAGATTCCGGGGTGACCTCATTGCAAACTTTCAGTACTTGAAGGGGACTTAAAAAAAGATGGAGAGCAACTTTTTGCTCAATCAGATATTGACAGGATGAGGGGGAATGGTTTTAAACTAAAAGAGAGGAGATTCAGGTTAGAGGTTAGGAGGAAATTCTTCACTCAGATGGTGGTGAGGCACCGGAACAGGTTGCCCAGAGAGCTTATGGATGCCCCATCCCTGGAGGTGTTCAAGACTAGGTTGGATGAGGCCCTGGGCAACATGATCTAGTAGTGGGTGGCATCCCTTTCTATGGCAGGGCGGGGTGGAACTAGATGATCTTTGAGGTTGCTTCCAACCCAAGCCATTCTATGATTCTATGACATCCATGTCCTCTTCAGCTTGAGTGGGTTTGAACTTCTCATCAGGTGAGTACTGCCACCAGCTGGCTATGCTGTACCCTGAACAAAAGCTTTCTCCTTACCCTAAAATTGAAGTTGGGCCTCTCTGTGTACCCTCTGTATTTTGTATAGAGTACTATGTACAGTGTAAGAAAGGTTTATGAAATGAAGTTGTAGAAAAAGATGATGTCTTCGGGTCCCAAAATGAAGCACATTTTTCACCTCTCATTTTGGAATAAGAAGTCCTACTTGTGATCCAGTAAGAGGATTTCATAAAACACCATTGTTCAAGGCAGTAGTGTCTAGAGCATGGGGAACAGTTCTAGTTCCTCAAGTGCAAAACAGATATATTTGAAAGGAAAAAAGAAAAAAAAAAAAAAGTATAAGACTGTTGCTCTTCTAAATACATAAATAAAATGAGTACCAGAAGGAAAGAGGGATTTCCTGTCAGCACAGGAACAGATGTATATAAACTGGCTAGTATATGCTGAAAAATGTGTTATTTTTCAGAGGAGTGAGGTTCTGGAACAGCTGTCTAGATACTGCAACTCCCTAAAAGCAAAATAACAACAATGAAATTAGGTTTAAAGGAGACTGTGATCACTTCATAGAAAAATTAACAACTGTAGTTGCCTCAGGTAACAGGGCATGGGTTTCCATGAAGTCCCTCTGTTACTGTGAATTTAGGAGGTGTTACTAAAATTACATCATAAATACCTTAAGGTAATTTGTGTAGTTAAGTAAATAGGTAGATGGTAAATAGGTTCATGTATCTAAAACTGTTCATTAGCATCACAATGGTTATCCCTTATACTTATTTAAAAGGAAATAGGTTTTCAATTTCCAATTGTTAATCTTTCCTTATTAATATCTATGCTTTAATTATATATTTTTTTTTCTTAAATGTGTTGGATGCCTGCTTAGTTTGCTCAAGGGACCCTAAAAGCTGGATGAATTAAATCTATTATTTTCAACTAGAAAGCACATTCCATAACAGATTGGTATTTTCCATGGATCGAGTACACAGAGCACAACTTGTAATGAAAAAGATATCAGTGGTCAACAAGATACATCTAAATTTCTGCATGCTATACAAAACTGACATATTTCTTTCTGTCAGCAAGTTGTATTATTTTAAAGGCTATAGAGCTTTTGGCCACAAGTTACTTTTGAGTTTAGAGAAAGCTCAGCCTTTCTTCTGCACTTTGTTAGTTCCTCAAGACAGCTTCAGTAACAGCTTTGTGATAGTGGAAGTACAGAAGTAAAATAATGACTCAAAGCCTGTGGTGGATATACTGGATACACCTACTTAACAACACCTTTGTCTCAAAGTCACTGATTACCAGCAGAAACAATGTGGGAAGCACACACAATGTGTGTAAATAGTTTATAATACTTCCCTGTAGTTGGAGCTTCTTGTAACTCTTGATCATATTTTGTTTCCAGCAGCAAGCTTCTAGCACATTAAAATCATGTTACCATGTAAAATAGATGCAGTTAACTTTACTCATAAGCAGCCAGATCTTAAAACCTCACATTGTCTCATAAGTTCATAGCCCTTAGCAATTAAATGAAATTTTAACTTGTACTAGAAACATCTTTTAATATTTTTCAGAAAGCTCAGCATGCAATTCTATTACTTGGTTAATTTTACTTTAAACTATAGTAAACTGCCCTCCATCTGAAGAAAGATATGATAATGGATAGTCATCTCCTCTCACTTATGGAAATGTACTGCATTTCAATTACAGCAAGAATGAGTGGGAATGGATCTTGTCAGGACTGTGATGAGAAGGAAATTGTCAGATTCATGAGCTTTCTAAAAAATTGGCAGCAATGAGCCACTGGTGAGCCTGACTTTTACTCCTATTTCATACATTTAGCACCCTTATAAAATATGGACACATTCATAAGCTAATCCTAAATTTAGGGAAGAAAATACTTTGGGGTGGTGTTTTAACTTCTTTGTATATATTAAAATATTTGTACATTCTCAGAACGATTCACTGGCCAGCAGTGTGTCACCATTCATCCTTCATATCATTAGTAATACTATTTTCCACCAGGGAAAAGTAAAACAGAAATCTCATAAGAATATTTTTGTCTCATTAGAGAATTTGATATGAACAAATGGCAATAATAAGCAAGTATTCCATACATTATTTTTGAATAGTTCCTTAAGTGGTGTTTGAACTCTGATTTTCAACCAAAAGTCAACATATGTTTATCAGAGACCATGAGATGGAGTAGAAGAGCCAGATTAAGGGCCTCATGTTGTCCTCAAACCAGGTTCCAAAAATAATAAAACCTTACACTAGGTTTAATACAAATAAACAGTTTTACAAGGTTGTCTTCATTAATCTTTTTACTGTCTGTATTGTGTTCAAGTTTATTAGTGATGAAAAATACCACAGTGTGTAGAAAATATTTTGTATTTCATGGTAAAGATAGGTTGCCTCCTGCAACTTTCAGCAGAAATGACTGAAATTTCCTAGGTCACAACAGGTAACTCTGTCCTTTAATCTCTTATAAGAGTCAAATTCCATTCTTAAAACTCAGGATTTTTGTCCCTGCTATTCCTAATAGAAGAATCAGTCTGCTTTGATGGTTTTAAAGTATTTCTTGCCTCTTGGCCAGCTCATATTCATTTTTTCTTGTGACAGCATTACCCTTTAATTTAAATAGTTTCATTTCTTTCCCCACTTTCAGCATTTATCATTCTGTTGAATCAACAGTTATATTACCCTTTCTCTTCCTTCATTTTATTTAATGGAATAAACCAATTTTCTTCAATAACTATGTACCCTTCATGGAATCATTCCTGTAAGATTTTTGTAAGACCTGCTCATCTATCAGTGAGAGGTGGCATTTGATCATTAACCACAGAATAAAGACAAAAATTTCTCTCAAAGGAAGATTTCTGGGTAGATGTTTCAAACGTTTTCCAAGCATCAAGTTAGTGGCTACATAATGAAGAAAGAAAAAAAAATTCAAATGATATATTATTAAAATCTGAAGACAAATTTGAGGATTGCCTGTGAGGGAAGAATTTATGAATTCTAATGACTACCCCTAAAAAACAATGGTACATGGAGCAAGCTAAATAAGGTGTCTGCTGTTGAAACCCATTTTGTATGATGTTAACTGAATTCTTAGAACTGTCTCTTTTTTGTTGTTGTTATTGTCTTGTTGTTTTACTTTGTTTTAGTGTAGACTCTGGTTTCCTTCAGAAGCAAACAATGTGTCTGTAGTTTATATGGAGGTTTCTATTCCTCGTTACTCACACATTTCTTCTAAAAGCAGTTTCAATTACTAACAGACTGAGTCTTAAGTCTGAAAACAAAACAAAGATGGGCACATCAGTATTTTATGTTTATACTTTAACCACTTAACTTCCCATTACTTCATGTTCTATACTTTGAAAGAATTCTACCACTATAACAATCACTTTATGTTAAAAAATACTTAATGATTTAAGTCGATATCGACTATTAACTTAATGGATTATTCAAGAAATTAACTAATCTAAACCTACAAAATAATTTTGTTGTTGTTGTTGTTGTTTTTTCTTCCCAGTCACATCACACTGGAATATTGCTCTGTAAATACAAACTCCTTAGATATGGGAACAGGGCAGGAGAGTTTATGCAATGTCTCTATGCAAAGGAATCTGTAGACCAGTCCATAGGCCTGTCAAAATCAAAGGAGTTTCCAAAAAGAGGGGCACACTGGGCATCCACAACTAGATGAGTGTCTGCTGCAGACCACCTAGTCATGGGAGACTTTAACTTCTGCAATATATGCTGGAAGGGCACCTCAAGCTGGGTGGAAGAACTGTCTGGATCATTAGCTTGAAGAGCAGTATTTAAGTTCAAAGCCTAACAGATGGCCAGCTATGTTCCCTATAAGCTCGTACTGAAGTCAATGATCTTCAGTATTTTCATCAAAACTTGAATAATGGACTATCATAGAATTTGTAGATGACATCAAACTGAATGTTCGATGTGTTGTTGGGTAGGACTGTCATTCTGAGGGATCTTGGTTAAGTGCAGGAACAGGTTACACAGAGGATATGATCCCCATTTTAAGGTTTTTAAAATATGACTTACTAGAGCCCTGAGCAACCTCTTGTATCTTTGAAGCTGGCTTAGCTTTAAGAAGGAGGTTGGACTATGTGATCTTCTGAGCACCTCTCCAGCTGAAATATTAGTAACTCAGTGGGGCAAGATCAGGAATCTAAAAACTGATTTTATTTTACTTGGGAATTTGTGAATTATTTCATATGTTTCTGATGATCCAGCAAAGAACAACTCATTTCTTGTATTATTTTTTTTTTCCACTGGAAAATATTCAGATTTTACAAAAACAAGTTGGTAAACTTGGAATAGATAAAAGATAGGTGAAGCAGAGTGATCTAACTGAACTCAATTTTACAAAAAAAAAATAAAATATCTCCTAGCCCTGTGAATCAAATTCAGAGTAAAGCCTTCTATGAAATTTGTCTGAATATGGCTAGCTCCTAGCCCTGTTCTTTACCACACCTTTGCAGCAAGGCAAAGAACAACTTTTCATGCTGTTCCAAACCACTTTGGAAGTTAAGCTGTTGATGAAACACATGAATTGGATAAAATTAGAAATTTTTTTTTTTACTCTTTTTTTTTTAATTATTATTTTAATAATCAAATAATTTTTGTGCAAATAGAAGTATTTGATAAGCACTTTGGCTTTGGGGTTATTTTATGAATTGAATTACAACTTTGTATAATTCATGGCTTATTATCACTAGTCTGTTCGCACCTTGCTGTGCAGAGGTTTAAAAGTAACTCCCTGTGGTTGAAAATGCAAATGAGCTTAGTTTTAAGAAGAAAGTTGGCATGAAATTTCACATTATAATTTTCCTAGAAAATGAGGTATTCTGGAGGTAGCTTTGATACTGAAAATATAACAAGGTGATCATAAATTATAGAACTTTCAAAAACTTCTTTTATTTGCAATTCCTTTTATTTAGAGAGTTACAAAACTGGCATATGTCAGTACACCAAAATCCAGGAAGTCTCTCAGGATTTAAGCATCACAATATATTTAACAAACAGTATTTCATGGCAGGAAAACTACGGACACTCTTTACTAAGTTGCAGAGCAATAGACTGTTGACAATATCAAAATGCCTTAGAAATGAGTTATAAAAATAGAAAAGAAAAACTGTAAGTTCTGAACTAAACCACATATTTTTACATGACCTTTAATTTTAAATTTCCAGATATCTGTACACAAAGGTTCTTTCTTCTCACCTCTGCCTATAATTTATTTGCAATAGGAACATTGTAATTTATTAGTAATATACTCATAACTGATGAGTTTCAATTTTCCTATTAAAAAACTGTAAATAGAAGCTGAGCTGTCGGAAACTGTATAGGTGATTTATGTTTTTTTATTTTTTGTTTAATAATTTGATTGAGCTTCACATATTATATATAAATTAAGACGGCCTCAACTTCATATAATTTTCTGGAGTCACATTGAAGTATGCAGCAGCAAATAATTATATGGAGACAAACAATAAAAAATAGACTACTACATAAAACTAGGAAATTGGAGAATGTCTGGACTAGTTAAATGTAAACACAATAAACCATCAGACTAATAGGTTCAAATATAGCTGAAGCAAATAACTGGTATCCTGAGCTATCACTTGTGTAAGATCCTGTTTTTCTGGTTGGGGCATGTGTCTGAAAAAAAATTTTTTTGGTACTAATTATCTAGGTTTGAGTTACTCTTGAACTACTGCTACACTTATTTTTTACAGACAATACCACTCTAATAACTTTATACATTTTAGCACAGATCATGGGGACAAAAACAAAGGCTCTTAACACTTATTGCAAACTAAGTTACTCTATTCATTATTGCCTTACAAGCTGAGGCAGTCTTTTTGAAATACATAAGGAGAAAGAGCAAACCAGGAAATGTCACTAACTCAGAAGAAATTCAGAAACAATCACAGAAATAGCCACTGAAAATTTATGTTAGAAAGTCTACAAAATTCTCACTAAGCCTTTCTACAGCCAATTTACATGAGCTATCTAAATATGACTAAGATATGGTCAAGCAAATTAAAAACATCTACCCTGAGAGAGAAGTCAACTGGCAAATACACCCACCTTGTGTCACACAGTAGAAACAGAAACCAAACTGCATCAGTTAGTACAATGGCAGATAACCTACTCTTTAGAAAACTCCATTGTTTCAGCCTTAGTCAGACCAGAAATCCTTATGTTTTCTGGGCTGCCCATTCTGCCTGGTATAGAGACGGAACAGAAAAAGCCACGAGCAGCCAGGCAGCAAGGACATGAGGAAGCCTTGAGACAACTTGAGATTGAAGGAGCTACAGCTGCTTGTAACAGCACAGGAACAGCTACAGCTTATTTATACCATCCATTTGAAGCCATTTTGGTAAGATGAAACTGTAAGGCATGATTTGAAGATGCTGCTAAGAAAATGTCTGGATTAAATTTCTGTAAACCTGTAATGAATTTGGCATATATTTATTTATTTATTGGCACAGTACTCGCACTGAGCACAAGTTAATAAAATATCCCTACCTTATAGACAAGCTGTGGTAATCAACATCATTAAATAGCTGAGGTGCTTGATAGTCTGCTGATCAGTTCCATATAAGTAGTTACACAGTCAATCCCCATAGGGTTAGAACATTGTCAAAATGTATGTCCCATATATCTGTGTCTGATGTGACTTTTTCCTAGTACAAAATTATCTGGAGACATTACAACCAGAATTGTGGAAGGATGAAAAACAGCTTAAGTGGCTCACCCAGTCCCTTGTTGCAAGATAAGATGGCATGCAGCTAACACAGAACATCTTCAAGCTCTTGATTTACTTCAGTGGTTTTTTTGTTTGTTTGTTTCTTTGTATTTCTTTTTCTTTTTTTAGTACTTCTGAAGAAGGAATATGTGTGCACACAGGAGTTATTATGAGCTAAAAGTCTGCTGATATTCCACCTTAGCTCACTGCATGCATTTATTTTAAAATCAGATGCAACACTGAAAAAATATTTGACAGAGGCTGTCTTTTGATGTTCATGAATTCCTGACATACTTCTACCGATCATGACCTTCCTTTTACTTTCAGAGGTGTACAGAAATGAGAACCATCCCTTACTTGCTGCCAGTTTTTATCTTACCAGTGAATAGTGGTTTTCTTGTTGTTGTTGTTGTTTTGTTTGTTTGTTTGTTTGTTTTGTTGTTGTTGTTTGTTTTTTGTGAATTTACAGAGGGTTGCTCATAGACCTGTGTGGGATTTTTAACTGCACCACCTACAATAAAACATGATACTATGATAATGATTCTTAGTCAAACTATATCTATCTATCTGCAGTGGTAGGTCCTATAAAACTTATCTAAGATGCTTGCTGTCTGGTATATTAATATTGATGTGAATATCAGGTCACTTTCCATAAAGTTAAATGTAACTTTCCTCTCAATCACTAGTGAAATTCTTAAAGCATGTCCTATTTTTAAGAACAGGACCTTTCACAGAAGGATACAGAATTCTTCAGTGGTTGATCTAAACCAGTTCACACAGTAAATATGGGGTTACTGGAGCTGTTCCAGTTTTGTGATGATGACAAGCTTGATAAGCAGACGGGAGCCACATTTATGGATGATGATCTTTGTTTCATTATCAAAGATGTCCATTCATCCACTTACTCTTATGCTGCCTTTTCCTGAACAGGGATTCAAACCCCAAAACAAATCATTTGAGAACTTCTGACTGAGGTAGGGGCTCATGCTTAAGAAACTAACCAATATGGCTAATGGGATTCATTTACACCCCTTTATGGAAAAAAGAAAAAAAGAAAAAAAAAATACATTGCTGTGATATCTTCCATATAAGTTGTCAGTCCATCAATATCATCAATATTTGACAAAAATCATCTACAAACTTTCCTAGTAAAGACTTTTGTGCTTTCTTTCAGATCACTGACAAAGGTGTTAATACAGGAGCAAAACTGAACCCTGTATGATCCATTAAAACATATTTGCCCTCTGTGCCTACCTGTGTCTAAACTAACCAACTTTAAACCCACACATTTGAAGACAAACTTGTGAATTCACTATCACTGTAATTTCTTAACTGAAGTACTGAATAGTTAGTTCCCAATTCAATACTTTCTAGAAGTCCATTGTATCAGCAGGCTTGCTTGTAAACAACTAAATATTCAAACTTGGGTTGGTTATTTTAGTTCCTCAGATAGGATTAGAGCCTTTTTATTATTATGATTATATATCTCTTCAATTTATTCTAATTCTATATTAAACAAATAATCAGAAGACACTCTATCCTGCCCCAGCGTTGATATCAGGATAATGGACCCCTTGTTACTTATGCAAGTCTGTTGAAATGACTTTTGTTGTTAACAAAATTTTAGTTTGCTTTCAGATTCCAGCTCTTCAGTATTTCTGAAATCACTGGTACTCACTGGCATAAAAATATCTAACTTGAATAGCTACTATTTACTATCTTTTGAAATTTCCAGCTGGAATATGTGTGAATATCTAATTGACTTTCTATCTCCTTGTCTTCTATTTCTTCTGCACAACAACACAAAAGAGAAATGTTATGCAAAATAAATTTCAGAAGACCTTAATCTCCAAAGGTTTATGGTAAAGAATTCTACTTGTACCTCTCTTATCAGTTCTAAAATTCTAGGACACAAATATCAAATTAATTACTGTTATTAATCATATCTTCTTTTTTTACATTCCGTATAAGCGCATTTGTTCATATGCATGTGTAAGTGAACTTATGCATATCTCCAAGTGAGACATCTCCTCACTCCAAGTGAGGCCCCACTTGGAGCACTGCATCCAGGTCTGGGGCCCCCAACACAAGAAGGATGTGGTCCCCAAAGGAGGGCTACAAAGATGATCAGAGCACTGGAGCACCTCTCCTGTGAAGAAAGGCTGAGAGATCTGGAGATGTTCAGCACAGAGTAGAGAGGTCCCTGAGGAGACCTCATTGCAGCCTTTCAGTACTTAAAAGGGGCATATGGAAAGTGACCTTCAACATGGGCAGATAGTGATAGAATAAGGGGGAATGGTTTTAATCTAAAAGAGGGAGATTTAGATTAGAGGTCTGGAGGAAATTCTTTACTCAGAGGGTGGTGAGGCACTGGAACAGGTTGCCCAGAGGATTTGTGGATGCCCCATCCCTGGAGGTGTTCAAGACCAGGCTGGATGGGGCTTCGGGTAACCTTATCTAGTGGGAGGTGTCCCTCACCATGGCAGGGGCTTGGAACTAGATGACCTTTAAGGTCCCTTCCAACTCAAACCATTCTATGGTTCTAAAAATACATGTGGAGCTGTTTTCACTTCTTAGTAAAGATAGTTTTGTGGTTTTGACCACTGTGGCCTTTCACAGATGTGAGTGTGGATTTCTGAATACCTGTTAAAGTGCTTTATTTTATTATTTTTTTTAACAATTTCTGATTATTATTCATATGTTTTAAATTAAATTCTGCCTCCTGCTTGATCTGGTTCATAATTGTTTTTAGCTTTTTGAAGTTGTCCCCTTGAAACTATCAAGTGTATATAACACTGGTTTGGACTTTCTTCTATTTAATTATTGCAAATTATAATTAAAACAAAATTACCTTTCTCCTAGGTTAATAGCATTCCCTGTGAAGAATAGCTAATATCAAGTATATTCTTCCATATCGTTTATATTTTTCCACTTGCCCTTCTTATCCCTGATTGGCTTATATGACTGCATTTGAAAAGAATTCACATCTTGTAATGCAGCTTGGGTAAAAGTCAGTGCAAAGTAGAACTGCATAAGGAACAGAAGAAGCCAAGTTATTTCTGAGGTGAAAACTCAACCGCTTTTTCCTAGAAGACCTGACCTTTTTCTTAGTTTGAGCTAGTGTTATTGGCTGATTGCGACACTGACTACCTACACAAGGTAGAAAGAACTTTGGATCATTTCCCTGCCCTCCAGTTTTGTGGGCCACCAGCATGCAGCTAGAAGTTATTATTTGTTTTTTAACCAAATTCATGAGAGCTGGAAACTTGGGTGGGAACATTCTCTTCTGTGATATCATACTCATACAATTATTTTGATTCCTTATGCTTTAGTCCAAATACAATCAAGCCCTCATAGTTTTGTCTAATAGTGACAACTGACAGCTATGTTGTGTTAGGAACAGCCTGCAGGAGTACCTGTAGAGCTCTGGAATGGAAAAAGTAGGACTACTCTTCCCTCTGAAATATTTGTATTTCAGGAACTTACAGCTGTTTCTTGAATTCTTAAATTCCCTATTTCCAAGAAAACCATAAATTCTGACTTCTTGTCCTTTCCACAATAGTAAATTTAATATTTATTCTCACTCATATCTTACACTCTGTGTTAAAACTGGGATAAGTAAAATATTCAGCATCAAATAAAATTTAAGGAAATATAGGACAATGTTTGTAGGTGCCAGGAAGGACCCAATTATGGCACTTCTTAATTCTTTTCTCTACCAGTAGCTATGTGTTGTTATTATGAGTTGCCTGAATATCAGCCATTGTTTTGTTCTGTAACTATTTTCCTTATCATGTAAAATTCAAGGCAGAAGTTACTGGTATTGTAGGCCTAAATAACCCAAGAGATATTTGTGTTTGTCAGAGATTTTTCACAAAATATTTATTCATTTATTTGTTTCTTTGTTTCTTTGTTTATTTATTCAGAAATCTGCTTGCCTGCAGATCACATTATCTTCTAGCAGCCCCCTCAGCAGGTCAGACATGGGCAAATCTCCAGGTCTTACTGACAGTGCAATCTGATCTTCTGTACTCCTCACCCAAAAGACCTTGGACTTCACGTGCATGTGATGTCTGTGGCATTTGCTGGCAAAGACATAACCAGCTCACTTTCTTAGACATTTGCTTGTGGTCTCATCATTGCTTACTATGACAGACCTCTAAAGTCTTCCACAGAAGACATGGCTAGAGAGCAGCTCTGCAAAAGAGAATCTGTGGGTGCTGTTCAGCAGTAGGCCCAATGTGAGTCAGCAGTGTGCCCTGGCAGAAAAGAGTGCAAACCACATAACGAAGTACATTAAATGCAGGATAGGCAGCCAGTCAAAAGAACTGATTTTTTCATTATATTTAGTGTTGGTGTGGCATCACCTTAAGTATTGTTGATGCCCCATGCCTGTCAATGATCCAGAGGCATTTGGATAATGCCCTCAATGATATGCTTTTACTTTTGGTAAGCCCTGAACTAGTCAAGCAGTTGGACAAGATGATATTTGAAGGTCCCTTCCAACTGAACTATTCGATTTTATTCTATTTTTATGTTGGATTCCAGAAATCTTTCCTTCTTTACAGTACAAATGTGACAAAATGAAACGCATAATTACAATTGAATCTACAGGGGAGTAAACAAGTTAATTGGACAGACATGAACAGGTTTTGCAGCACTTCTGTCTCCTCTGAGTGTTTTTGTTGTGTCTCAAGTACAATTCAGAGGAGGAACAGTGTCTTAGAGTATCATGAGCCTTCATCTGCCAAATGATCACTGGCTGTTTCTACCTCACATAGGTCTAACCTTCTCAGCAACGCCTGCAAGCAACAAGAGTAGATCCACGGTTAAACCTGTATCCCCTTAATTTTTGCTGCTGGTTATCTGACTTCTAAGGCCTTGAACTGATCACCTGGGTTAATGCAGGTAAGGCAGAGCTCTGTCAGGCATCATAGCTCTCAGAGAGTGTCACAAAAGGTGAAAAGGTCAAAGACGAACTTGGAAATGAACTTCTGTATATTTTGCTATGTAAAAGAAAAAATAAAATAAAAAAATAAAATCTGATATCATTTGAATTTTTGCTTCAACTTTCTTGTGACAAAATCAAAGTGTTAAATTTTGTAGAAAAATGTAAGATTTCCCCATACTATCTCTGAGCTATAAATGAAGATATTTCCCAGTTCCTTGCAGCTTGCTGAAGTTTTCTGCCTTTCGTCTGTGACCTAACATTTTGAGAGAAACCCGTGGCTTACTGAGTCACTTACTGGCAGAGGCCTTGCTTAAATAACTTCCTGAAGTGGTTTGCTTGTCACTTCATATCTCTGAGGACTTCTAATGGATCATTCTGCCTGAAATTAGGCCAAGCTTCCTCAAAAGAATTTAAGCTTTTTAAATGGTTACTACCATTCCATTTCAGTTTAGATTTATCAGCTCATTTCACCAATGGATTTATAATGTCCTTCTCGTTTCTATCCACCCCCTCCCCCCCGCCCTCCAAGAAAAAAAAATAAAATAAAATTTAAAGTGTTTCTGCTTATGCCATATTAAATTGTCTTTGCTCTGGTATCACCTAACAATTTCTCCAACTTCATTTCTATACTCATAGATCTGATATTCCCCTGTGGAAGTGGTGATTGCTACCTCATTTTCAGCCACATTTTCAGCAAGCGTGAAATTCCCTCAGGACAGTCACACAGTGGAGCTGACTGAGAGGTCATTCAGTTTTCATCCTTGGAGGTTTTAAAGCCCTGCAGAGCCCGATTTGACCCCACAGCTGTCCCTGAAGCAGAACGTTGAACTAGAGACCGCTGGAGGTTCCTTCCAAACTTCATGATCCCTCATGATCCCCTCCTGATTGTCTGTTCAGCAACTGGTATGTTTTCATTTAACTATAATATTAGAATTCATTTTTATGTATCAGCCTTTGTCTAAATACATAAAAATACATTACATAAATATACATACATAAATACATAAATAAATTCACCTATGGCCTCCAAAATATGTAGATATACAAATATGCATCACTTCATTGTCACATTGCACTTTGGGCTTTCTTTATGTAAAGCTAGGTAAATTATCAGAGCTACCTCAACAACTATTGTCATAAACATGCAATATTATTCCCTTCTCTTAGTAGTTCTGAACTGTTTCAGTCACCAGCTTTTCCACCTAACTAACTGGTAGATTTTCTACCTACATAGTCCTGCTGGAAACAGCAGTAGCATATAACATTATGTTATAAATTACTGTTAAGTTGGAACAGTAATTTACCACAATGAAAATAGTCCAAGACTTCTACAGATTCATTCTTAGTTTTGCATCTAATACTTCCTAACACTGTCTGGGTAAGTCCAACTAAATGGGTTTCGATAGATTTTTATGTTCAAAGTGAGTGTCAAATTTTCAAATGGCAAAAGCATCTTAAAAACAAAAAGTAGCCCCCCGCCCCCAACCCACCCCATCCCCCCCTTTTTTTTCAGGGAAATTGAAAAGATTCTATTTCTACCTGACTTACTCCTAAACAAATATCTTCACAGCCTTATTGAGAGCAAGGACATTAAATAAATTATAAAACTCCAAGTAACACAGCCCTTACTAAAGATTACTTACTAAAGGTCCACCCGTATGGTGGACCAAGGGAAACCAGCTGATGTGATTTTTTTGGACTTCAGCAAGGCTTTTGACACGGTTTCCCATAGGATCCTACTGGACAAAATGTCCACCATACAGGTAAATAAAAACATCATCCGATGGGTGAGCAATTGGCTAACGGGCAGGGCTCAAAGGGTTATGGTAAATGGGGCTGCGTCAGGCTGGCGGGCAGTCACCAGTGGGGTCCCTCAAGGCTCCATTTTAGGGCCGGTACTTTTCAATATTTTTATAAACGATCTGGATGTAGGAATAGAAGGTATTTTGAGCAAGTTTGCTGATGACACCAAACTTGGAGGAGTTGTGGACTCAAATGAGGGTGGAAAGGCCTTGCAGAGGGATCTGGATAGGTTGGAGAGCTGGGCGATCACCAACCGCATGAAGTTCAATAAGAGCAAGTGCCGGGTCCTGCACCTGGGACGGGGAAACCCTGGCTGCACGTACAGACTGGGCGATGAGACGCTGGAGAGCAGCCTAGAAGAGAGGGATCTGGGGGTCGTGGTAGACAGCAAGTTGAATATGAGCCAGCAGTGTGCCCTGGCAGCCAGGAGGGCCAACCGTGTCCTGGGGTACATCAAGCACGGCATCGCTAGTAGGTCAAGGGAGGTGATTGTCCTGCTCTACTCTGCGCTGGTGCAGCCTCACCTCGAGTACTGTGTGCAGTTCTGGGCACCACAGTATAAAAAGGACATGAAACTGTTGAAGAGTGTCCAGAGGAGGGCTACGAAGATGGTGAAAGGCCTGGAGGGGAAGACATACGAAGAACGGCTGAGGTCACTGGGCCTGTTCAGCCCGGAGAAGAGGAGGCTGACAGGAGACCTCATCACAGTCTACAGCTTCCTCGTAAGGGGGTGTCGAGAGGCAGGAGACCTTTTCTCCATTAACACCAGTGACAGGACCTGCGGGAACGGGGTTAAGCTGAGGCAGGGGAAATTTAGGCTTGACATCAGGAGGGGGTTCTTCACAGAGAGGGTGGTTGCACACTGGAACAGGCTCCCCAGGGAAGTGGTCACTGCACCGAGCCTGACTGAATTTAAGAAGACATTGGACTGTGCACTTAGTCACATGGTCTGAACTTTTGGGTAGACCTGTGCGGTGTCAAGAGTTGGACTTGATGATCCTTAAGGGTCCCTTCCAACTCAGGATATTCTATGATTCTGTGATTCTATGATTTGATTGCATGGTAATGGCAGAACTCCATAACATAATGTTAGGTTGGATCTGAAGAAGGTAAAATTTGTAGGAATTCCATCTCCATTTTTAAATTCACTATTACTCCTAAGAAAACTCTCACTCTGGAATTTTTAAAGATGCTTGGAAATCTGTTCTAGAAAAGTATACATATCCAGTACTGTGAGGATTTGTATAAAATTGGTTTCTGATGTTCATTCCAATCTCACTACTCATACTTTATTTTGCTACAATTCTTTTTAGTATATTCTGCCATGAGAACTCAGTGCACTGTCTGTATCTTTAATGTTTGCTGTAAAGTTGTATTTGCACAGCTTAGGCAATCTAGAAACATAACAAAAATATTGTTGGAAACACAAGCATAGTGAAGGTATCTTTGCAGTATTCATTAAAAATACTTCTAAAGTTTGTAACAGACCAATTGAAATTCTATATAGAACATCTAATATGTTTTTACTACGATAATATGTCATTACTCATATAAAACCATAACCGAATTCTGGACTTGGGAAATTTGTAAAATTTTGACCTTTGTCTCAGAAACTAAAATTTTGGTCAGTGTGAGTTTCCTAAAGTAATAACCTTTCTAAAATGATAATATACTAGCTCTTAGCAAATTATTCAGTATTTCAAAATATACTGTAAAAGGGGAAAAAAAGGCCCTTAGCAAGTTTCTGTGCCTATTTTCTGCATCAGCAGCAAATGTTCTAAAGTGTAAATTATTTAAAAGTGTAGCATGCTATAACATCTCTTTGAGTTCAGATTGTTGAATTTGTGATGTCGTCAGCTTTGCAGACAGAAATGTTTGTATATGATTCATGCAAAATATTTCTTCATTGAATTTAATAATATAGCAAATTGTATGGTCTAATGGGACCACATATTAGGCTAATCTATGCTGTAATATAGTCATGGACTAACAAAGAGAGGATTGAAGGAATTAACCTAGTTTCTCTCTTTCTCTTATCAACTGGCAGTGGGGGAGTGTGAGTCAGGGGAAGCATCTCAGTCCTTGATTTTGCCAAAATTACAGAAATGCTTACTATAATTCTTACTTGTCCTTTAAATAGTAAATGTGAATATTGTGAAGCTTTTTTTTTCCCTTCTATCTCAACATAATTTTCAAATGTGACAAGTATTACTTTTTGTGTAAATAAAATATTTATCTTATTATTTATTCTTTTTTATTTTTTATCTTATTTTATAAAACACATAAAAATATTTCTGAAAGGAAAATAAGTCAAATCAGAGACAGTAGGAGTGTTGAAGTTCTTCTTTTGATGACAAAGGACTATTCATATGATTGAAATTCAGTATTTCTGTAAGCTGTGCCGAATCAATGGCTTGATTTGCTTCCAGCAAGGCACTGGAGTTGTGGTGGTGACATGTTTCCAGCAGGCAAACCCAGCACTGTCTTGAAGGCTTGAGTACATTAGTATCATGTTGCTACACTGAAAAACATTAAAGTAGAGGATCCACCTCTTTTTTTTTCCCCTTAGATGTTAATAAAACTTCTCCCATTGGGGTAGCAGCAGTTTAAAAAGAATAACAAAAGCTTTTCACAGTGTTGAAAGAAAAAGCCACACCTAGTCAGTAGCTCTGCTCTGGGGCTGTCCCTCATGGCACTTAAATGTCATTTCAAACTTCACTTCATCACCTTGGTGAGCTAATGTACTCTACAGCCTCACCAGATGTGTTTCTCTCAGATGCAGTAAGCACTTTACATGTTTTTGTTTGTTTGTTTTTTGTTTTTTGTTTTTTTTTTTTTTTTTTCCCTTCTCCTGGGAAACTATCTTCAGAGGATGTTTATATGTTAAATTGTAGGAGAACTATGGATGAGAAATACCAATTCTGCTATAGCCTATGAACAAATCTACATTTCTTTCATCTCAGTGAAATGGGGTCACATAGTTAGAGACACACAGAATAGGAAGGAAAAAACAGTGGATTGCCTTTTGTAAAACTGGATCCAGATGCCAAGGATATACCTGGCAGAAACAACAGAAAAAGCAGCAGAATTATAAAACCATATAAAAGACATGCTCTGTCTCTACAGATATATCTGTAGTCAAATATTCTTTCTGTTCTGAAAGGTATTATCTACTAGCATAAATTCATTGAATTTATTTACAGTTACTTGTGTTTTTTTACCAATCCAATGGGTGATACAGGGTCATGTATTGTGCCCAATCATTGCCCCCACCTTCTAAAATCCGTTCAAACTTTCTGTCAATTAAAGTAGGCAACAAGAAATTGACTTAATGTTCTGGCTACTTTCTGAACATAACTTCATTGAGTTGCATGTGGAACTGGGGACCGGGTAGGTGGAGAATTACTGAGCAGCTATTACAGCCCAAATCCTGTCAAATTTCCAAAGTGAAGCACCCTCTGGGAACAACTCCAATCAGATCCAACACAAGCACTTTTGTATTTGGCACCATACTTTCCTTGCAGGATCTGTACACAGAAAAAAAAAAAAAAAAAAAAAAAAAAATTGAAAATTTCCTTAATTTTTCAGAAGACTGTATAACAATATAAGTATACATACTCTCCTAATGTATGCTACATCATCATACCATTAATCTATCAAGAAAATATTTAAAACTTACAGAAATGCAGTTCCTTAAAAATGTCAAGTATGAATGAACATTACCATTTTCTTCTTTTCATTATTTTTGAAACTTACTTTTACAGCAGCTCTTGAAATGGCCACCAAACATTCCTTTGCTCAGGAAATTTTGAGAAAAAATATGAAAAAAAATATATTTTTAAAATCCTCTCTCTTCATTTTGAGATAGCTGGACAATAAGCATTGACTTTGCTGAGAGAAATTTTGTCCTGGCAACAATCTTTGTGCCTAGAGATAGATTCTTTCATGGATTTGAGTTAGAATTGTTCCTGTACTATCTCCATTCAAACCAGGTAGGGGCCTGGACCCTAACTGAACTTCAGATTTACATATCTAGCTACCTAGTTACCTAAGGTTTGTCATAACAATGAAGCTATTTGCAATTCTTTATACCATGCTCAGAACTACTGAAAGGAACAGCACAGAAAACAATGCTTATTAGAAAATTTTGTAAGCTAGTTGCATTTCTGACATCTGGAATATAATGTATCATTAACAAGTAAGTAAATGAAAAACAGAATACAGGAAGATTAGAACTATTATAACGTATTACCAAAGCAAGATAAATAGTCTCATGAATTTGACATGGTGTGTAGCTAAGCTAATTTATTCAAATACTCGAGTAGTTTAGAGTAATGTCCTCAAATGGCAGTGGGGGAAGGCTAGTGAATGAAAGTGAAGTATTGTTTTTTTCTCTTTACTTTCATTGTTCTATTCAGTTTCTTCTACTTTTTATCAGAGCTCTTCTGACAGTGTTTATGTCACTATGCTAACAGCTTTCTTTTGCATGTTAACTTTCTCAGCAAAAGCTTACTTGTTGCTTTTCAAGGGAAATCACATCTCTTGCACCTAGTTTAAGGGATTCCATACATTTTAATCTCTGTGATCCACACAAATATCTCCACTATCCCATCTCAAATAAATCATAACATGAAACTTATAAGTGATTAATAGTCATAGAGGGAGAATTCTCAGAATATTTTTTTTCTCCTGCATGATCTACATGCATGTAACCCCCGCATTGAGTTTGGCAGATTTAGAGGAGAAGCTGGAATCAAAACCATTGACCAAGACTCTCAGTGTCTTTAAAACATCAAGCTGGATAATGCTATCTTTTTACTTTTTAAACTGAGCTGAAAGGAAAACATTTTGGCCTTCTCATCCCTTAGATGACTTGAACAAAAGATATCCATTTATCTGTCAGCACTTAGGAAACAGTCATTAAAGTCTGTCCTTGAATACAGTCGTTCCCAATGATTTTATTTCTCAGTACATCATAATTTCATGGAAACTGGTAAAGTTATACTCATTGATGCTAGCTGAAGAGATAAGTTATATATCTGAGTTTAAAATGTAGCATTTTGTTTATGAAGCACTAAGAAAAATCATGCAAGGCCAAATTATGAGTTTAGGTGGATATTTGTGCCTTTAACCAACACCTGTTTGAGCAGAATTGTGGAAATCAATGAGAAGCAAAGATGTAGGCAAGCACTTACTACAACAGGGGTTAAATTGAGAGAGATATTTGCAGCATTTTCTATTTTATTTTCTTTATGGGAAATACTGCAAAGGCAAATATACTTGTGCTGTAAATGATCGATTTCTTACAGATTACTGTACACAAGCATGAGTTTTTACTTTTTCATCCATTGCTGTACCATAGAATGTTGTTATCACTAGTGTTATCCCATAGTGTTACCACTTTTTCTAATAAAAATCCAGTGTTTCTGAAAACATGATGAGAGGGATATAATTGTAGCTTCAGAAGCATTAAATTTGGTCATTATTTAAACACAACAAACTGCCTTAAGCATCAAGGACAGTCCACATCTACAGATTGACATTTACAGTAGCTCATAATATAGCAAACCTGACACCACTGAATAGGATAAAATATTATCGTAAGAAAACTGATTGATTAGTTAAAGTCTTCACAACACTTTTAAATGTGAAACACTGCAAATTTAATGCTAAGAAAGCATTCACATAGGCATGGCCTGTATAATCTGAGACTGGAAATCACCCTTCTGATGAAGCAATATATTTTTTTTGGAATGTAGCATTTAAAATTATTTTGTCTTTGCTCCAATTCTTAATATGTTCAAACATTTCAGGTGATACATTGAATAAATTGTCAATTATTCTGTTGCATAAAATACAGAGAAGCTGATAATGCAATTACAATCTATCCAGAGTAAGATTTATTCATTAACTAAACAAAAAAATTATTGCTTGGTAAGCCAGTCATGGCTCTCCTTGAAGAGAGCATGTAAGAAATTACATCTCACAGCATTTTCCTGCTTTCAAGTAGATGGATAGTGTGATGGGAAGCTCTGCTGGAAACTTTCACTCTGGATCCAGAGAAATTGATTCTGTTAAATGGGGTGAAAACTATTTAACAGGACAACTATCAAGCCACTACATAAACACTCTACAATATTTAAATTGCAGGAAAATGGAAGGGACAGTGGATGAAAGTAGAAATAATATGGAAGTTTCTTTACAAGATCATTTTAGGAAGCTGAACAACCAGTGAAAAAGACTGGTGATCTTCAGGGCAAAGGTTTCTAGACTAACATATTAGCAGTTTTCTATATACTATCAAAACCTCAAGATTTTTGCAAATATTAGCCATGTTCCGCACTCAGATTTTGCTAGTATGACTGCAGCAAGAGCAACAGCAGGATAAGGCATGATTAAAGAACAGCAGAATTTGTCAGTAGCATAAAATCTTTTCTAACAGTCATAAAAACTTATCATTATGGAATGGATTTGTTTGATACACTGAGAAGCTAATCTGATTTAGTCTTGCTTTTTTCTTTTTGTTAATAGTAAATTATAGGCAGAATGGATGGCACATCCTTTATTATGTTTGTCCCGCTCTTCATGCTACAAGAAGCTATTATCAGACCTTACATACTTTCCAGACTAATCCTTTGTTTAATGCTTCATGCTGAGTTTCCTTCTCAGGCTGGCTATTTTGGGGAAATTTCAAACAAAATTGTCTTCTCCTTATCACTTTTGGGTAACATTTTCTTTAAAAAGCTGTGTGGCCCTTTTTTTCTGGATGGAGGTTTGGCAATGTGACAAGCTGTGTTTACTACTCTCCCACAAAAATAAACATGAATGAAGCCAAAGTAGAAGGCTTTGTACTAGCTTTTTCTTCTCAGGAAGAACATGCTTCTGAGAAGACTCCATCCTTGCTGCGTGCTCTCAGGCTTCCCACAACTCTCAGTGCTGACCAGGCTGTACGCCTGCCAGATGCAGCCCCAGAGGTGGGATCACAGCCGGTTTTCATCCTCAGGTCAGTAATGCAGAGGCAAAACCACAGCGATGCAGCCTTGAGCATATTGCCTCCAGCATACAGTCATACTGGGCCCTGTGAGCCTGCAAAACTTGTGTTGAAATCCTGCTGAATTCAGGCTCTCATAAAGTGATCATTATCTAAATAGCTGAGATTAAGCCAGCAAAGGTATGCTAACCATGCATAACCATGCCACAGCACTCATACTTTCTGGATGCAAGGAGGACATGTCCCCAGTGACAAAGCACCAATTTAATTCTCAGCCTACTTATCAACCTTCTCATAGGTGGCTTCATATATGAGGTCTACTTTCACTTCAGAAATCAGAGCTGTTTGCAGTTTAATAACAATGATAGCTTGAAAGAAATTCTGTATGTGTCTGTTCTGATTTTTTTCTTTAGTGTGGCTAAAGTTAAGATCTGGTCCTATATAAACTCTTGCTTCAGTGTCTTCCAGATGGGCAATAAATCTGAATACAAGGGAGAGGTTCTCAGCTGGTCTAAGTCAGCACATACCCAGATGAAGTAACTTGCTCTAAGGGTTATACACTCCAGGGATTATAAAGCCATAGTTTCTATAAATGATATATACAATCATGGAGGTTACTTGGCAGTGTGGCAGGCTGGGAAAAATCAAAGGCAAGGAAGCCCAAGCTGGAGTGCAGTAATAAACAGTTCAAGATAGTGCAGGGAAATTATTGTGTATTTTTTTTCCTATTATTTAGACATTAATAATCACTCATAAGAAGATACATTACAGAATTATAGTGGTGTGCACTAGTTAAGATTTTAGCCCAACAGTCAATTTTGAAAGAGAGAAAAATAAATGGATATAAATGTAAAATAGAGTACAGTTTCACCTTGATTTTCTGCAGCCACATCACTAATATATTTTGTTTTTCTTATACGAAAAACAAAGTATATGTACTTTGAAGTAAAAGAAATGTGTAGGTTTGGGATGTCTATAATTTACTAAGGCATTCAGTATTGAAAAAAAATGTAATATTTTTTAACTGGACTGGAGAAGATTGTGCATAAGGTACACATATAATGCAGAAGGAATTAACCAAAAGGTTTGTGAGTAAGGTATGCTGAAAGGGATGCAATTAACAAGTAAAGTTTATTTGTGAAGATCTCTGTAGATCACTCTGAAATCTAATAGTTTAAGTTAATACATTCTGTAGTGACCTGTCACTCCAGGGACATTTGTTAATAATGCAAACCTGGGAGGTATGTACTGTTATGAGCAGTATTTGAGTACAAATATGTACTTGATATATGCTCTCCATTTCTGAAATACCACAGGAAGCGACTTGTAAATGTTTCTTGTTGTTTTCTCAAACAGATGGAATGTTTTAGAAAATGTAGCCTTAGAAATAAAACAATGTTTTTGTTGCTAAACTCCTATACAGTAAGTGCAAAAAATGTCAAGAATAAAATGTCAAAAAAGAACAAAATTAATGACAATAAAACAAAATAAACTATGGCTTTCATTCAGAATAATGCAAAAAGTGTGCTGTCATGTGTTCTTGAACCCAGATTTGTTGACAACTGGACTGGGTGGAAGATGGTTGTTGAATGGAAATTCCTTATGACCTTAAACAGGCAAATGACCTTCTTGCAGGAAGCACATACATTGGAAGAAGTACAATGGATACCTTTGGAGCTTGGTCATCTAAAGAGTGAGCAAGTTCACTAAACTACTAACCAGAAAGAAAATAATGGACTAAATTGCTTAATTTATCAAATTAAAAACAAAAAACAAACAAACAAACAAAAAGAATTAGAAGCAGGGTCAAAAAAATAATTATGAAGTGGGAAAACCTCCTATACTTAATGATAAAAAACTGAATGTACAGATAGGGAATGGCTTACAAAAGGACCTTATGTTAATGAGATCACTGCAAAGAAATAGTGGAGGAAAATTTAAAGAAGTTGTTGCAATAGACAAAACCCATTCAAAAGCAGAGGGAAGTGTTGCCAGAACCAAGCACACCATAAAGTGAGAGATCTGACTAGCAATCAAATACTTGCATGAAAAAGAGATAATTGTGAATGAACAGGGTCAAATTCAGCCAGCAAAGAGACATGCCTACTAAGGGTGTGGATGCATTAGGTCTGTTTTCATATGGACATGATTTTAAAAAAACAAAAGAAATGCTAAGCGTTATGGAAGATATGCATGAAATGCCACAGGTAATTCATTTGAATAAACCTGACACTAGGCAAAGCAAAGTGGGGAATCTGTAAATCAGAACCTTTCACACTGGTAACACAGCATTACTTTAAGCTCATATAAACTAAGAAACCAAACAGATGTAACTGTACAACCACTTTCATTAACACTAAAGGACGTTCATTAGCAATTTAGAAATTTCCTTCCAGGTAGTCATTTTATACTGTTTCACAGCTTTTCTTAACTATGACATTTAGAATGCTATTGTCAAATTGAAAAATAGAAATTACACAGAGTTCAACTTTGCATGACTTTGAAAGGAGTCTAGTCATATCCCTGTTGAGACTTTCAATCCATTCAAATTTCACCCTAGACTATTTGGCACACTCAAGAAAGAAACACCCAATCCTTCTGTTTGGGTACCTATTCAGTAGTGTAGGAAAGTACCAGTAGTTAAAAGAACAGCAACACATGTTTAGGTTTAAGTTAATGTAATGAAAGTACAAACCATAAATTAAGCATGTAACAAAGTCTGGACCTGAGCTGAGGCTTTAGCCTTCCTTCCTCAAGAAACAGATGGGTTTTAATGTTACTTTTTGTATGGACATGCTTTTGATAGGTCACTTTACTGGGAGGAAAGGCACCACAGAAGTAGGTGTTCTGCAATCAAACAGCAGAGAGGTAGGTCACATTATGTGTGCAATAGCACACTTTGAATCAGGGCTGGAATACAAAGCCTGAGACTTTATAATTTACAACAGTTTCTGCCCACATTCCTACTAATAGGGGCTGATGCGCTGTAGGCAATGGGAAGATGGAGGCTCTGAGAGGGAAAAGGTGGAGATAAAAGAAAAAGAATATCAAGGAATAACTACATGTATATTAATTTATTTAATTTTTGGTTGTTAGATGCAAAGTTTAAACATTTTAACAAAAAACAGGCCTCTCTGTGTTCTCTTTGCACCAGTGTGAGAATTTCAGTGTTCTTATACCTCTTAAAGTATTTGATGAGAGACTAATAGCCTGACAGGCTAACACTTCACTTCCTTCCAATTAGGAGACTTTAACATCAAAGCCAAGGTCTTCCACTCAGCAAGGGCTTATTTGAATGAATTATAGAGGAGAATAAGTCCAGTAGTTTCTTGTTTTTTTCCCTTGCGGAGGCACAGTCCGGCATAGGCTTTAATAAGATGTTTGAGGTCAAAAGGTTCAGGTTCCTCACTGTGAGCACTAGGAAGCTGCCAGAGTGTTTCAATATGTGCAGTGTTTGTAATGCAATCAGGCAAAGCTGAAAACTCTATTACACCGTGTCATGTGGCTGACTTCCTTTTGGAGTGCTCTTGTGTATAGTTAAAAGCAAAGAATATGAGAGTTTTAGTACACTATGAATCTTCCATGTTGCCATTTCAGTGTGCTGAAACAAATAACACCTTTGCCACCATTCGTTTTTGGCTGGCAGGAGGGGTGCAGTGGCAGTGTCCTCCGGGGACATTCTGCCTGTTGTACAGGTATTGATTGGTAACAAATCTCCAGGACTCAGAGGCTGTCTGCAGTGTGATATCAAGCCTGTGTTTGATGTATGATGCTATTTGACTTGCTAAGTTAGAATCTGACAGAGCCTAAAAATATATCCTAGACTGTTCTACTCTTATTTACCTGATCAGCAAAGTAAAAATATAAAAATCCCTTTGAGATAAGCATAGAATATATTTATTCCTTCTTTTTGTCAAAAAGCTGCTTTTAGATGCAGGCTATTTTTCCCATGTGTGACAGATAGATTTACCTCTTATTTTTTAACAGTTTGTACTCTCAGAACTGGAACTCTCCATCATTCAGAAACAACATTTGTTCTGAAGGAGCTCACAAAGTACATTTATCTTAATACCTATTTTACACTGGACAGCCACAGAATTGTAATATAGCACTTGTTTGCTGCAATAAGAAAAAAATAGATGAAGGAAATGTTCTACTTCTGCTTAACCACATGAGGGACTGGATTCACTTCACTTTGCTTTGAGTCCTCTGTGGTCAAAGGAGAGAGATCAACAACTGAAGAGTGGTTAATGTCCATGTGAAATAGTTTCATCGTCTTTTTTATTTTTTGTTTGCCCCCAGTGCCTCTTGACTTTCCTCTGCCTGGCAGGGATGGCACAGTCCCTTCAAAGCAGCATCAGAGGTCACAGAATCCCAGAATCACACAGAATAGTCTAGGTTGGAAGAGACCTCCAAGATCACTGAGTCCAACCTCTGACCTAATGCTAAAAAGTCCTCCACTAAACCATATCCCTAAGCTTTACAGCTAAACATCTTTTAAAGACCTCCAGGGATGGTGACTCAACCACTTCCCTGGGCAGCCTATTCCAGTGACTAACAACCTTTTCGGTAAATAAGTTCTTCCTAACATCCAACCTAAACCTCCCCTGGTGCAATTTTAGCCCATTCCCCCTCGTCCTGTCACCAGGCATGTGGGAGAATAGACCAACCCCCACCTCGCTACAGCCTCCTTTAAGGTACCTGTAGAGTGCGATAAGGTCGCCCCTGAGCCTCCTCTTCTCCAGGCTAAATAGTCCCAGCTCCCTCAGCCGCTCCCCGTAAGACTTGTTCTCCAGACCCTTCACCAGCTTTGTAGCCTTTCTCTGGACTCACTCAAGCACCTCCATGTCCTTCTTGTAGTGAGGGGCCCAAAACTGAAAATAGCTAAGGTATAACAAAGATGAAGGCCTCTGCAGAGATAAAATTGAAGGGCAGGGAGATATAAGACCTTCCTCAGATATGAAGATCTTCTACGTAACATCTGGAAAAGAGTTTTTATAGTATAATTTTCCTATCTCAATAATCTGCAAATACCTAGAAGAATATCTGGATTCATGCAGAAGCTTACTATTCTCCAAGAGAAATTCCCTGTTTTATCCAGATATCAGTTTCCAAACCACAGTATCCATACCCATGCATCCTTACAGATTGCAGAAAACAATCCCATCAAATTTAAGTATTTTTAATTTCCCATCTGAATTCCCAGGTAAATCTCTCTGATTGAGGTTAGTTTTAGTTTAGTGGTTGTATTTATTTTTTTTCTCCATGTACTCCAAATTTTCACCATGTAATGGAAAAAAAAAAAAAAAAAAAAAAAAAAGGTAGAAAAGGTAGGTAAACTGATACAGAATATAACCCTCTAATAGCAAAATCAAATCAAATGTAATAAGGTTATTTAAGTTATTAGATTATTTAAACCATGTATAACCCATACGGGAGGAAAAAAATCAGCAGTGTGAGGTACTTTCAGAGCAATGCAGATGGAGCTGTAGCCATGCAAGTTTTGGAAGAATAATACTATTTTGATTAATATTAGTTTTGTTTAGAAATCAGTTTCTAACTGAAATAATGTTAATGATAAAAAGATATCTGTGTCTTGTTTTAACCCCAATATCATCCCCTAATAACTGTAGCTAACTGAAAAATAGTAAGTTTTACAAAACTTTTTGCTCAGTAGAAATAATTAAATGTTTCTAGACTTTCTCATTCATCAAAGACAAAAAATGGATCATTTAAAAATTCTTTTTTTTTTTTTTCAGTTCTTATTTTCTTCTGTTCATTTTGCCTCTTTCAAATTTCTTTTTCCTTGTTCCTATTCTCTTTTCCCTTTCCTAACACATTTAGTTTTCTTTGTTTCTTCTTTAAATCTTTATCTGAAGAATATAAAAGAAAGAAAGATATATATATACATATATATATATTTAATTTACAGTTTAGGATAGTGGTTAAACCAGACAAATTAATAAGTTTTCTGTGCTATCCCAAAGTCTTCCAATATGAAGACTTCAGGCTTGAAAGGGCTACTGGAAATGCATGACTTATCCATAATGACCTCAAAATTTAGTTTCTAGAAAGTTGCATCACAGATTGTTTCAGAGATAAGTCAGGCCATACTCAAGGAAATCCTCAGTTCGGTTGAAAGTTGAAAATAATAACCAGTATATACAATAGAGGATGGGTAAATGAACTCAGCTTCATGTTCTTTTGTGGGTTTGTTTTTGTTTTGGTTAGTTGTTTAATTTGTTTGATTGTTTGTTTTAGAAAAATTCTGCCTTCTGTATTCTTACTGAAATTTAAGGTTTTGAAAATCAGTAAAAATCATTTGTGACTAAATAAAAAAAAACTGTATGTAATCCATAAGAATTCATGACAAATGTGTGGCTCCTCTACATGGGCCCAGATTCTAGGTTCTTCTAAATCATTTTTAATGGAAGAAAATATTAACATCATTTCAGCTGTTTGAAATTAAAAATATAAATATCTTGCCATTATACTAAATTATACTTTCTATATTGCATAACATTTAGAAAGTATGAGGTAATGGGAGAACATGAAAGTCCTTAGACAGTTTCCTCTTTCCACAAACTTTTCTTCAAAGTTTCTTAGTGCAAAACCAAATGTTTTAGTAACACTTTCTCAGTTCTCATTAGTCTTTAAATAACATACATAGAGCCTTATGACTTATTCTTCACATCTAGAGACATTTTCAGTTTACATCTGATTCATAAAAAAGAAATGGAAATGAATGAAGTGTACTCAATGAAAGAAAGCATTAATAAAACTCCTTTAAGCTTAAGGAAAATCTATACATTGCAGAGAATTGAATCTAATTAATTTCAACATTATATACTTTTTGCTATAAAAGTAATAGTGCTTTAAATATTTTCTCATAAGCCATCCATTACTAGACTAATTGTTCATTTTTAACTGTAAGATACTAAGTAATGGTTTGAAGACATAATAATAAAACCTTTATTTTTATTTTTCAGTTTTGCTTTTTGAAATAAATAAAAAAAAGAATTTCCATGGTAGGTAGATTTTTGTAAAGAACTTTGCTTCTGTATTAAGATCTTCATGAGCTTTTGCAGTGTTGTATGAACATAGATATGACTCATTGATTTTGTCAAACTTTTTCTGCAAGATTGACTGAAAATAGCATAATCAGACAATGTTTTTCTGATATCAGTTAATTTGCATGTGATGAGTGTGTCTACAAGGTTTGCACTCTAATTTAACATAAATTAACCAGGTAAATTTAAAGTATACTGTCAATAAATCTCCTATAGCAATAATTTTAGATGATCATGCACATGACAAAATTCTCTATGGAAATACTTTTGCCTGTTTTCAGTACACCGTGCAAGTCAGTCATAGCAAGCCTTTGATTCCTTGATGTGGCTGAGCAAGAGATCATCCTGAGTAATATTTACAGTCCATTTCCATACTAATCATATTATTCCAGAAAGTCAGTCTATATTATTTTGCCAGTCCCCACTGGTGAAAGACAATCTTTATTATGTAAAAAAATGGACATCAGAATATTGTTTTTGAAGTATAATGAAATGATTTAATAACAATGTATCTTCATATTTCCTAAATGATTTTAAAACCTTAATGCACTGCAGGGGTTTGCCTCTGTGGCTTAATGAAATGGGACAGTTCAGACTGCAACCTGCTGTGTGAGGTTCCCCCCACGTACAGAGCAGCATGACAGTTCTGTCTCCTTTCCTTTTTATCTTTCTTTTCTTCTCCAAGTGCCAGGTAATATCCCTGAATAGAGGAATGTCACTCAGTATCTCACATATCCAGCTGGTGATTAATTTACACAAAGTAAAGATGAGGTACTTCTTAGAACTGCACTTCTAACTACTGCCACAGTTTGATGATGCAAGTTGCCAGAAGATTCAGTACACAGGCCCATATTAGACTATTAGCACAAATGTT
The DNA here is from genome assembly GCA_011074415.1 of Stictonetta naevosa. Lineage (NCBI taxonomy): Eukaryota > Metazoa > Chordata > Aves > Anseriformes > Anatidae > Stictonetta > Stictonetta naevosa. Next base: position 105,011,676 of record CM021699.1, on the reverse strand, counting down.
AGCTATTTTACCTTTTATAACTAACAAATTGGCCTCTGCACACACACTGGGCATATATATATGCACATATAAACATATAGTTAGGCATATAGATGAATGTATATTTAGAGAGAAAGATGGAGAAAAAGAGACGAGCACACGTGCATATGTATACACTGATGATTTGATTTTTTATTATCTAAGAATACAGGCAGTAGCAAGTGAAAAATGTCTGCAAATAAAGGTGTAACTTCACAAGAATTTGAGCAACTCTTACAACCAGGAAAGTTTAGGCTGACCTTTGTACATTTAGGTGATCTTTTAAAAGCCATTGTATTACACCTATTTGTCTTTATGTCTTTTGGGTATCATCCTGCAAGTTACTTTCAGGTGTGTTTGAGGCCTGGACAGAGTAAAAGGAGTACCTTAAACAGAAGTAAATATGCAGATTGCTTCTGTAACCTCCTAGAAAGAATGCTTGCAGACCAATAACAGACATGAAAGGAAAAAGCAACAAAAGTGTTTGCAAAGGAGTTTAACAGGGAAGTTGAAGTCATTGGCTGCCTATGCCTATCTACCAAATTGTCCCATTGTCACTTTGCCTTGAGACAAAAGTCCATCTGAAGCTACTGGGAAAGCAACGACATTGAATTCAGGGTATTATTATGATGGGGTGATCTGAAGTACCAGTCCTGTGTTAAGCCTTTAACCAAGATCTACCGGGTATTGTACTAACACAAAATAGAAGGGAAATTCGAATTCCAAATTGTAGATAGTCTTCACTGGACATTCAGAGTAAAAATAATTTCACCTCACTTTACAGCATAAATTTCTGCATCTCCTATACTTCCTTTTGACTCAAATGGGCATTTATGGGCATTTCTAAGACCTTTTTCAGATGCCTACTTAAGGATAAGATGGATTGCACCCCAGAAGTGCCAAGTTGTCTTCACTGATAGAGAGCAAGCCTAAGGCGGCTGCCTTGTGTGTAGATTTCCTAAAACAGTGTCACACCTGAATTAATGTCTCTGGTGGCACACTAACAGATATGTGCTACTATCAATAATGTAGTGATCCTACTCTATGGAGGATGAAGACATGTCTTTGTAGTGAGATGGATTTCTTTAACTGATGATGAGCTAAAAGTCATAGTGAATCACATTTCATTTTGTGTTTAATATCAACAGCCTAATGTGTAATTTTGCTCTGCATGCATGATAGAGCTATCTTTTCCAGTCTTTGAAGTGACACACCACTACACAGAAATACTTCATTCTGTAATGGGCTTAATGCAGAGGGAAGAACCTGACCAAAAGTGGCTCACCTGGAAGCTAGTGACATGTAAAATAGCACAGGCTTTTTATTTATACCCTACCTTTTGTGACCTAAACTGCCATCATCATCTTTAACACTGGATTTCATCTCTTTCAGGGTTGCATTTTTGTAAATGCTGTTTAAACAGTGACAGATACTACTTTTCTGTCAGGTAGGTGACAAAAAAGGGAATCCACTCCAGTTCATTTGATTCTTTTCCAGCTGAGTTTCCCATCAAAGTTGAGGTCATGTTCCTGATCTGAAGGGCATGAAAACAGTTTTCCAGTAGATTTCAAACAACTTTAATTCAGTCCTTTAATGGATACCTGGGATGATTGTAGATATTCCATCATGTATGCACTATTAGTCTTTTCAATATGGTTCTTTTTAGTACTACAAGTTATCTGTACCTGAACTGTAAATGTGGGCATTCTGTTTCTGCATAAATGTCTGCAGCCCTAATAGGCAGCTCTTTTATCTGCAAATACTCATTCTAAGTGTGACACATTTTCTAATGTTCATTGTCTGCAGACACAGACCAGAATGAATTTGGGCCATACTGATTCATTTCAATTCTGCTATTACCAAATCTTTATTTTCCTTGTACCCTGGCTAAGGAAACAAGAAGAAATAATGATAATAACAAAGTCCATCTACTATCGCAAGATAAAACTTTCAAAGTTCAAGTAATAAAAAACTTGAGCTTGACCATAACATAGTCATTACTAGCAATTCACAGAGTAAAGATAAGTTGTCTCAAAATTTTCTGAAACCTTCATTTCTTCTCTCATGCATATGCGCAAAGATGAACAAGAGGTATTCTTATATTCAGCTTCTTTCTACACAGTCATCTAAATAACTTCTTTTTGGTGTGAGGGTCTGAGAAAAAATACCCAAATTTGCAACGTTGTGCAGGCCTGAATATAGATGACTTGCATGGGCTTCAGGAGCCAGCTTCCTTCTAATTGGCTTGAGGTGTGTGACCTGTGAATATAGCTTTCTTTCTCCACATTTAACAACAAGAATGAAAACCCACAGAAGGTGATTTCCCCCAGATAAATTCAGAGGAAATTGAGCTTTACAGAAAAAAAAAAAAAAAAAAAAAAAGCTTGTCTTTGCTAAATTGAGTGATTCCTCTAGGCTCTGACCAGCAGTTTGAGGTCAACTTAAGCTGGAAAGACAAAAGAGAGTCCCTCAGGGATTACTCAAAAGCTAAAATAGAAAATTTACTCAGCTGTTTATCACCTGGATTTGACCTCCTAAACATTTGTTTTTCTCCAGTAAGAAAGAAATGAAGGATTTGGCAGTGAATGAAAGGGAATTCATCTTCCCAGCATTTTGTTAGTGACACTCTGTGGATTTCTAACTTGCGTTTCTTTTGGAGCCCTTAGGCTCTCTGGGCTTTTTGCACTACACACATCAGCAGGCAGATTCGGGTGCTGTGTAGTCTGTAAAATATGACTGAGGCCAGATTTCACCTTTTTTTTTTTTTTTCACAATTACTTCAAAAAAAAGAACATTAAAAGGCTTATATTCTTTAACAAATCTGTTGTCATTGAAAGGGCTGATCTTAGAAGATGTCTCGCATCCTCCTCTCCCACAGATACTGCCGCAGAAGCAGGTGCTTGGCATCTCTCAGGATCAAACCCTAAAATGCTCGTTGCCATGGTGACTGAATGTGAAAGAACAATAAAAGATCTGTTTACCAGGGAAACTTATCAGCAGGGCTCGACAAAGCACCACAAAACTGTAATTTGTGTTGCGGTTGAAACACAGCTTTATTTCTGCAGCTAAAAGTAGGCAACAGCCTTTGCCTTTGATTTCTTGCTGATATTATCCCTTGTATATCTCTTGCACCCTTGTGTAAGATCTCACCCAAACTCTAAGTAGATTATAACAGAGTACACAAAAAAATAGCATTTTGAAAAATCCGTGAAAAACAAAGCTGCAAAACTGCAAGAAAATGACTGTGTGTGAAAAATGAAGCTTTGAGAAGCAAAGTGTCCTACACACCCAGAGGCTGTAATATTCCATAGCAATCTGGAGAAGATCATGATAGTTTAGTACAGATTTTTGGGATGCAATGATTCTTTTCATATGCAATTGGAAGAGTAATACCCCACACAGCACACGGAGTCTTTTTTGGTTTTCAGCTTAGATTTTGCTTTGGTTTTGCTTCTTAGGATTTTGGTTTCCTACATTGTTTGTGATAGCACTGACAAGTTAAAACAGTTATTGTTAATAGTAGCAATCAATGTTGGCTTGGCAGCTCTGTGTCCTGAATGAATTCAGAGGTGCACTGCGAAAAGCATTTCACAAATGCCTGTGAAGGGAAGGTCTTTATAGGGAAGAGCTTTTGCTGTAATTAAGCAAAACAGATGGTGCTGGAAGGGAAACAAAGGCACATGGAGGTGAAGCATCTTGCTCACAGCTGATCAGTGGCGGATCTCACACAGTTATTCCCAGATTGTTAGGACTCTGAACCATTGTTGGTTATCAGCACGAATCATTGTGCACTTTCAGCATTCAGATGAAACACCATGTATGTGATGTGGGTCTTAAGACCATGGATTGTTACAGGTCCCCAAGCAGCAGTCAGAGAGACTCTGCATTAGATGCACATCATTACTCCTATTTCTGCATGCAGGAATTGCACACTAAAGACTTCAGGTCATGAGAAAAACAATGGTAAAATACAATAAAAGTCTTCAAAATTAAATTCTTCATTAAGAAAGACATAGTGATACTACAGCATTTGTCCTCACTGCTCTCTCAGTAGGTGTTTTTGTGATGTCTCTCTTGTCCTTCTGTCTGCAGATTGTGTTACTTCTTCAAACTTTCATGCAGGTTGTTCCCCAGGCATGGGGAAGAAATGCTAGTGTAGTGCTTGAATCAGTAAAATTTTGAAACACTAACACAGCTATTTTCAGTAGCAATAAGTACCTAATATGTTCACCCGAGAATCATTTCATTGAACGCATGAAACCCATCTCTCGTGTGTTTTATAAACCCTGCTTTTATGTATGTAAAAGGAATGAATCTTCTATGCTCCCAGGCAGCTTTCCACAGCACTAGATAGGCAATGATTTTCTAAGGAGGAAAAATTATTTCCTTTGAACATTGAAATCTCTGAACTGATTTCTCTTCCATCTCAATGTAAATCCATTGCCTTTGTTTTGGTGTGTTGCAGCTGGATGACACAGGGGAAGGTCAAATTCTTTGAAGTGATAAAACCTGAATTACAAACCAAGTCTGGAGGAGAGCTAGTGGGTGGAAAGAACACAATCCAGGGCTGATTTCTGCATAAACTGCAGCTGCTGTCAGTATCAGGAGCACTGAAATTTGTACCAGTGGTCTCCGCTAATTAGCTGCTACATGAATTAAAATGCCTAGTGTGCCCCAGGTAACTGTTGTTGTTGTGAGAAACTGGGAAAGATAATGGTATCTGTTTCCTGCAATCATTTCTAATGTTCCCTCATCTCCATCACTCACCTTTTGTAATCAACAGGAAATCTCAGATGCATTCCTCACTCACAGGGCCCCAGGGTCTGGCTGGCTCCTGGGAGATGGAGAGAGCTGCCCTGCAGAATCAAGCTGGACACAGTTGCTGCTCATTTCCTATCATATGTGAGAGGCTTTAGAAGTAGTGTGGGAAGGAAGAAAACACAAGTACTGGAGCAGAAAGAGTTGCCCAGAAATCATGAGTATGAAATAAGATGAACGATAAACACTGGATCAGATGGCTGCAAATGGTTGTGCTCTGTAACGTGATGCCTTCTAAAATACTATTTGTGTCTTTTTTCTTTTTTTTTAATATAAAATATGGGACTCCGTGCTTGAGTGACCAAGCTCGTCTTGCAGTGAAAGCAGAGGCAAAGGGCTTCCCCCAGATATGTGAGGTTTGAGGGCTGCTGTGGGTTCACTGTTTCTTACCAAACTATTACATGGATACAGTCTTGCTACGACAAGGGTATTCAGACATATGTTCACCACAGGTGAAGTCCTGCCATATTGTCCTGTGTAAGACTGCAAAGCTGCAGAGGTCCTCTTATAATGAGTTTCACCCATAACAAAGATGCTTGGTTTTTTTTTTACGTCATTTAGCAACACGACATCTGAAATGATTTGTGTGGGAGCAAGAAAGTTGTTTTGTCATTAGTTAGTATTGGGCTCCAGTGTCTGACTGGCAGTGACTCAGCTACCAGTGCCATACCAAAATAGCATCAAAGCAAAAAGAATGTGGTGAAGAAATAAAAATAAAAAATGTTTTGCTTAAGAACAAGTGCAAACTCTCCTCTTAGAAGGAGGCATCTCATACCTGTTTTAAGTTAGGTTTCTGATGCAAAAAGAAATGGATACCTCAAACTCTCCCTACAATCAGTGCAGGGGTGTCAGGCACATGCAACAGTTCACATTACAAATTCTAAAGGCACCCTCAAATATTTCTCTTCTAATTATAAAGTAAGCCTACATGACTAGCTAAAATTAGAGGCCTAGCTTTGAGGGTTGAGATGAATCCTAGCTTGTGTAAGAGACATAGTAAATGCTCATGAATGAAATGAGTCATACATCATGCAACAAACAGAAAACACAGGTCAATGAGAACTTACCAATATAACATGACATCTGAAGGATGAAGCCCCATTATGATTTTTTGTCCAGTATATATACACACATACTAAACCGTTCCACTACATTTTTTTCATTAAAAATTACATTTGTTTTGTAAAGTCACGAGTTTCATTAAAATGCATCAGGCTGAGAACTCAGTTCCATCAAAATGGTTGAGTAGCTGAGCCAGATTGTATCTATATCCCCCTGAACTCTGCCTTAGAAAACAGCAAACTGGGATGGACAGCATTCTAGTTCAGTGGTGCCAGAAGGAAAGTACTGCACCCATCTACCAGGAATTTGGGATTTTACTCATATATCTACTTCTTTACAACCAGTCTTCTTATACACATTCATAACAAATCAAAACCAGCATTTCTGAAATGGGAAAAATGACCCTAAAAGAACTACAAAGTTACAAATATCTGTTGCAGTGTGTTGCATGTCAGCTTGTAAAATGGAAGCTATCATTTCTTGGGGAAAACAACAGAAAATACAAATATTCTATGGTATATGGAAGTCTGTGAAAGTAAGGGCAATACTGAAGGGCTAAGGCTGGTAGTAGACAGGAAATTAAGCATAAGTTTACAATATATCCTAAAAAGACAGCAGTCTGGGGGCTCAATTCAGAACAACACTTTTGGCTCATAAAATAAAAAGGCCAAGCTTTGGTAAAACTTCTTCTGAAATATTGTTTTTATTTATTGACACATAGTTGACACATAAAAGCAGGGGAAAAATGTAAAAAATAATATGAAAAAAATGAAAATGAGAAAAAATGAAAGACAATATGTACCTTTCTTCAGCTACACATTAATGATATATGTACCAAAAAACAGTTGCAAAATCCCTGGTGAGCCTCAGTTGTGTGTTAGCACTGGCGCAGGGGAACTGATGTAGAAAGTCTATTAATATTTGTCAGAAATACAATGTGGAACACAGCACAAAAGTATTCAGGAAATCTCTGAGCTTATTTCTGAGATTTAAATAGATTTTCTGTATGATATTGGCCAGAATCACAAAGTTTATCTGTTTCACAGCTTCCTCATTCTAAATGGCAATGTTGTTATCTTTTAGTTTGCCTATAAAGATTTCAGGCTCTTCAGAGCATGGTCAATCTCTATGTACAAGTCTTCCTATAATGAGAAGCAGTCTGTATTAGTGCTATAACTTCCCATGCTACATAATCGCTTTCTCTAAGATGTGGGAAAATACAGAACAGAGGAATTAAATGTGTTCTTTTGATCCCAAGGGATGCTGGAGCACTTGTTGCTAGCATTTTTTATAAATCTGAATTAAAAAAAAAAATACCATCAATTTTGCAGTTAAGAGTCCTCTGGCACCAGGAAATTATAGAGGAGTCATCCATCCATCCTTGGGATGTTATGTATAACTTTGTGAGTCTTTCACTCACTTAAACACATGCATACACATACACTCACAGTAATCTGGATGAGAGAGTGCTAAACTCCGATTGTAATATTTTTTCCGTTTTTCACATATTATCAAATAATATTTAAATTGAAGGTTACTAGGAAGAAAACCTTCCTTGTAATTAATATACTAGCAAGGAAATTTTTTCAAAGCTCCTTTTCAGATTCCTGGCCAAATCCTTCAAGCTTCCTTGCCAGTGGACCTCTTACAGATTTCTAGCTGGAATTACCTGGCAAGGCTTTAGCCTACAATCGAACAGAGAATTAGAATCATTTTTTTTTTTTGCTTCCTCATTTGTTGTTTTTCCCCTTCTTTCACTTATGTCAAGGTAAGACAGAGCTAAACTCAGAAGTCTTTTTCCCCCAAAGGAAGTTTTTTTTAATATGTGCAGTTGACCTCCAGCGAATAAATAAATAAATAAATAAATAAATAAATAAATAAATGCACACAAAACAAAAGTTCAAATCCATACTAAAGCTCTAATTCCATCTTTTAATCAATCTTACAATATTTTCTTGAGCATTCAAACTTTTACAATAAAGTCATTTATAGAGTAAGCAGTTTCATTATTGCACTAAGCACACTGTACTGTATGGCCTGTAAACCTACGTGAGCTTAGAAATAACAGTGGAAGAAAACACTAGATTATTAGGTTTTACTCAACAATTTGTGTCAACAAATAGATTCTACTTTTCTAGCTATGCTACCTGTCTTTCTCTGTCAGCTGTCAATGGCTTTCTTCTTTTTAACGAATGATAGGGCTTCCGAAGTTCCCCCAGGCACACATACATCAAGAAAATGCTGAGATTTGTCAATTCCCCTAGCATCCATTTAGGATTATTGTCAACATTTATAAATCTATAAGCAAAACATCCCCTTGAGACTAATTCTTTTTGATGGCTGAGGTAGGTCACCCAGCAAGGAAAATCTTGGTATACAGCAAGGGTGTGCTGCCTTTAATACTTTCATTTTTATCACTGACCTTTGAGCCTTTTGACTGCTTCTAGGAGAGAATTTATCATTTCTCTATGCATCAAGAAGTTTGATTTTGTAGTGATGTCTGTGTATTTCTATAAGTGTGCCCTGTTGGGTTTGGACTTGGGATGGGAATGACAAACAGAACAGCACAGTGATACCTCTGTCCTTTAAAATAACACAAAGGACTTTCTTTTTCTATTTTGTTCTGTTTTGTAATGTTTTATTTTATTTTATTTCTCCCTCAAGCTCAGTTTTCTCAGTTTGGAAAATAATTATCTATTAGCTTGTAAATTTTTCTAGTTTAAGCCCACTCATGAATTTGCCAGTTCTTTATGTATAAAATTGGGAAAGTACTACACTATAATAAAGGGTAAAGAAAGGAAACACATACTGAGGAACTGATGTCAGGCCATCAGATATGGCAGTCCATATTAGTATTTTATATCATATAGAAAAAAAAAAAAAAGTGTAAAGAATTTTAAGATTTTTTCTCAAAAATATCTATTTTATTTTTAAAAATTGCTTAGACATATACCAATTTATTAGGTGTACTAGGACAGTCTCACGACATTTCAGTCAATGAACAAATGTGCTTATTAATGAATATTCTTAGAAAGTCCATTTAAGATCTATACATAGATTTATAGGTAGGATAAACTGTAGGAAGCTAATTCAGATGCTTTACAGGCCCACTCCAAATTACAGGTGGTGTTTTCATCCATCCCTGCAGTGGCAGGGAGGGGTTTAGAGAGGACACGGAAAGCCCACCTGATAAACTCGTGGCTCAGAGGCTGGTGCCAACACAGGAATTTTGGGTTCTTCGACCACGGGGCTCTCTACTTGATACCTAGCCTGATGGCCGCAGATGGGTCCCAACTGTCTGCAAGGGGAAAACGGATCCTTGCCCAGGAGCTGGCAGGGCTCATTGAGGGGGCTTTAAACTAGGTAAGAAGGGGGACAAGGATGAAAAAAAGCTTGTTGGAGGTGTGCTGGGGGAACAGCGGCAAGGCTGGGGAAGCAGGCAAAGGCTCAACTGAAGTGCATCTACCCTAATGCACACAGCATGGGCAACAAGCAGGAGGAGCTGGAAGCCATTGTGCAGCAGGCAGGCTATGACTTGGTTGCCATCATGGAAAGGTGGGGGGACCACTCTCATCACTGGAGTGCTGCAATGTCTGGCTATAGGCTCTTCAGAAGGGACAGGCAGCACAGAAGGGGTGGTGGAGAGGCTCTCTATATTAGAGAGCATTTTGATGTCATCGAGCTTGAGGCTGGGAATGATAAGGTTGAGTCGTTATGGGTTAGGATCAACGGAAAGGCCAACAAGGCAAGCATCCTGATGGGGGTCTGTTATAGACCGCCAAACCAGGATGAGGAGATGGATGAGGAGTTCTACAGGCAGCTGGCAGAAGTTGCAAAATTCTCAGAGCTTGTTCTAGTGGGGGACTTTAACTTCCCAGACATATCCTGGAAGCACAACACAGCCCAGAGAAAGCAGTCTAGGAGGTTTCTGGAGAGCATGGAAGATAGCTTCCTGACACAGCTGGTTAGTGAGCCTACCAGGGGAGGTGCCCCGCTAGACCTTCTGTTCACTAACAGAGAAGGACTGGTGGGAGATGTGGTGGTCGGGGGGCTGTCTTGGGCAGAGTGACTACAAAATGGTAGAGTTCTCGATACTTGGCGAAGTAAGGAAGGGGAGCAGTAAAACCGCTGTCTTGGACTTCCGGAGGGCTGACTTTGAGCTGTTCAGGAAAGTGGTTGGCAGTTCTTGGGAGGCAGTTCTGAAGGGCAGAGGAGCCCAGGAAGGCTGGGAGCTCTTCAAGAAAGAAATCTTAATGGCCAGGAGAGATCTGTCCCCACGTGCCTGAAGACGAGCCGGCACGGAAGAAGACCGGCCTGGCTGAACAGAGAGCTGCGTCTCGAGCTTAGGAGAAAAAAGAGGGTTTATAATCTTTGGAAAAGAGGGCAGGCCACTCAGTGGGACTATAAGGATGTTGTGAGGCGGTGCAGGGATAAAATTAGAAAGGCCAAAACTCATCTGGAGCTCAATCTGGCTGCTGCTGTTAAAGACAAAAAAAAGTTTTTATAAATATATCAGTACGAAAAGGAGGACTAAGAAGAATCTTCACTCTTTACTGGATGTGGGGGGAAATGTAGTTACCAGAGACGAGGAAAAAGCTGAGGTGCTTGATGCCTTCTTTGCCTCAGTCTATAGCAGCAAAACCAGTTGTTCTCCAGATGTCCAGTACCCTGAGCTGGTGGAAGGAGATGAGGAGCAGAATGTGGCCCCCACAATCCATGAGGAAATGGTTGGCGACCTGCTACAGCATTTGTATGTATGCAAGTTGATGGGGCCAGATGGGAACCACCCGAGGGTATGGAGAGAACTAGCAGAAGAGCTGGCCAAGATGCTTTCCATTGTTTATCGGCAGTCCTGGCTATCAGGGGAGGTCCCACTCAACTGGCGGCTAGCAAACGTGACGCCCATCTACAAGAAGGGCCAGAAGGTAGACCCAGGGAACTACAGGCCTGTTAGTTTGACCGCAGTGCCAGGGAAGCTCATGGAGGAGATTATCTTGAGCGTCATCATGCGGCACTTGCAGGCGATCAGGCCCAGTCAGCATGGGTTTATGAAGGGCAGGTCCTGCTTGACGAACCTCATCTCCTTCTATGACAAGGTGACACGCTTAGTGGATGAGGGAAAGGCTGTGGATGTGGTCTACCTTGACTTCAGTAAGGCTTTTGACACTGTTCCCCACAGCATTCTCCTCAGGAAACTGGCTGCTCATGGCTTGGACTGGCATACACTTCGTTGGGTTAAGAGCTGGCTGGATGGCCAGGCCCAGAGAGTTGTGGTGAATGGAGTCAAATCCAGTTGGAGGCCCAGCACTAGTGGCATCCCCCAGGGCTCAGTACTGGGGCCAGTCCTCTTTAACATCTTTATTGATGATCTGGATGAGGGGATAAAGTGCACCCTCAATAAGTTTGCAGACGACAGCAAGTTAGGTGCATGTGTCGATCTGCTCGAGGGTAGGAAGGCTCTGTAGGAAGATCTGGATAAGCTGGACCGATGGGCCAAGGCCAACTGTATGAAGTTCAACAAGGCCAAGTGCTGGGTCCTGCACCTGGGGCACAACAACGCCAAACAGAGCTACAGGCTGGGAGATGAGTGGTTGGAAAGCTGCCTGTCAGAGAAGGACCTGGGAGTATTGGTTGACAGTCGTCTGAATATGAGCCAGCAGTGTGCTCAGGCAGCCAAAAAGGCCAACAGCATCCTGGCTTGTGTAAGAAACAGCATGGCCAGTAGGTCCAGGGAAGTGATTGTCCCCCTGTACTCAGCTCTGGTGAGGCAGCACCTCAAGTACTGTGTTCAGTTTTGGGCCCCTCACTACAAGGACATGGAGGTGCTTGAGCGAGTCCAGAGAAGGGCTACAAAGCTGGTGAAGGGTCTGGAGAACAAGCCTTATGGGGAGCGGCTGAGGAAGCTGGGACTGTTCAGCCTGGAGAAGAGTAGGCTCAGGGGCGACCTTATCGCACTCTACAGGTACCTTAAAGGAGGCTGTAGCGAGGTGGGGGTTGGTCTATTCTCCCACATGCCTGGTGACAGGACGAGGGGGAATGGGCTAAAATTGCATCAGGGGAGGTTTAGGTTGGATATTAGGAAGAACTTCTTTACTGAAAGGGTTGTTAGTCACTGGAATAGGCTGCCCAGGGAAGTGGTTGAGTCACCATCCCTGGAGGTCTTTAAAAGATGTTTAGCTGTAGAGCTTAGGGATATGGTTTAGTGGAGGACTTTTTAGCATTAGGTCAGAGGTTGGACTCGGTGATCTTGGAGGTCTCTTCCAACCTAGACTATTCTGTAATTCTGGGATCCTCTGAACATCCTTGTCCATGCAGAGTAGCTGGAAACTGGTTGAAAGACAGGTAGAGAATCCCAGTGTGTAGAGGAGTCCTGAGTAGCTCAAAGCTTCAAAAGAATATAAAACAGTTTGTAATGGTTCAGGTCAAAGGTCCATTTAACTCTGTACTTTGCCTACTATAGCAGGAAAGTCATGAAAGACCAAGCAGTGCAGGGTAATTTGTCATCTACATATGCTCCTTATCTCCACAACCTGAGTTTTACAGGTTTCCTGAACTGTATGTATGGGTGTAACAGCTCATTTCTCACATGAAGAACTGTCCAGCTCAGTTTCTGAGACCCTGTGAGTTAACTTCTAGTATCCTGTGTTTAATTGCACATTATGTGAAGTACAAGTGTGTGAACAGCCACTATGTGAACCTGCCATCTACCTGTGACCTAATTCTTTGGGGAGTCTCAATGAACATAATAGCTTTGTTCTTAAGACTAGCAAAAAAAAAAAAAAAAGAATGGCAAATCATAGACTGGGAAAAATATGAAAAATTAAACAACAAAAAATTGAAAACAAAAGGACAAACACTGGAAGACTTTAAGCTGAATCATATTACTTGTTATTAGGAAAAGCAAGCCCCAAATCTACAAAATTAAGATATCATTTTGAAAAATTGATGCATTGGCAAAGGAAAAAAAAAAAATACAGAGATTCTAATACTCGATCTGGTGCACTAAATAGTGGAGTATATTTGTTTATTCTCCTGTTAAAATAAGTACTCTTTTAAATATACTTCTGAAGTTGTTGTACCATGCACCTGTTATTTTCATGCTTGTCTGGCTTGGTCTTCAAATATTCAGTCATGGCTGCTCAGGATTTCTGAAAAACAATGAATGCAAGAAAAATGAAGCCATGTGTAGTCACTAAAGCTTGCTTAGGAACATAACCTTTTCCTACAGATAGAACAGAGTATGCAATTTCTAGCATATAAAGTAAGCAATTTGACTTCAGGATTTCTTACCAACAATTGTAAGTGAAGTTAATAACAAACATAAGAAATGCCTGGTTACTAGAGATAAGGAAGCTACCAAACCCAGAGTTGTAAGGGGAATTTAATGAGCTCTCATATTTGATTGCAAGGCAGCAGGATTTGAGTAATAGTGGAATTCCTCTGCTTCATCCAGCTAATTAAATTTTGTGCCAAAGGCAAATGACTAACAGTAGCATGAAAGAACTGTACCTCAGCAAAGAAAGTTGGGCAACAGTGGAGAAAATTGCAATATCTGGTTTTGGCACTAGCAGAGTTTATTTTTTTGCTGGTGTATACTGCCATCACCTCAGGGATGTTCTCAGAGGTACTCTAGCAAAGCGCTCCAGCAGCACATTTATGTCTCTCTGTCAGAGAGAAAGGGGAATTGGAGCAGAAAGTGAGGGAGAGGAACTTCAGAGCATGGAGAGAAAGAAGAGTCTTAGTGTACAGAGAAGGAAGAGCAAAGAAAAAGGCATGAAGAAAAACGACCCATGAAAGGTTAGAGCTCACAAAGAAAGGGCTCATGTGTATAGCAATCAGGGGAGCAGAAAGTCCTCCTAGGTTGACTAAGCATAGCCATTTAAAAGGCATTCAGTCTTACTAGTGATTATTAGTCCTTTGAAACCTATTAATCCTATTTTGAGGCTGTGGAGCACTTTTAGAATTTAAACAGAAAAGCACCTGTATTTTTTCATACATTTTCTTTTGCTTTCTTTCTCTCCTTTCTGTATTTCTTTCTTGTCATTTTTTACCTTTTTCTCCTTTGCATCTTCCCCTTTCTGTTTCCTTGGTTCCTTAGCTCTTCTGTTTCTTGCTACTTTTTATTTAGCCAAAGACTAAAGGGGAAAGGTTTTGTGTCCTTTACTATGAGTATTTCTTGCGTTAGGAGGAGGGGAAGGCAAAAGAAAGAGAGACTCCTGGAGTCTCTCAAGCAAAGCAGAGTATTATTGCATACACAGTAATATAATACATAAAAGGAGTTTAGAAAGGATACAGTAAACACCAGTGTAAGCAGGAGACTTTGGCCTGGGCCCACAAGATCTGCCAGGTAATTGAATTCTCATCAGGCAAAGCCAAACAGCTGTGTGTTCCTCAGAGAAGCTATAGAAACACATGGTCTTAAAAGGAAAAGGGATCTTTCTCCTCTTTATGTTCACAGACATTCTGTCTAAAAGTCAGATTTTCAGTCTTGTCTTCAGCAGATCTCTGTTTTGCAGCTGGAGGTTTGTGGAGTATCTACACTGTAAGACTGTGTGCCAAGCAAGTCCATAGTCCATGGGAAGCCACTGTACAATAAACTAGAGATAAAATTTAAATCATCTAGGTCAGATAGTTAGCTGTAGGCATCTTTAGTCTTTCTGCAGTGTGTTTGTGGTTAGGGTTGACTTAGATATAGATATGAGGGTGCCAGCCTCAAGCATTTGTCCATTAGGCCCCGATTTGCAGAGTACACACTCCCAAGTTGCATGATGCAGCTGCAGCAACAAGCCTGCACAGCCCCTTCATTCACAGTGCAGTTGGAACAAGTCCTGGCTCAATTTGTGTCTCAATTAAAAATACATAATCAGAAGGCAGTGCAGAAATCCTATCCCAGGTTGCTCCTCCTTTATTCTACCGTTAGTCTTTCCTTTTGCTCCATCACCAGACAGACAATTACTTAAATGGTTATGGTCCACATTAAATTTTTCCAACCTAAACGATTCTATGATTCTATAAAATGTTGAACCTGTGAATGTGGTGCATTGTAGTGAGGGACATTTTGTCAGCCAGAAGCTTCCTGTCCTCTGACTGTTCCAGGTATTTGCCATCCCAACAGAGAATAATCTTTCCCTGGGCAACAGTTTGGAGACCAAAGTCACAAGGCACACAGGAAATTGTTCTGGATCAATTTTAGCCTATGTATGTATAAACAGACAGGTGCTTACATAGCACTTTTTAAATCAAGGCTGGTATAGTAAAGACATTCACAATGAAGAATCAGGAGTACTATGAAATGTGAGAGCAGTATGGACTGTAACATGCTGGGATGAAGGTCAGCTTGCCAATTTTCTGTAAGATCTCTATGATCTAAGTGCCTGATTGAGACAAGGTGTTCCCAGCCTATTCAATGTAAGCTGAAGCCATGAGAGGTTGAGAGGCTCAGGACTATATCCTTTCCAATCAAAAAAAAAAAAAAAAAAAAAAAATACACAGCCACACAGGGCTGGGGAACTAGTCAAGCAACATTTGTGGAATTCACAAAAGGCAAAATGCTATTCTCCATAGTATGCATATTTATTTTGATGTGGTTGTCTGTGGGCAACAGGGTATGAAAACAAGCCACACAACTGACATTTACACTATGGCAACTTTACTGTGGTCTGTCAAGGAGGAGAGATCTGAGTGCGAATATAGCTAACTTCACTCACATTGACGTTCCTCTTCATTACTAGGTGTAAATGAGGACAAGAGCTGAACAATTGTATTAACATCTTTGCAGTAACAATTGGAATATTGTTTTCCCATCTGTTTTTTCTTCTTTTTTTTTATTATTTTAATAAATACAATAAATACTTATTACTACACCACTTTTTCTCATATATCCTACATTTGAAGAAGACAGAATACAGATTTCTTTCTTTTTTTTTCTCTTTTTTTTTTTTTTTTTTTTCCACAGAGCTAGAAAAGTAATAAGCTATCACAGTAGTCCTGCATGTGTTTATACTTTTACATGGGAAGGGAAATGCATTTCTGATAGGCAGGTTAACCACTGGATCAAACTACTTTTGGATTCTGTGTTCCCTGAGTTCTTCAAATAATGACTGTAAACCTCACCAGAAGATCTGCTTTATTCAGATACAAGCTACTGGTCTCTACATTAATAATTAGAAAATATTATTTTACTAGATCATTTGATTGTCTCATATTCATAAAATAAATTAATGTATGATATCAATATTGAGCAGAGAAAATAAAAGGTTCCTGTTTCTCATTTATATCTAAATTCTATATAATAATTCTATATACGAAGTTGTGTGATAGTAACAATAAAATTTGTTAGGCATTTTCCTAAGAAATATAATATTTTGGTGGTAAATGTTATGTTGAAAAATAATAATGGTTTCAACAAAAATGAAAGTGCGAAAATAGAGAAAACACATCGAATTTGATTCAAAACAGAAATAATAAAGATTCACGGATAATCAGTAGATAATTGGCACTAAATATATATATTTACATATACATATAAAAGATGATAATTTATTATTTAATCAAATCAAATAAATAAAATAAATTTAAAAATTTAAAAAATAATCAAATCAAATAAAATTCTTAACTGAAATTTATTATATGTATTTCACTTGTGTATGCTAACATTAAAATATGTATGAAAGAATAAGATCTCTAACATAAGAAATAGAGATACTACTTATAGCACTCAGACAGGATAGTGGGTATCTAGGTTTAAATAGCTGTTTCAAATCTAATGGTTAAATAATCTCATCATCCTTGAAAGTTCTTGGCTTTCTGTCATTTAAAAAACAGGGTAAAATTGAAAACTCAATAAATGAGAACTATTTCCTACCTTTGCTTGCCATAAAGCTTTCATCGCAAAATAAAAATATTTTATTTCACAAGCCTATGGAGTTTCATTTGTTTTGACTTGGGCATTGTGTAGCTGCTGTTTTTCTCTATAATGGAAGTATCTATTTAATGTGGAAAAGCAGCTTTGCTCTACTTGTATTTTATTTCCAAAATTCAAAGTAATTGTCATACTGAAAGAGGTGTTCTTAGCTTGATATCTCTTCTTTGACAGTGGCCATTGCTCAATGCTTTAGACAAAAAAACGAGAAAATCAATGATCAATTACGTCATCCCTCTAATTTGTTTCCTTTAATTCCTATTAGTTAGTGGTTAGCATACATGTAGTTTGAGTTTTTACATCACTTATGTGTTGCTTATCCTGTCTGATTCATCTGTGATATTCCTAATCACCATTCAGGTGTTTAGTCTCCTTAAGAATCCTGTTACGTTCCCAATCTTAACATCCTGTGGCAATGAGTTCCACAGGTAATTCATAGTTCCCAAAAATCATAAAATAGAATGGCTTGGGTTGGAAGGGACCTTAAAGATCATCTAACTCCAACCCCTCTGCCAGGGATGCCACCCACTAGACCAGGTTGGCCAAAATCCCATCCAGCCTGGCCTTAAACACCACCAGGGATGGGGCATCCACTTCTCTGGGAAACCTGTGCCAGTGCCTCCCTACCCTTACAGTGACGAATTTCCTCCCAGTGTCTAGTGTAAATCTATCATGTTTTAATTTAAGACCATTCCCCCTTCTTCTATCATTATCTACCCAAGTAAAGAGTCCTTCGCCATTCTTTATATAATACCCCTTTAAGAATTGAAAGGCCACAGTGAGGTCTCCCCAGATCCTTCTATTGCCCAGGCATAATATCCCCAGCTCTCTCAGCATTTCTTCATAAGAGAGGTGCTCCAGCCCTCTGATCATCTTTGTGGCCCTCCTCTGGACTCCCTCTAACAGGTCCACATCCTTCTTGTGCAGAGGGTCCCAAACCTGGATGCAGAACTCCAGGGGGTTCTCACAAGGGCAGAGTAGAGAACAATCACCTCCCTTGACCTGCTGTTCATACTTTTTTTGATGCAGCCCAGGATGCAATTGGCTTTCTGGGCTGCAAGCACACGCTGCTGTCTCATGCCTTTCATCCACCAGAACTCTCAAGTGTCTCTCTGCAGTGCTGCTCTCAATGAGTTCTTCTCTCAGTCTGTACTCGTGTCTGGGATTGCCTCAGCCCATGTGCAGCACATTACACTTGGGCTTGTTGAACCTCATGTGGTTCACATGGGGCCACTTCTCCAGCCTGTCTAGGTCCCTTTGAATGGCATCTCTTCCTTCTGTTGTATCAGTTGCATCACTTGATGTCATCTGAAAATTTGCTGAGGGTGCACTCAGTCCCATCATCTATGTCATTAAACGAAAGATATTGAAAGATATTGAAAAATACTGGTCCCAAGAGAGACCTTTGAGGGACACTGCTCATCACCGACCTCCACCTGGACATTGAACCATTGACCACTACTCTCTGTGTGCAGCCGTCGATCCAGTTCCTTATCCACCAGATGGTCTACCCTTCAACTCCAAACCTTTCCAATTTAGAGATTAGGATGTCATGCGGGACTGTGTCAAAAGCCTTACAGAAGTCCAAGGAGAAGACATCGGTCAGTCTTCCCTTGTCAGTCACTCCATCATAGAAAGCCACCAGATTGATCACGCATGATTTGCCCTTGGTGAAGCCTTGCTGGTTGTCCCAGATCACCTCCTCATCCAGCATGAGCTTTAACATTGCCTCCAGGAGATTTTGTTCCATGATCTTGCCAGATCATTAAATGAAATATTTTAATCAACCAAAATTTTGTTGCCTTTTAATTTTAAACCATTCCCTATCAGTTCTTATGTTGTAGGGAAGAACACAAAAAGAGTTTTCTGACATTGGCACTAGCAGTAGGTCTGGATTTGATTTACATCTTTGTTCCCAATTCAGGAAAATTTAGCCATTCACTGGATTGAAAAAACTGGATCACATTATCTTCTGGAGTGTTTTGAAAACTATGATCACTCCTTTTCTCTCTGACCCAATATGAACTTCATGGGCAGAGAGCAGTCTCCTTGGGAACCCATGGTTAAATTAGGAAGGTGATGGGAAAAGAACTTTCTAACCTTAGAGGTGGGGAAATGAATTGTGTTTAGGTTTACAGCACTTTGAGAACATCACTAGGTCATGTTGTGAAGAGAAAACTGAAGGAAAACCTAATTATGAAACTCAGTCAGTTACACGCATGAGTTGCCTTGCAGGATCCTAAAAGACACTACAGCAACAGCCATGATTTCAACCAGAACTTGGAAACCAAAAATCTTTTAGAATCAGGGCATCAACTGGTCAGCACTGAAATGGAATAATATGCAAACAGATTTCGAGACATCCTGGGAACTTCAGCAAAAAGTTTTCCTTCATTCTTTTAGTATTGTACTGGATGGACAGCCTCAGAGGGTGTGTTTTGAACGTCTATATTTTGGATGCAAATGTAGAAAATAAAATATGTTGAGTTCCTACATAATTTTGTGGATGAAAGTTCAGACTGAGGAATACATTAACATTCATAACTCTTATTTAGACTCTAAATGTTGAACAACACTAAAGCCAGAATGTTCATTGCTTTTCCACTAACATTATTTCCATCAGTAAGTGGAAACATAACTACACACCTACATCATACATGAAGTATGGAGGTACCGTAATTCATATTTCATGTGGATAAATCTCTCACAGAGCAGTAGACCATGAATGAATAGTGTATTTTGAATATATTGAATATATATTTGAATATATTGAATATATATTATGGCAAATTGCATATAATTTGTGTATTTTTACATGTATTGTTTTTATAGAGATACAGTTGTCTTATAGCCTCAAAAGAGGTGAGAACAAACATGATTTTAGAGTCTCAAGCCTGTAGGTTTGAAGAAGATGGTCTCTCATCCTGTTCTGACACTGTCAGGAGGGAGGGTGGGAGAGTTTTTTTTGTTGTTGTTGTTTTTCTTATCAGACCTTTTAGGGAAACATTGAAAGATTTTGAAAAGCCAAATACTATTCATATGATTTTGTTTTCTGGGGTAACTGGGGGGGGGGGGTGGGTGGGACAGTTAAATAGTTAAACTGACCAGATACAAAAAGGTAGATTTGCAGGATTCAGCTCCCATTTTGGCACCTAAATAAGTGGCCAGATTCTTCAGATTCTGAAAACTCTTGGCATCCAGAGGGTTCCAGTAAGACCAGTTTACTGGGAACAATGGCAGCTACTGCATGCCAAGCCTTTTTCAGAACCTGGTCTTTGTGCCTGACCAGTTTCACTTCTCCTATATGGTCAATTAATGAGTTCATTTTCCCTGGTATTCATATGGGCCTTTGACACATCAATGAGGGGAAAAAAGAAAGGTTTCCAAAGAAGAAACACAGTAAAGACTAGCAAAGGCTTAGGAACAGCAATACTTCTAGACTCAATTTTGAACATGCTATTCATGCCAATAAAAATATTTGTTGAGGTCTGGTACTCTTTCAGATAACCTTCTGCTAGTTTCCAGCTCCAAATCTGAGTGAACTTCTGCTGCCGCCTGTTGAGTTACATGAAATAGATGTACATAGTATTTGGATGTATGAAATAGATATAAATAATAGCAGTCCTGGTATATAATGGAGCTATTGCTTATATAGGAGAGACCCATACACTTTCCTCTGAGAAAAGTAAAAGCTCCTCTGAGCTCTGCACTTAAGCTTGGTAAAGGAGCAGCCTCAGCAATGTTAGTTTATTTTTGTTACAATAGGATTAGAAGAAAAGCTACTACAAAAGATTCAGAATGTAATGACACTCCTGATGCTTTCACTTTTGATGTCTTAAAAGCTGTCTTTGCTTTATATGCTGCTGGCTCCATTGCAGACTCTGGGGCATTAGCGTAAGTGAACATGCAAGGAAAAGGAAAATCAATCTCCAGCCTCGGATAATGGCACTGCTGGTGCAGATGGTCACTAAATGCCAGAGGTATGTAGGCTTCAGTCTAGGGTTTGAGTAGCAGAGATGGTTCCCAGTGGAAAAGAAAGAGGAAATGTGAAAAAATAAGGAATGTCCTTCTCCTTATTGGGATCATATGCAGTTCAGTGCACTGACGTTTAGTATTTGACTGTAGGCTGCTCTGCTTTCACAGCTTGGTGCAGGGTTAGGGAAGGCTCATTTTTGTTTGTTTTAATTCTATGTTCAATTTCTGTCTCTTTTAAGTCTCAGATATCACAGCTCATACTGGAAAGTGTCAAATGCATGGCCAATGTCCATGATGATGAATTGCAATGTTGTGTGAGTTACACAGGAGAGCGCTATTGTGTGCATTTTTTTTCATGTAATTTACTGGGAAATACGCCTTGTTTGGGACATACAGTCTTGGAAAATATAATTTATATACATGCAGCTGACCTTTTCCAGGGGTTTCACAGAGTTTTTGTTATCAATTGCAATAATAAATGCCAGTGTTTTTATGAATAGGAAAAAGATCAAAACTTCATGAGCACAATTCCATAGACTTTAAATAAAAAATACATATTTAGGAAATAAATAAAATTTTGAAAACATATTTCCACTTTCCCACTTACCTCAACTGGTAATTTGTAATTTTCTTATGAATATTTTCTTATGAATAAAATCCAAAATCGTCTTTTAATAATGTATTTATTTTTCATGGTGTTTTATTATTGCTATTGTTTAAAATGGTCTTAAAATTATATTTTAAAATATGCAATAGGGAATTTATATACACACTTTTCATTACTTATATTTGGAATATATCAGTACATAAGTTTGGGCAGGAACTACTTAATTCATCCTGGAATTTTTGGGAAGTTCTTCTATCTGCTGTCATTTTGGAGTTTGGGGTATCATTTTACACAGATCAATGCAAACATTTACTCATGTACATTCATTGGGAAGAAATCTCATAAGATGGCACTGATTTCCTGAAAAGTTGATGGAGAAAGACAGGGAGCAATTCAAGAGCTTCTTCAAGAGAAGAGCCCTTCCCTTCCCTTCCCTTCCCTTCCCTTCCCTTCCCTTCCCTTCCTTTCCCTTCCCTTCCCTTCCCTTCCCTTCTCTTCCCTTCCCCTCCCTTCCCTTCTCTTCCCTTCCCCTCCCTTCCCTTCCCATTTTATTTTATGTATGCCTGCTAGAGGGCTTTACTAGGTCTTCTGAAGCAACACTTTAAGTCCTGATGGAAAAAGGTGCACTGGAGTAACCACCTGGGGCTGGCACTATGCCTGTGCTCCATTGCTAATACTTCAAATTGCTAATACTTAAAAAATCATGCACACATATTTACTGAGATGTGAGTGCTGGCCCCAGCATAACACAATGCTTTGAGTAGGTTGGATTTCTCCAGTTTCTCTTGTTGCAGGGCTTCTCACATACTGCTATTTCACTTAGAAGTTTGAGGAAGGAAAGAAAACATCTGGAGCAAAGGCAGAGGGTACAGAGGTTAACGACTGATGGAAAATTCTCTAGTTACCTCCAATTCAGTAGCCACCAGGACTCCACTAATTCTGCGTTCCTTTCCACAGAAAAACTCACTCACACATTCACAATACTATCAGCACTCTGTGTCAAAATGCCAGAGCCCCTTCACTTTATTGTAGCAATCTGGGTGTCAAGTCTATTTTGTGTACCTTGGACCAGACTACGAGTATGATGCACCAGTCAGTGAGCAGCAGAGGAACTGGGTTCTCAGCTTGACGTGGGAGCTCACTGGTCCCAGGAGCACAATGGTGATAAAACAGCACACAGAATCACACAGAATCACACAGAATCGTCTAGGTTAGAAGAGACCTCCAAGATCAACCCGAGTCCAACCTCTGACCTAATGCTAACAAGTCCTCCACTAAACCATATCCCTAAGCTCTACATCTAAACGTCTTTTAAAGACCTCCAGGATGGTGACTCAACCACTTCCCTGGGCAGCCTATTCCAGTGCCTAACAATCCTTTTGGCAAAGAAGTTTTTCCTAATATCCAGCCTAAACCTCCCCTGATGCAATTTTAGCCCATTCCCCCTCGTCCTGTCACCAGGCACGTGGGAGAATAGACCAGCCCCCACCGCACTACAGCCTCTTTTAAGGTACCTGTAGAGTGCGATAAGGTCGCCCCTGAGCCTACTCTTCTCCAGGCTGAACAGTCCCAGCTTCCTCAGCCGCTCCTCGTAAGACTTGTTCTCCAGACCCTTCACCAGCTTCGTAGCCCTTCTCTGGACTTGCTCAAGCACCTCCATGTCCTTCTTGTAGTGAGGGGTCCAAAACTGAACACAGTACTGGAGGTGCGGCCTCACCAGAGCCGAGTACAGGGGGACAATCACTTCCTTAGTCCTGCTGACCACACTGCTTCTTATGCAAGCCAGGATGCTGTTGGCCTTCTTGGCCACCTGAGCACACTGCTGGCTCATATTCAGCCGACTATCAACCAAAACCCCCAGGTCTTTCTCTCCCAGGCAGCTATCCAACCACTCATCTCCCAGCCTGTAGCTCTGTTTGGGGTTGTTGTGCCCCAGGTGCAGGACCCAGCACTTGGCCTTGTTGAACTTCATACAGTTGGCCTCGGCCCATCGGTCCAGCCTATCCAGATCTTCCTGCAGAGCCTTCCTACCCTCCAGCAGATCGACACACGCACCTAACTTGGTGTCATCTGAGAACTTACTGAGGGTGCACTCGATCCCCTCATCCAGATAATTGATAAAGATATTAAAGAGAACTGGCTCCAGTACTGAGCCCTGGGGGATTCCACTAGTGACTGGCCTCCAACTGGATTTGACTCCATTCACCACAACAGCAGAAACCCTCTCTTCAGCTGCTGCCCCTGAGTTGGGAAATGAGCTTTCTAAAATTGTCCATGTCATACTATCAACTTCTGATCCAGGAAACCTCCCCACTATACTTCTTCCAGTATTGATTTTAGTAGTGAGAATAAGCTTCCCTTGGACTAAGTGATTTTAGAGGTAGCAAAACATGTTTTTTAGGGAAACTATGCAAACTCTGTTTCAAGCTTCTGCTTTCTCTGTTTAAAGGAAGTTTTATATTGTACATACCCCTTTTCCTTTGGTCCATTGGAAAATGTCAAAATGAAAATGTAACATAATTTAAAATAGAGATGGACCCTTTTTGTCCTTTTAGACAAGCTACAGTACATAATATAGATTTTTTTTTTTTTTTTTCATCTTGGCTTCCAAATTTTGCCTTCTTTTAGCACATTAACTCTGGCAGCACCATGTTTTGCCAAGGCAGGCAGGCTGCCCTGGATTTATCTACCCCTCTGAAATCAATAAAATAGTAATGAAGCAACAATTGAGCTCTCACACTACAGATTCAGATCCCATGCTGGCTTTGTGTACCAAGAGATTTTGCAGCAGCCAGATTTCCATTTAACGCATTTCCTCATTTTTTCCTCTTTCTCCTGAACACTCCCACATTGCAGCTCACTGCCCTCTTTCTCATCTGCTCCCTTCCTTTCATGTGGTGGCTGGCTGGAGAGCTGGTGCAAAATACCAGCTGTTCAAAAGGTGGCCAGGCCAGGAGGGGCAATGACTGGCACTGTGGGTTCATGAAGGCTGGAGATGAGGTCCCTTGTGCACATTTCAGTCTGGAAGTCACTCCCTGTCAGTTTACAGAGGTGTGTGGTACACATAGCATGACCAACATGATGTCATTATCTAACAGGAAAGGTGCCATGCATATTTTTGCATATTAGGAGGCATTCCAGGACACCAAGGAGAAGGGAATGGGGAGTGGGGCATTAGGTTGCCTTGCAGACGGTGATGCAAGCACCTAAGAGCTACTACAGAAAGGAAAAATAAATAAAGAAGGAAGGAAGGAAGGAAGGAAGGAAGGAAGGAAGGAAGGAAGGAAGGAAGGAAGGAAGGAAGGAAGGAAG
>CM021699.1:104965307-104978424 GCA_011074415.1 Stictonetta naevosa | reverse complement strand
TAAAACCTTCATTAATTTAAAAGGTGTAATTATCCACAAAGTATTTCAAAATAGTGGCCATGCAGTTACAATAAATTAAAAAAAAAAAAAATCTTTTTTTTTTTTTTTTAAATTCTAGAAACATTGGTGCTATTGATCTGTTTTCTAAAGGAGAAACAGAATCATAACATGTTGATGTTTAGATAAGAGGCTTCAAACTTTTATGCTCTACATCAAATAGTTGAAACTAATATTCCAACTAAAATAATATTATTTTTTTATATGACTACTTGTATTGAAGCTTTTGTTTCCTCTCTCAGAAGTTTGCCAGATCGGTTTTTCAAGCATCCTGCAAACTGTACTTTTTAGAAGTTCAAAATTAAGATAATATTTCCATACTTATTTTGTGAAAGAGTATCTCCAAAGATACACCTTAGAGATGTTAAATAAGTTAAATTAAAATATAGCAAACAAATTTGGAGTCAGAAACATGGTACTCTTTTTTATAAAGTTTCCAGCATTTTTTCAAGAGAGACTCCTGGAAAAATGGCAGAGGCTGATTTTTGCTTCACATGTACTGAACTGTGCAAGAACTACAGGAATAAATAAGAGTGCCTTGCTAACCTAACTAAATTAGTAAATATGTTAATGTTCATTCTCTTTTCTTCATTTGCTTACAACTTATAGCATGTTCTGAATTGTCCTAGATCATTGATTCAGTGCAAAAGATAAAAACTTTTCTTATGGCTTCTGTAGAGAGTCTTTAGATTATGTCTCCTTTAAAAGTTATGAAGTGTTCACAGACTATTAAAGCTAGGTCTTGGTACCACAATCCAGAATGAACTTCTAGAAAGTAAGAGGGGGGAAGAATAAAGCTAGTGACAACCTGCAAAGGGCCAGCAGTTTGAGAGGAGATTAAGACACTGCTGAGCAGAACAAAGTACAGACAGCTGGGCAAGGAGATCGTCACAGGGAGGAGGCTGCTAGGGTTCCTCCCTATAGAATCTGCTGTATGTCAGCATATCACACATGGCACTGGGCTGACAGCATGGTTGCAGGGAAGAGCTCACCCTGCCTTATCCAGTGCGAGTCAAAATCTTTATTTAAAAACTATCTCGTTCTAGATTTTTTAAATTATTTTAATTAAAACTAGCTTTATAACTTAGTAATCCTACCCCTATTAGTTTGTTGAAAGAGAAAAAGGCTTTGCAGTTCCATATTAAAAAATACTGGTCTCACATATACATATGCTCTTATTGTATGAGTGCTTTCTATTCATCCCCAATAAAGCTATCTATGAAGATAACCTATGCAACTGGACAAGATCTCTTCTCTTTTTGTCTTCCAATTGTTTCTCATGCAAATGTAGCACTTTTCTAAGTTTCAGGTTACTGTCTCACCGTATTTTCACATCCCTGCAGCTGCTGAGTAACCAACTTGTGATCCTGTTGTAGACTGCACATTTTCCAGGAAATGAAGACCATTTGCCTGAGACAGCAGCTGGTTCAGTGCTTCTAAAGTAGATTTCCCTGCTGTGTAGTTAGCATTTGTCCTCACAAGTAATGGCTACGACCATCTTGTCACACAGTGTGCAGCAGCCACAATATACTTCTCTAACAAGGTAATCACTTTGAGCCTGATATCAGCTTGTATGTGGTGTAGTGGTGACCCCAGAATATGGACTTTTTCAGGTAATATTACTTTTGGGGGATTCCGAAGTGCTAGATGATGTATAAGGACATATTTTTTTTCAAGCTTCTGTGCCATGCCTGGCATAAAATAAAAGGTTAAGACATTTTATCAGTAGTGTTACACATAGTGCCCATCTAAACCTATTATTACTCAATGTTAGTGCCCAAGGCAAAAGTTTTGGCCAACTTCTGCCTGGGCATGATGCCATCCTGACAGATGGGTATGAGTGTAGACAATCAAGAAAGTGTATTTGTTCATCAAATAAGAGTGGTTGGGGCATTTTTCCCAGCTGACAGTTTGAAAACAGCTGTCTTCCTTTAGCATGTTTTTTCTAGTTAAAAGGTCTGTGATATTAGTAATTCTTCTCTGGACTATGCAAATTGTCAATAAATGAAAAAGTCATTTTATAATTGGCTATGTTTACTATGTTTGAGACTACTTTTAAATAGTGGCCTGAAATAAGCATTTATTTTTGCTTCCAGAATTAGGAAAAGTGAGAAACAAGTGTCAATGACTCATCTCAGTTACAATTAAACAGAGCTCACAGATGTGTTCTCAGTTTTTAGGCAACATTGTGAAACCAGCTGCCCTCTCTGTTCCTTGCTGAGGTGACTGGGAACCACAATACCTGCACTCTGTTCTCAGCTCTTCTGTTGGTGTGCTCCCTAACCCTGAACAAGATGTTTTGTTTCTGTTACTTGGAGAGGAAGCAATATGAAATACTTACCTTTGTTTTCCAATTAAGTGACTTGCTTGATTCTCTTAGGAAAAAAAAAAAAAAAAAAAAAAAAAATCAGATAAAGTCCTTTATGATCTACAGATGAGTTTCAAAATCTTCTTTCTTTCCTGCAAACAGATTAACTCTCAAATTTTGGCATTTCAACATCTTCACACATAGCCATGTGATATTTATATTCCTGGGAAAAGATTTTATTCAGCAGCATGAGGGAATGAACAACTCTACATTGACTCAAGTACTAAGACAACCACAGTGGTTATGCTGTTTCACAGAGTGCCATAATGATCTATATGCTCAAGATTTTTATTCTATAGCATACAATGACTGATAGATATCATGTGTTTATGCACTCCCAAGCATAATGGTTCTTCATGAAATTATTTACTCACCATTTTGCTACCCTTTTAGCGCAGGCAGAACAAAATTGTTCCAACTGTAAATTAGTGGTATTTTCTAAAATTAGTAGATTTACATGGGATGAAATAAGTGATGAATATGCCTCAGATTACTGCCACAATGACACTTACGTGTGTTCTGAAGTCTATGCAATTCCAAATTCATTTTGAAGGAGACCCCAGAAAAAGATCTGAGACATGAAATTTCAAGGTTCACATCTCAATGAATATACTTCACTGTAAAAGTTCCTGTGTCATGATATGAACCTTGAGTTCAAGAATACATAACATGCACATACACAAAAAAATAAAAATAATTCACAACATATCATGGTTTCCCACACCAAAACCTTCGAGAGCTGAAATTGCACATAATATTTTGTTTTCCCAGTGTCTAGCACAAGAAGCCCAAGCACAAGAAGAAGTAGAATACATGGGGCCACTTGGCTGTCTTCTTGGGATTGCAGTGCTCAGTTTACTTCGGAAACATTCTGTTATATCTATCATACATCCACATTTGGACCATAATCTCCCCCTCCAAGAGCTTGAATATTTACAGTGAGAACCCCAGGGAATCAAAGTCTTAATTCACATGGCTATTTTCCCACAGGTTTAATGGGGAATATCTTTGCCCTTGAAAGTCTGCCAGGTCTGAGCCAGGCTATGCAGCATTTATATATTACAGGGCACCCACTGAGTGATCTCAGGGATGAGCATGCCACATTTGTCCTTGCCATTCCCACCAACATATGCAGCTACTGACTTCATCAGTGAGAGGCAGGCATTCGCCATAGTCCTGTACACGACAGTGAGTAAAGTGTCCACCAGGATGGCCTTGTTCCTATGTACTGCCACACTCCTGGTAGTGTTTGTGCCAGGGAAAGATGTCGATCTACTTCCATCATAAGAAGCTGCTGATTTTCCTGAGAGCCCTGGAATGAGGGAAATGCTGAAAAGGGGGACCTCAGGTGAGCATGGAAAGGATAATTGGGCAGGACTGGGACAGTGGGGTACTACTGCCTCTCTGGTGAGTGAGACACAGACTCATGCTGGTGTTGAAGTAACTGACAGAGAGAACAAAATGTCCCAGGAAAGGGAAATGAATCTTATGCATTTTTTATTGACTATATTTTTAGCAGCATTTAGAGGATATTAGGTTACTGTACCACAAGCACACCTGGGCAAAATGGTGAAAGGCCAGAAGTCACTGTTCTTTGTTGTCTTTCAGTGTTGGGTCACTCTGATCTGGACATGTATGGAAGGGTGACCTTTTTCCAGCATTCCTGAATTATCTGAAGATATTTTAGGAGAACCATGGATCATCAAGGAAGAAGGGTAAAGGCAAATGTTTATTTTGCAGACAGAAAGACTTTAGTCTCTAATCCTTTTTTTTTTTTTTTTTTTTTTTTTTCACATTCACAACTATGCTTAAAAGGGAAGCTTCTCCCAGTTTCATGGGCAAAATAGATTCAGGACCACCCAGAGAGCTTTATTCCCTTCCCCTTGTCTAAATCACACAAAGAAAAATAAACAAATGAACACAACATTTGCCTTCTCATCCCTTCTTTTCACTAAAGGGTCAGGAGGGTCGGGGATCCTTCTTTTGCCATCTCTGGACACCCTCACTCTCTTCAACAACCAATCCCAATGGATCACGGCCTTTGAAATCTTAAATCCTTTAATCAGTTTCTCCAACTTTCTCTGTTGGCTTCTTTATGTCACATTCCTGGGCTAATTCAGGTACCTTCATACAGCATAGGATTTGGATGACAGAAAACACATGGAGAAGTACAAGTCCCGAGATCTGTACAAGTGGTGGGCTGATTATCCTTAGCTTCATTAAGGTTGCTTAGCAACATGAGCTTGTATTAATCATGTCAGAGCAGCCACATCCTGACAAGCTATCTGCACTGCCAGGATACAGACCCTTCCCGCACACTGCTGAGAAACAGTTCCCATGAACTGTCCCTCTGAAGTCAGAGAGGCAATTGGTGAGTGAAAATTTATACTTGTCGAAAATTTCAAGAAGAATATCTTCATTACAGAAACGAGTCCAACAGGAAAAGGAATATAAGATGTTATATAAAGAAGTTTTTTCAGTGACCACAAATGAAAGACATGAAGAACAGCAACTGAAATATTAAATAGTGTGGCAAGGTGAGCTTGGTAATTAATTAATGGGTAAAGAATTCCCGAATAGATCACTGACTGCACAGTCCACCTATTTGCTGTGCCTGGAAAGATGAAGCCAATACATTCTTACAAGATTCATCGCTGAGTCTATAGTCATCATTTCTAGCTGGATTTTTTTCCATTTGATAATTTTATACTATTAATCAGAGCTCATCAGATACTGCAGAAATAGCATACAAGAACTTTGGGTTAAATTCCAAACAGCTTCCTCATGCCTTTCTATTCCTTATTAATATGATTATGTTGCACTTACTAATGATCTTTTTTTTTTTTTTTTATCTCAACCATTTAATGATTTAAAATTACCAGCCATTCAGCGGAACAGTACCTAAAGACACATTGCAGTGCAGAGCCACTGAAAAGAGGATTACTGTTAGCTTGGTCATACTTAAAGATATGAGTATGAAAATAACAACTAAATCAGAGACAACTGAAACAAGGTTTTATTTAGTTTGTTTGTTTATACAATTTTGCTGAGACTTCAAATATTTTCAGATAAAGATCATTTCAGGTCATTGAATACTATATGTATATTCCCACAAATGCTTACTGGGAAGGAAGACTGCACTTGGCCTACTGTTCTGCAGCACAAAGCCCAGATCTCTGAATCTGCATTAGATTTAATAAAATATCTTAGCTCTGTGTTTTTGTTTATTATTTTTCCACTAGCTGTAAAACTAAGAGAGTGGAGTTTCATTTGGCGCTCAATATGTAGAGTATAGACTGTAAATCTGAGTGGTCAGGGACTGCCTCATTCTGTTCATGTTTATGCAGCAAATAAATTAAATAATATTATTTCTAAAGGAACTTGGGCTGACCAATAATTTTTAGCAGCTGAACATCTGAAATATTAACAGAAAAGTAACTTTTGAAAGTGATGTGTTTACTAATACAAGGGGTAGGGCTAAATTCATAGGTATAGAGAATTAGGTATGGAGAATTTCTGTTTTATTAATAATACCATATACCACATTTTTCAGGTTTTAAGAGATGTTAAGTTGCATGCTAAATGTATCTGCCAGATTTCAAATTGAATATTCATTTCTTGGCAGACAGGACAAATCACTTTTAAGATAATGTAAATCTGAAAATTGAAACAATATGTGTATATTGTGTACCAACATTTTAGATCACTATTATATCAATAATGGCTCAATTTATTCGTAATAAAATATTATATTACATCAGTGTAGGTATTAATAGATATATGTATATGCATCAGTATATGTATAACATGAATAAAACTTTCATTTTTCTATCTTAGGATCTCAAAGGTCTTTTCATACAGAAAAGCTGTCCATGTTCTTCCTACTTTTATCTCAGCTGATCTTTAATATTAGGTATTAGGATAAGATTTTATTCCAAGTAGGTCATCTGAGTCTGTCACTTATGGGAGACACTACTTTCATATGAGTAGTGTATCCATGCCCAATGTCTGTTAGAACACTTGAGGAGATGTGTCTACGTTCTTATTACGTTAAGAGAATTCTGAAGTGGAAAGGTATTTTCCTGTTAACTTAAAATATGTAGAAACTATCTAGCAGAGTAAGTATATGATGACCTGCTGACACACACCACCTCAGTGACCAGGTCTGACACTTGTAGGGCTCAATCTTCCATCTATTCCTGTTCAAGAGGGGCATGATCTCATTAAGAGCAGAGTATTTTCACCTCCTCATCCTACATCCAGGCAACATGTGCTGCCCTTTACTAGCTGGATGTACAATGGTTTAGGAAAACTGAAATGAGAAGAAGAAAAGTGTAGGGAAATGGGAAAAGTTGGAGTTAAAATAAAGAACCTTTGATACACTTACTCATTAACAGTAGTTAATTGAGTGCTAAATACAGGGGAAAAAAAAGTGCAGAATATGAGAAATGATAGCAGAAAAAAAAAAAAATGTCTTGTTGTAGGAGAGATAATGGTATGTCAAACCCAGGGGGAATAACCATGCCAATCAGACCACAGATTTTGGAAATTGTGAGAAGCTGTAAACTTAAAACATTTGGATCAATGGCTAGATAGTGGAAAGTACCTTGTGGAATTAGAAACTATATAAGAACTGTTTAGCTGTTCCATAGTTACCCTTAATCCTGGCAAAATTGTGAATTGGTGAAAATAATTCAGAAAAATTCACCTGACACTTATTCAGTTTACCAGGCATAACAACAAACGTATCCTTTCAACAAGATAGCTGTACAACAGCTGGATGGGAGAAAAGAGCTGGAATTATTTCTGCCTGTGCCACTTATTAAAAACTCAGAGTCACTGGAAATAAGGATCACTGACTCTGTAAAACCCCAGAGAACTACAGGACTCTGGGAACTGAGTATTTACTCAGTTAACGATATAACAGAGCAGGCAAGTTATCTTGGGTGACTTGTGACATCTCTCTGTCCAAGCAAGGACTTTCTTTCTCTTCTCTGAGTAAGCTGAGACTTCATTTTTTTCAGTCAGGGTGACCTTGTATAGAAGACCTGATTCCACACCCCAAATCATCAGGAAAATAAAAACAAAAAAGCAGGCAAACAAACAAACAAAACCCAGACTGTTTGTGCATAAAATATTTTGAAAATAATACAAATCAAAATGTCTTTCTCTTCTTTCTTTCCATCTCATGTGTATGCTTTGATTGGGAGTATTAAAAATACTGATGTATAAATAATTTTGAGTTATGCAGAGCTATGAATTATCACAACCATCCTTCTAGAGCTTTCTCTTGAATGGAAAAGTTTTTTCTACCTTGTAACTGCTCTCATCATGGAGGGAAAGCCATCAGATTTCCTCTCTCTCTGTGTCCTCTGTGATCCTTCCCCTGTAGATCTCACTGGAGAGCTCACCCCTGAGACATTCTCATGGTGGTGGGAGTGGAGGAGAGCAGAGCTCTCCAGCTCCACCCTCTTCCAAAGGAAATGTCATGAGAAAATGTTTTCTTGAGGTCTTTCCTGTTAACATGCTATGAGAATACTTGCAATCAACTGTGCGTTTTTATGGCATTTTGACTGGAAGTAATGTGAGAACGTTATTTCTCACATTATTTCCAGTAGAAATACCCTGAGAACATTGTTGTTTGTGATATTTCTATGAAATGTTCTTAGAGATTGTTTGTGACTAAAGTTGCCTTTATAAGTTTTTGTGTTTTTTTTTTTTTCTTTATTCCATCAGAAATATGGTAGCATCTAATGTCTCTCCAGTTGTAGTATTTCTTTTAGCATTAACCCTCATCCAGATTTGTGCCAAATGAAGCCTTAGCTGAAATACACGATATGTTTCTTTTGTGCCCAGAGATCTATCCAAACTGAATCAAAGGTTAAGACACCAGATTAAAATCAACAGCAATTGGAGTATTTATAGGATTTCTTTCTGAGATGAAGATGTTTCGTCTGCCCTTTCTGTTTCAAAGTGGACCTACAATATGTTTGAATAAAACTGTGGAGGAATAAAGACCAGGAAGAACAAAGACCACATACTCTAATTTTTATTTTTTTTAAAAAAAGGAAAAGACATTCTAATTAAATCAGAATGAAAACACGAGGATGCCTTTGCTTTCAGAGAAACAAGTAAGCGACCTAGAGAACCTTATAACTTGGCAGTCTACACATCATTAAAAAAACAACCCACATCTTTAAAAGAAAATTAATCTTGGAAAAAATAAGAGGTGTCAAGTCAATCAGCTGTTTATGCCATTTCCTCCAATCCTGATGTTTCTCTCATGAATTATGCACTTTCAGCTGCCACCACTTACATAGGTGGGCCCTTGTGGCATGTTTCCCAGGACCAGCATGTGATTATGGATCATAAAAATGAACATTGCTCTTTCGGTAAAGTCAGAGATGCACAATTCCAACTGCTCCATGTTAGAAATCTCTGCACTATTTGAAAAATAACAGTTGTTATTAAGAACATCTATAGCTATAATAGCCGCAGCCATGAAAACTAATTACCATATTTTCATTTTAAATTGCAACAAAGGAATTAAGAAACAGATGCCCATTAAAAAGGAAAAAGGTAAAGTAGCCACTAACAGTTTCTCAGTAGCCAGAAGGTGGTGCTACATTGTAATACAGTTGCAGGGGGTCAGGTTTGTATCTTTGATAACTTATGCTGTTTGATTCACTTTTTAAAAGTGAAACAGAAGGAGAGATTAAACCTTCTCAACTTCACTGCAGGGAGGTGTTCGGCAGAGGTAAAAAGAAATGTAGAATTCAGCTCTATGTATAGTGAAATATGGTGATGTACAATCAGATCTTTCAGATAGTTATCTCTCTGTTTCTTCATTACTGGTTATATTTAGCTCTCCTTCTTCCTTAACTCTTCTGTTTCATCAGGACAGTCAAAACCACAGACAAACAAAGAAACAAACAAAAAACTATCAGTGATCTTGCTGTGTTTCCTTGAAGAAATCTTTCTTCTTGTAGCCTTTCACATCATTTTTGCTAGCAATCTTTCAGCTTTTTCTTTTCATTGAATAAGAAGAGACCAGATATTCAGCCTCAGGTGGACACTGTTGACTTTGATGAAATTCTACCAGTTTTTGCCAGCTGAGGTGGTGCAATCACTTTCTTTAACAGCAGAAGAGAAAGAGAGCAGAGCTGCTGTCACTTCATGTATTTCTGCACAGTGGAAAGTAGTACAGGGCTGGGTCCCTGTGATGTAGCTCAGGTAAATCAGTGTAGATGCTTTCTCTTCCTGGTTAGACTCTATTGCCAGTCTGTTCCCTTCATCTGTTTGGCTGCATCTGCATTGGTGCTTAATTTAGGGGTCAAGAGTGAGCTATCAAACCAGATACCTGGATTGTCCCAGTTTTGTGTGCCTTGTTTTGCATTTTGGGGTAGTCTTGGAGAGTGGGTGCTAGATTACTCCTGGATTGCAATGAATGGGAAGACATGCTCTAGCAGCCCAGCCAGTGAGTGCACTGCAGCTCCAAGGGGCAATCAGGACACCGGATCAGACCACAGTGAGGCTGATGTAGCCCTTCTCCCTTCTTCTCCCAGGTACTGTAAAGTTTGGATGTGGGGCCTCAGCAACAAATATTTCTCTCCTACAGATTCGTTCCTATTGATCTACTTCACTGGCTCATGTGGATATAGCCCAGGGGTATTTCTGCATAGACTTGGAGTCATATAGACAATTCCCCTGTGTTCTCTGATGAGAAAGATACTCCAATCTGATGCCTCTGATGCTTTTTTTTTTTTTTTGGGGGGGGGGGGGGGGCGTGAGAAGGAGGGAGGTCACTAATAATCAGGCAGCTCCCTCAGGGAATAAGGTTTTGTCTCAGAGTAAAATGACCCTGACCATCAGAATAAATCATCTCAGGGACATCAGGGACATGGAAAATTGCCAAATAATGCCATCATCATTGTTTTCGTTGCAGAGGCAGGCTAAACTCACAGACCCGCAGTTATACTAACAAAAAATATGTATTCCATAAAAAAGGGAATGAGTCTGGTTGTTCAAATCTTGCACAGCTTTAAGGGATTCACAGAACTGAAATTCATTGAGAATACATAGGAATAACATCTGGTTCAAGAAATCACTGGGCTGAAGGCAGTTGGTGTGTGGGATATTAGACTTGCCCTCTTTTTTCTGGGCATGGCTTTGACCACTGTTCAGACTGGTCAGGGGCTACCTTTACATATTGCCTGTGACAGGTCAAAGGACCTTTGTATATCCACTACTGGTTTTTCCCCTGTATTTACAGTGCCAGAAAGCTACTTCCCATTTGATGGAAACATACCAGTTCTGCTATCTAGGGCATTAAGACATGAGCAAGAAGGGACACAGACTTAATTCTGGTGGAGGATAAATAGTATTTTCTTTCAAATGATAGGAGCATGTCTGACCAGCCTTATGCAGAGTAATTTCAGGAAAACTTTTGAGTTCCTACAGAAATACATATGGCTTCTTTTTTTGGTATGCAATTCCAAAGGGGGGAGGGGAGGAGGAGGGGGAATAATTTTTTATTTGTCAATGTAAATATAACTATATACATATAGTTATACAGTAGCTTTTAAATTCACCAGATGCTTAATGACTCCTTTCAATCAGAAATGTGGTCCATAGCAGATGGAATATGCCTAACCATTTCCAAAACTATGGTGTTTCATTGTATTAAATAAAATGAATTTTGAACCATGAGGGAAAAAATGAAACCTTTCTTTAACTTATGTAATGACAAAATTGTCAAGCTATTTAAATAAAATATTGTTTAAAGCAACTATAGATCTAAGACCTGTAATGGCAGAGATCATATTCAGCTTGGGATAAGTGCTTGTGTGAGAGTTTCTTATTGCTGGAAACACAGGCCCATAATGGAAGTGGTGACAGACCTTAAATTAGTGCAGTGTTACTGTACAATAATGCATACTCTCAGTGCCATGTGGTTATGATATGCAGCCGTTTTCCTATGCTGGTTATAAATTTGGACTGTCTGGCAGACATTATAGAAGGGAAAGACACCATTGATCATTCTATCCATCCACTTTGGGTCAGTGAGAGATCATTCCTGACAGTTTTAATTTCTAGTTTTTAATTGTGGACATTGCCATAGTGCCCAAAATCCCCAGGCAGGTCAATGTCCCCTTGTGCTGCACACCAGGGTAGGTGTTCCCTGCTTCAAATCTGCAGAGCAGCTAATGCGCAGATGTAATCAGAGGTAGGTAGGGACTGAGGCTAACATGACATTATACATAATATAAAGGCTACAATTTCTTAACCTTTGCTGCTATGCTTTTTGTTCTTTTATTATAATTCAGCTATCTTATGTTGTTTGTTACCAGGTTGCTTTTAGTGGCTGAAGTAAAGCATCACAGCAGACCTGGTGTGTGGAGAAGCAGCTTCCTATGGACAAATTCAAGAGGGATGTTACAGGAGCAAGGGCCACCACAGGAAAACTTCAGAGCCATTTGTCTGAGAAGCAAATGTGACAGGCATAGCAGTGGAAAGGTGATGTTATGAGACAGAGGAGTGTGTAAAAACAGATGCAGAGCTGTGAAAGACCTCAAAGTACAGAATTACTGAAAATTAATCTATGCCATAAAATGGACTTGATGTTGAAATCTCACAACTAGTGGAAACTCATTCCATGAAGTCCAGACTGTGGATGTAAGACAGCACTGTGCCACAGTGATCTGTCACTGCATTTTCTCAGCAGAGCTTATTAGCTTGGGCACGGCACTGTCTGATGTGGGAACAGTGCATCAAATGTGAACTGGCTGGGGTCCAGGCAGCTCAGTGTGTCTATGTATCACACACCTCAGCACACCAGCACTGGAATTAGCTTAGACAGACCTCACTTGGGTTTGTTTTAATTGGTCCATAAATGATAAGAAACCATCTCTTCTTCTCTCATCCAACTAATCTCCAGTTTAATAAAGGAAGTTCCTTCTGATGATCAGATATTTTTTCCTTTTATATATATATATATTTCATTCAAGTATAAATTAATTGCCTTCCACAAACAGAGCAGAGTCCTTTGAAAAAGAGACATCCTGGCAAGCCTAGCAACTGTGTTTTGTTGCCATCTGAGGGGACTTACGCTAAAATTTGAGCCTCTGCTGCCTTTCTCCTGCTAAGGAAGAAGTACCTCATATCACAAACCAGCAACCCCTTCAGGCAATTGCCGTTTAAAGAGTAGCATTGATGGACTCTGTAAGGAGCCCTATTCAGTGCTCTCTAGCTGGCAGCATGATGTCAGTGATGTGGGCGGCAAACCCCTGAAATTGCTTTGATGGTATTTGTGCTCTTTTTTTTTCATTTTTCACGAATGAGTGATTCATTTCTTTGAAACAATGTGTTTGGAAAGCCTGTCCCGCTAAGGAATTGTCTACGCAGTGGGGGAGGCTTGGAACATTGTATGTCCTCATGGAAGTACCAACAGGGGTTGTGCCAGATCCTCAGTGCAAGAGGTAACAGGGATGCTTGTATCCAAGCCAAAGCTTCATGAATCAAAGGCACTGACTCTCGGGCACAAGTGCCAAGGTTCAGTCAGATAACCTAACCTAGCCCATGCCAATTTAGAGTGAGAGGAATGCCCCAGACTTCGAATCCTGAGGATTCAAAGAAACTCAGTATAATCAATTTTAAGTATCCCACAGCCCCAAGAGTCTTCTCTTCATTTAA
>CM021699.1:104952197-104962765 GCA_011074415.1 Stictonetta naevosa | reverse complement strand
AAGATTAAAAAATTAAAAAAAATAAATCAAAATCATTTTTTTTTATTTTTTTTTTTTTTTTTTAAAAAGATTATTCCACCTATTTATTATTTATTATTTTTTTTTTTTTTTTTTTTTTTCTGAGTCATTTTTCTATAAACCAGAATATTTAACAACATTATATTTCATGGGTTTTGGCATCATGTTGTATCAACTCACAGAGCTACCAAAATGTGTGTTCTGCACTTGTTTTCTGATGACATGTTTGCCCCTTTCTTTGGAAAATAAAGCTAAAATTTTCATCTGATTCTGTGTCAGCTAGATCTTAGTATTACTATACTTCAAGAAGATTCCTGCCCATTCAGTAAGCATGTTAAATAAGGGGTAAATGTATCAATAAACTTGTTCTTATATGATTCAGAAGCTCACAGAAAAAAAAGCACCCAAGCATATACAAGCAATATGCTGTTCCTCTAGGAATACAATACTTGTATCATAGCTTTGGCTTTATTTTGCAGTGTTGGACCAAGCCTGAAAGATGAATGTAAAAGATAAAGAAGCATTGTAAGGTCAGTGACTGAGCTCCTCTTTTTCCTAATCGGCTTCCCTTGTTATCCATCTAATTTACTAGAAGATTAACCTTTTCATTACTGCTAGAAGATAGATATAATTTTCTGTGAGGTGGCCACGTTAATAAATTAAACATTACTCTTTACACAGCAGTGTACAGTACGTAAAAATAAATAAAAATAGTTTCATTTTCTCCTTTAAAGGGTTTACATAAAAAGAGGTATCAAGACTTAGGTAAAATAATTAATGGAGATAAAAAATTTCAAATGCAATGGAAAGAATGTGATTTTCACATATTAATTAAGAAAATATTTGATGTAGACTGACCTGGAATTTCCCTGGGAAATATATACCAGTTAAAAATTCTTTTTCCTTTAAATTAAAATTTCACATGGAAACGTAAAAACACACAAATAAACAAACAAAAAGCTTGTATATGAACACTAAACATTACTTGTGTAAAATATTGTATTTCAATTTTTTTTTAATCTAAAGATTCATTTTCCAGGTTCAAATGACCACAAAAATAAAAAATAAAGCATAATATTTAAAAATAAATTAATCAAAAATAAGTATGTATCCACAAACTTTTTTGAGGTTTTTTCCTTTCTTTTTTTTTGGATCAAGACAAACACATAAATTTGCTGAAAACCTTTCTGGAGTGCAGAAATTAGTTTCTTTTAAGCTGTGTTTTATATCCCAAGAGTAAGAATAAAACAAAAATAAGTAATAATAATAATAATAATAAATCAACAGAAAGAATCAGGATAGGTATTCCAAAGCTGAGGGCTTTTGCCTACAATTTGAAAGATTGATGTTGACTCTTTAGTTTCAATATGAGCTGTCTTTGTGGCCCACACATTTCACTCCATGTTCAGCTTTCTTAAATTTGAGGAAGCTGCAAAGTAATCTAGATCTCATAGATCATTATATCCTAAAAGCACATGCAAGGATTTAGTACTTCTGTTCTAGACCATACACAGAGAAAACATCATAGTGTAATAGGATAGATGGCTATCTCCTCCGTAGGAAGAGCTGCTCCTAGGAGAACTGGTCCCTAGTTTCAATTCAGGACTGAATTTTAAGTAAGGAACTGGAAAGGTATAAATGTCCCCAGAAGGACCACATTCATTACACGTACCCTGGCTATGGCTAATTTACATAGGCAACACAAACTGCAATCACTCTTGTATTAAGAAAAGGAAGGAGGTGTACAAAGAGCATCCTTTACTTAAAAGTTCACTAATCATCTCAGTGATTAGGGAAACCCTCCTGGTACCTCCTGACACAAAGGATCAGTCCAGGGCTTAATATCCTAATTAATGGACCTCTTTGGATACTATTACAGTGATGGGAGGGAGACATGGAAATACCCTAATTTGGAAGAGACATGGAGAAATGTCTCTATACTGCCTTTCTTAAAATAAATACATAAATTATATATAGAGAGAAATATATATATATCGATGCAGAATATTAAGGAGGAGAGCATATGGAAATATTTAAATTCTAGAGAAGTGGAGATGGAAGTGAAAACAAGAGAATTCAGATCATACAGTGATTACATGGCATATTATGCAAATTCAACTCTAAAGGTAAAACAACTGATACAATGACATCGAAAATTGAAGAACAAGAAAAACTCAGTGTAAGTCCCAGAGTGAGAATTGAACTTTCAATATTATGAAAATATGTGATTTTTATACTGATAAGATAATAAGAATTCTTAAATTTGAGAGCTGACTTTTCTAGGAATACCTCCAGGGGCAAAACCCATGTGCCATATTCTTTTTCAGTGGTAAAAGAAGAAAGATGAGATTTTTTCCTGAAATTGGTAATGAAGGCCTG
This sequence comes from Stictonetta naevosa, assembly GCA_011074415.1. Classification (NCBI taxonomy): domain Eukaryota; kingdom Metazoa; phylum Chordata; class Aves; order Anseriformes; family Anatidae; genus Stictonetta; species Stictonetta naevosa. Next base: position 104,960,368 of record CM021699.1, on the reverse strand, counting down.
GTCACCCAGGAGAGGTTTTATTTAAAATGGATATGAAGCCACCAGAAATATATTAGAAAGTAGATTATTTATTGGCTGGAGGAAATAGAAGGCACTCGTTTATATTTTAAATAAAAGATAGTAGTCATGTCATTGACTTGTCTTGCATCCTCAGTCTATATAATTTCACCTTCTTAATTTTTATTTTTTTACTATTATATGATATATCATATTTTACTATATAAATCATATGTTAGCAGCATCCCTGCAAAACCTTTATTCAGGTTTGTTTTTAATCACTCTTCTTAAGGTTGTATGTAAATTAGATCACTGAAGGTAAAATATTGGAGAAAAGAAATGAACCATTCTGTCATTTAGTTGCAAGAGTAATTTTTAGGCATTTGAATAGTTTTGTGGTCCCTTCATAGTCCAAAGTTTGTACCAGTTTTGAACTTTTAATTTTGTGATTTCAAAGTGTAATATTTAGGAGCAGTTTTCCATTCTAACTTCAATGTGTATTGCAGGTGCTTGACATCTCTAAGTACTGCGACTCATCATCTCAGTTTGGATTCCCAACAGTTTAGCCGTACTATTTTGACTTAATGTTGGCATTTATTATAATCATGAATAATTATGTATAATTATAATTAAGCCCTAATCCTCCTCAATTACACTGACATAAATTAGGCATAAGGCATAATTTAATCAAAATTAATGGATTTGCGCCAGTGTAGAGCTGACACAAGGATAAACTCCAAACTTGAATCTTATTATGAAGTATAGCATTCTAAATATGCCACAGTAAACACAGCTTATAGGTCACTATTGTTCAGTTACATGAAATGTCTACTATTCATTGACTGTCATTGCTAACAAAAAGGGACAAGTGGATTAATTCACAAAATAAAAATTGCAAAGGAATCACTGAAATCTGAGTTTTAAATATTGTATGTAAGAAAAAAAAAATGTAAGATCATAAGGATGTCTATAAAGATTACATTTGTTAAAATAAATCAAAGGAAAAATCATTCCCTTGGGCATTTTAAATGCATGTGATAGAAATACATCCAGATGCTAAGTTTTCTAACTGACCACGAGTGGCCTTAGAGAGGCTGGTTAGGGATCCTTTACAAAACATGGGATACAAAGCTTATGTTGTTGAAAGGAGAAGCATGTAATCAGCTAAAGAATTTCTGGGAAAGACCAAGAGCAACAGATACTGAAACCTTGAACTTTCTTGCTTCAATGCATTTTTCACATGCTTCCTGAAGAAAGGAGTAACTGAGGGAATTTATTAACTTTTAACTTAATTAGGTAGATGCCAAAAAAATCTTCATTCACGGAGTGGTCTATTTAGACATTGCAGCCTTCAAAAAATTGTAGTTCCACTCCAAGAATCTAGTGGAGATTTATTTATTTATTTATTTATTTATTTATTCATTCATTAAGAGGTTACGTCAACCTTTTATTCTTCTAGATATATAACAAGAGAATTTTTAAATTAGACTATTAACATGCATTGAGAATATATCTAAGGAAACAGGTAACGTGATGTATAGATGTTTGCATGTTTAATTGAGATTTTCCATTGAAATCCAACACAAACATTTACAAAATAAAATAACAATCAAGATCCTGTGAAATCTACCTGTCTGTCTATCTACAGAAATATACACACACACTATTTTTTTCTAACCTTGATTCGTTACTCTCTGTGATATCACGTGTAAACTCTCTGCCTTTCCCAAGCAACGCAATGGCAAATCTGTAATATAATTTGGAGTTAATGTTCTCCCTTGGCTTTTATGAAACTGATATTATTATTTTTTTTTATTATTTTAGTTGGCTCTTACAGTGAAGTTGTAGATTAAATAAAAAGAACATTATTTTCAACTTCTCTTCCACCTTATGCTCGCAAATAATTGCTAACAGAAGCTGTAGCACCTGAACATCTACTGCCTTTATTGATATATGTGCCCCCTAAGCTACAACCTTTGCTTCACATGGTGTCTTCTGTGTTAACTAACAGAAAAGATTAGGAGATTCATTCCTGGCAATGGAAACTCAGTGCTGGAACTTCAACCTGACAGCATCCATGAACTGTGTATGACAGTACAGGGCAAAAATAGAAAATAGGCTTTTAGGAACAACTTTTATAGAAAATGCAAGCTGTAGACACAGAAGAACAGTCACCGTGTGCTAAACTATAATCAGGTTAATTTTGTTCACTGAGTTGATTCAGAGAATCAGCATTGCAAAGAAGGTTGAAATGAGTCCTGTTGACAGAAAGTGCCTAATTCACCAACTACTGATGGTGAATTCATTGGACTATTTCCAAATAAATTAAAAGGTGTTTGAATTAAGAACAGAGTAATTACAGTAAAGTCAACTGACTTTCTCAGAGCCAGAGCAAAGAACTTCAAGGCAAAATTTATAAATAATATTTTCATTTTTACAATAGACTCTTCAATCCATCTACTATATCTGATGTATTCTCTGTGGCATCCTTTTTGAAAGAGAAGCAATAGAAGAAAAACAAGACATAATTGAAGGACCTATATCAAACACTAGGATAATAATAAAATAAAACTAGTATTAATTCACGTTAGCAAAACTGTTAGTATAGCATGCTTTCTGTTTATTGCTCACAGTGGATGATACAGTCTTGTCACTGGCCTTATATCCCTGCTAGCAAATACAACCATTTGCTATCAACATTGGAGTCCTATTAATCTTGTCACCAGCTGAATATTCAGTTCCTGAATCAATAGCTTTAATCATCTTTATGGTTGCTCATGTCTATTTATTCATGTCTATTGATTACAGTACCTCAGTATGAAACAGCACGGAATGAAATGACAGAGAAGTATTGAAAAGAAAACCTTTAAAATTGAATAATTTTTCCAAAATGCTCTCTCAGAAGAAATTTGATGCATCAAGCTTTGCAGGCAATTCAATTATGTATCTAGAGACCTTGATAAAGTTTTATACAGAACACATCACAGTAAAGATAAAAGTAATTTCATTTTGGTGAAAATTCATCTGTGTCAAAATTTTTCCCAACCATTGAAAATAAAGAGTAGATAATAACTGAAAGGATGAATGAGGTTAACCAGTAAAACTGAAGGATAGTTTCTGGTCCGTGTTTTTTGTTTTGTTTTGTTTTGTTTTGTTTTGTTTTGTTTTGTTTTTTTCTGTTACTGAACTGTTAAGATGCCCCAATACTTCCTTGTTTATTTTTAAATATAATTACTTAGTATGCCTAAAATGTTTCAGTAGAATGCCAATCTGCCTAGAAGCACATAGCTGTACATCACTTGAACAAACCCTTACTTATTCTAAAGACAATATCCTTACTTTGTAACTTTGTAACCAAAGATACCCATGTTTTCATTTACTCCTTTGTTTAACATAGGGTTTGGGGGAAACTCCAGCCCCTTACTGTTTAGTAAGGAGACAATACTGAGGACACGACATAAATTTTAATTTTATGTTTTTATCAACATTACAATGTTATCCTCAGGAGGGAAAAACTAAACAACAACAACAAAACCAACAATGGACAAAAAGAAAACCAGAAGATGTTTCACTGCAAGGATGAGTCTCTAAGTTTTGACACGGACCTATTCTAATGGGTTCAGAGGAAGGCCACAAAAACTGTCAGAGGACTGGAACACCTCTCCTTTGAAGAAAGTATGATATACTTGTGGTTATTTAACCTGAAGGAGAGAAATCTTCAGGGAGACCTTATTATGGCCTTCCAGTACCTAACAGGGGCCTACAAGAAATTTGGGGAGAGACTCTTTGCCCGTGTGTGTAGTGATAGGACAAGGGGTAACAATTTAAAACTAAAAGAGAGTATATTTAGATTAGATAGAAAGAATAATTATTTACTATCAGGGTGGCTGGACACTGGAACAATGAAGTTGTGGATTCCCGTCCTTGGAAGTCTTCATAGTCAAGTTGGATGGACTTTGAGTAACCTGACCTAGCAAAATGTATCCCCATCTATGGCAGTGGGGTGGAACCAGATAATCTTAAATGCTTCATTCTAACTCAAACTATTCCATGATTCTATGCACTCTACAGTTACCTTAAAGGAGGATGTAGCGAGGTGGGGGTTGGTCTATTCTCCCACATGCCTGGTGACAGGACGAGGGGGAATGGGCTAAAGTTGCACCAGGGGAGGTTTAGGCTGGATATTAGGAAGAACTTCTTTACTGAAAGGGTTGTTAGTCACTGGAATAGGCTGCCCAGGGAAGTGGTTGAGTCACCATCCCTGGAGGTCTTCAAAAGACATTTAGATGTAGAATTAGTGATATGGTTTAGTGGAAGACTTGTTAGTGTTAGGTCAGAGGTTGGACTCAGTGATCTTGGAGGTCTCTTCCAACCTAGATGATTCTGTGATTCTGTGATTACCTTTATGCTAGGAGAACTTCTACAGTAATCTTTCCTTCAGGCTGTGTCTGAGCCAATATGAGTCTGTTAGTTTTTCAGAACATTGGCAGGAGATATTGCAGTTCAAAACCTTAGAATTTACCAAGGAAAGCTCCTGTATATGTTCATAGGAGTTCTGATGGAGTTAAAAATTTTGAGAAGGAGATACATGCACATAAATAGAGCTGAATATGTTTCCTTCAGTGTTTCCTTCAGAATACATAACTTGTAAAGGCAGGTGGATATGTTGATGTGCTGGAAGTCAAAACAGCTTCCTGCATGTGATTCATCTCTGTTACATTACATAGAACCATAGAAAAGGATCAAAACAAGCTTAGCTTTTTTTTTTTTTTTTTTTTTTGATTGAAGTGTGGGTGTCAGAGGGCTAAAAGAACAGTTTCTCTTTCTCTTTCCCCCCACGCCTCCCCTCAAAAAACTTTTCCTTTATCCCTCTTCATTGGAAACATAATGCTGTCAGCTGTCCCTGCCATCTTCCAATTTCAAGTTCTCTCTCTCCATTTGTGTTCATACATTTTTTTTACAACTCTTAATCAGGTCCTGCCTTGTCTTTGTATCGGAATTCATCATCATATGGCACCAATTCTGATCTGTAACATGAATAAAGGTTGGTATTTATCATACCTGCTGTAAAGGAAGTGCCTGTAAAAGGAAAGGGAGCATGTAATTCCCTGCCCTTCACTTTCTCCTCAACCTTTCCCCTCTTAATCAGTAGCTATAACCTGAGGAGATCTCACAATGGAAAGTTAATTATGAGGTCGTGAAGATGAAAGCATATGACTTGAATTTTCTAAAGGTACTTTACTTTTAAATTATTCCTGATTTACCTTCATAAAAGGAAAGGAAGTTCCCAAAGATTTTTCTAAATGGACCAGACTTTTCAAATCATTCAGATGCCGACATTTCCAAGGGAAATGCAGTCCTTCAAAATGTCCTTTGAATATTTCTTATGAAGGGGTCCTCCATTTACTAATGTGACCTGGCTCATAAATTGAAGATATGTTAATGAACATGAGGGAGTAAAGCACTCAAGGCCGATGTTCCATGGTGACTCCAAAGCTATAAGACTAGCATATAATTAGGAAGATGTCTGGATGCATTTTCCTAGGAAACTAAGAAAACTACAGAATTCAAGCATTTGTATCTATCAGCTTTGAGAATCTGGTACATAAAATAGAAAAACTGCAGGGAGAATGACGCTTGTAGAACATTGCCTGCTTCTATGCTGAAGAGTCCAATCCTATTCTCTTTTCATATTTGAATAAATTGAGGGCAGCAGGAATCACTAAAGAAAAACAAATAAATAAATCTTTGTCAGAATTGTAATTTTAGTTTGTTTTATAGTAGATAGTATTCAGGATGATTAGATGAAAAGTTTGCTAGTTGTTTTAACAGCTGCAGAAAGTAATAGCAAATATGTGTATTGTCTTTTATTATGTAACAGTAAAGACAATCTGTTCTGGTAGTATTATGGGCTAAAAGCCCAAGGAGAACCAAACAGTTAAACAATGTTATTCAATTCTAGATCTATACATACTGAAATATCAGATTATTGAATAAATAGTTTATCCATATGACCTGGGCTCTATCATATTTGAACTGTGTCCTCTTAGAGAAATGAGGACTGCTACGGAGTGAGGGGCTATATCAGACAAGAGAGGTCAAGAACATCTTTGTCAACAGGCTTGTCAATCTAGGGAGGGACCTTTTCAGTGAATGGTGGCTAAAGCCTGAGGAAAAGTGGAGTTAGGGAGTAGTGAAAGGCTGCCTAGGGTCCACTCACACTTCCCCAGGGAAAGCAGCATGACTGCAGAACCATCTCCTCTGTACCCAACACATATGGACACTGAAAAGGACAATCTTCCTTTCTTCTGGATGACTTGATATTTCCTATAGGAAACACTGTCTTTACATCCAGTTTTCACATGAATTACTGGTGAAGAAACAGACTATATTTACCCTTTTGGTCATAAAATGTACAGAGATACTGGTTTTCTGTAATGTAATGATTAGCTCCACACTTCCTCTCCTAATACTCTTTTAAGTTATGTCTATTTGGCTATTAATACTTCTAAGGTTGGTGGGTTTTTTTTGTTTGTTTGTTTGTTTGTTTGTTTGTTTTTGTTTGTTTGTTTGTTTTTTCCCTAAGAAATAACAAGCAAAACATTGTATTTGGATTTTTCATGACAGTTAACAATAAAGGATAAGTGGAGAAAGAAAGGTTGTGATTTGATTTGGCAAAAGATTAACTCTGCATTTCTTCTAGTAAAATCTTCTTAATTCCTAGAACTGAAATTAGCAGTTAGTAGGAATCTCTGCTATTCCATGATCAAACCCAGAGTGTCTACATCTGATAAGATAATAAGTATTTTAGTAAGCTTTTTTGTTGTTGTTGTTTTTGTTTTTGTTTTGTTTTCCTTATAATGTTATAAACAATGGGGTCAATTAAAACAAATAAATGAAAATAAGCATGAAGCCTGAACAAGAGTCTCATGTCTTTGGCATTTCCCTGAAATGCCTTGAAATCATCATTTGATAGCACAGCCTCTTATTCTCCTTCTGTAAAATACAGATGCTGAATAGGTATACATGTCCAGTAAATTGCACCTAAAATGTTTTATGACAATCACAGAGGATTTGGACTAGTACAACGATGAAAAAACTGCCCCAAAATTATCACAGTCTTGTTGGTATAATTTGTGGTATGATATTACTATTCCACAAAGAAACAGAATGATGAAACTCCTTTTCCTTACAACATTATCAGTTCAGCTGTGACAGGAAGCCCTCTGGATACTATTCTCACAGACCTCTTGTTCACGTTTTCAGTTAAAGGGAGTTTCTGATAGGTTTTGAAGTTAGGCATGATTATTCAAACCAGAGTTTGCATGAATGAGCAATAGTGAGTTTATAATCTATGCAGCTGGTAATCCATGCCTGTATCCCTCCAAACAGAACCAAGCCTCTTAAATTCACCATGGAACTTGGATGTTTAATAATTTAATAGGCTTAAGCTTTAGTCCTTCAAGGTTATTGTGCAGATACTTTTAATAAAATACACTCAACATTGCCAGCAAACTTTCTAGATAAATGAACACAAGAAATGTTAGATGCAACTTTATTATACTGTTAATCCTTGCTGGAAGGCTTCCTGGACTGTTTGAGGGTAGTGTTAGTAGTGATGATAAACTAATTTTCCATGGCTCTTAAGTTCATGTTATCTTTTCTTATCAGCCTAAGGGTAGGTCAGGAAAAAAATTGGAAACATTTGCCAGAGATGGCAAAGTGGGTAATTCAAATGCCATTGCAGAGTGTCAATCCATCCATGCTGCCAGAATGGATAGTTTAATGGTCCATTTAATTCTTCAAAGCAATTGAACTTCCAGCACCCATATCCTGATAAGGATGATATACCACAGATAGACTTCAAGATTTATTTACATATATATGTGTGTGTGTGTGTGTGCATGTGTAAATATACATATAACATATATACATATACGAGATGACTTTTCCACATCCTAATTTTGCTGACATAGACAGAGATAAGAGCAACAGATGTCTTGATATTTTTGTCCTCAAGAGACAAATAGCATCTGAAATGATAGGGTTTGTTCATCTGACTTACTGTTTTCTTTTTTCTTTTTTTTCTTTTCTTTTCTTTTCTTTTCTTTTCTTTTCTTTTCTTTTCTTTTCTTTTCTTTTCTTTTCTTTTCTTTTCTTTTCTTTTCTTTTCT
>CM021699.1:104838759-104951797 GCA_011074415.1 Stictonetta naevosa | reverse complement strand
CTCTTCTCTTCTCTTCTCTTCTCTTCTCTTCTCTTCTCTTCTCTTCTCTTCTCTTCTCTTCCCCTCCCCTCCAGTTCTCTCAAAACTGTAATGCTCAAAACGATAAATCCATTGCGGGGATTGATGTATCAAGTCACCAGCAGTTCTTTAATCTTAGAATGTATGTTCAACTTGTTGATAATGAGTCTGGTAAGTGAATCTTATTGCACTCATCCTGAGGTGTTTGTTGTATGCAGGAATTCTGAGAAAAAGGAGAACCTTCTCCTTCCTTTTATTGCTCCTTTCTAGGCCACTTCAAAATTCTGCTTATGTTCATACTGTCCCTGTGAAATACGTTCTTGATTCTCCTAGTTTATTGCAACCACTTCAGATGCTATGAAGTTAAACCTGCTAGATTAGGAACTACCAAAAGATGATGTCCTTGTTTCCTGCCAAGTTCTTGTATTTCCCATCTACTCCTTGCATTATTGCTGAATCTGCATCTATTGTTGGTCAGAATAACCTAATTCTAATAGGCTACTATATTTATTTTTAAATTATCTTCACTTAGAAATGTTCAAATACGGAACCAGATGATCATAGTTTACAAAAACTAACCACAGAAAATTTCCTGAATGTTTAACATAAAATAAATAAAAAAGTAATGGTATTGTTACTTCACAATAATTGTATGGCAGAACTCAGTTTTCCTACATGGAAGCAAAAGGACCCCTTTCTACACAAGTTTTTAGCTTTTAGTCTTATAATGAATGCTTTTGTGTAAATTACCTTCAGCTGCTATGTAGTTCAAAAAGCATTCATTTCATTCTATCAGTCAGCACAAAATTGTAAGTTTTTTTTTTGCAAAACTTTGAAAATGTATTATTTTAAATAGTCATAATCTAATTCACATCAATAATGTTAGAGTAATAATTGTCCACGAACATTAAAACACACACACAAAAAAAAAAAAATCCACAAATGAAGAAATATTAAGCTTAATTTAAGAGTCATTTCAAGAAAAGAGAATAACATTGTACTAAAAATTTGATGGTGGTAAAATGAAAGTATAGTTTCTTTCAAGTTAATATACATGAAAGGAAAATGTTTTTAAGGTCTTTATTTAGCAGTTACATTATTTTTGAAATCTGTTGAGAAATACATCCTCCACACCTCAGTGTTGATTCAGCAGAACTGTTTTCAACATGTCACTTATTGTTTTCAGTAAAAGAACTCAGACTCAGATTAGCACCTTTAAAATGTACAAGAGTGTCATCACAATACAAGTATATTGTATATCTTTCTGCTGATTTATTGATGAGGACTTATGTTTTACAAAAAAAAAAAAAGTGGCAAAAGCGTACATATTTTCAAAACCAAGATTTGATGATAGTGTCGCTAGTTTGGTTTGTCATGATCTTTTGTTGTTGCAGAGCAACATTCCTTGTGGTTCTGGTATTGGTTAATATTGAAAAATAATATCATTACAAAAGGAAGGAAAAATGTAACTAAAAGCACTGAGAAACACTGTCCAAATCTTAAATAAATATATATATATATATTTTAAATATTAAAAATATTTTTTTTTCTTTAAGTGGACTGTGATTTTATCAGTGATACATTAATCTACCTCACTTACTACCCTGCTCCAACCATCTGCAACTGCTTTCCTCCTCCTCTTATAAAACTAGATCTTGAACTGTTACATTAAAAAAGAAAATGCCGTTTTACAAATGAAAAAGCATAACTCAAAATCCTGCAAGAGCACTCCTTATATCTAAAACTGTATAATAAGACATACATTTATAAAATGCTGAAAATGAATTAAGTTTCAAATCAGTGAAACACAGATTTGGATCTGCTTTCTTTGGCTTAGACATTTTTTTAATTTTTGACTTGATAAGTAACACACCACTGAAATAAGAATAGCAAATGAAATAGAGAAAATATCCCTTCTGAATTGTCTTTATGTGTTTGCTTTAATCAAAGAACATTTTCTGCTCTGGCTTAAAGTAGTCTCACTTTAAATACAATATTTAGTGAAAGAGATAGTTGTTTCCTCACTTCTCACTTCAGAGTTTTCATTCACAGGCACTGTGCTATATTTAAAAAATAAACTAAAATTTATTGGAGTTTTACATCAGAATTAGTACTCAAATATGTTTACAAACTTGATGTTCAAATGTTCAAACTGCCAGACTATGAGCTATAGGAGTAAATCTAGTCCTTCCTGCCCTTCAGAAGTATATCTAATCCTGACTACAAAATTCCTGTGTCCATTGAAGACCACATCCTGAAGCTGCCTATCTTTCTGGAAGCTTTTCTTTACTATTTGATACGACTTTTGTCAGGAATCTCTGGATGAAGTCCTCTGGTCTGTTCAACACAAGAAGTTATATGAGAAGACCAATCTTCCTCTTAAAAGCCACAATGGTTTCAGTCTGAAAGCACGTTACACTTAAGTCTTTTTAAAGAATGTTGGCTTTGAAATGGAAAATCAAAAACCTCATTCCCCTTACACTCACTTTCCCTAACATTTAAACAAGCTTATCTGAGTTTCAGAAAAGGTCTGGGGTTATTTGATGCTTTGGAAAAAAAAATAATAATAATTTAAAAAAATTATTATTTTTTTTAAATGGTTCATCCTTAGTTTACATAAGTATAATCTACTAATAGTGAAAATGAAGACCTTATATTTTGGTGTTCTCTTCCCAAAGTTGATGAGTGAAATGAATACAGAGCTTCTCAGAGCTCAATAGAGAATAGCTCCTACATTAAACAAATACTGTGGATAACAGGGAATGAGCTCTCTTAATGTGTTACAATGACAGAAGAGTTAGGGACTTAGCCATGTTTCATTGTGGATTCTCCACCAGGATTAGAGAACTTTGTTCCTTTAATTAATACAAGGCAAAACTTTTACACCATGGCTTCTCATCCTCTTCTGTCCTTCTTTATTTCTTTTTAACATTAGTTCTTTAACAAATCCCTCTTTTCAGGGACCAAAAGCTGATATGTTCTGGGGAAATGCCAGCAAGATGTTAAAGATTGGCACAACTAGCTACTGTCATTCTATCAAGACAATAGGATTTGAGCGAAAGGGGTAGAGTTCTCCATGCAGAATTTAGCTGCTTAATCCTCTCTTGTGGGCTGGCACAAAATCAACAAAAGAAAGAAACCAAATTACCCAGCTCTGCTTTGGCAGATTTAGCCACTGTCAGCAGGCCAGAAGTTAATTCCCTCATATTCTTGTTTGCCACCAACTACGGCAGGCCTTGCTGAGCCAGGTTTCCTGTGTAAATCTGTCAGCTATAATGATGCACAGCATGAAGAAGGAGAGAAAGGGCATGCAAAGAGTGTGGTCCTTTCGCCAAATCAAGTCCCAGAAGTCAGGGACTGGCACAGGATCTACCTCTTTGCCTTCAGCCTGAGTGACGTTTTTGACACAAGATGAGAAGGATTTATAGATTCTTAAACTGCCTTCACACACACACACTTCCTGGCCAATAAGTAAGGATTGTTGTTACACTAAACTCTGTGTGTGGGAGCCTGTTTCCCTTCTGGCAACCAGCACAAGCTTCCAGCTGCTTAGCATCTTTCTGAGACTCAACAGTGTATAGGGTATGATATGTTAATAATGAAGACTATATAGTCATCAAGGCCAGTAAAATTGCAGCAAGGGTAGGGAATGCATCATCATTTTGCTCTGTCACAAATGCTTACTGACTAAGTCATAGTGTATGGTGCCCAAACTAAGCTCTTGGGATGATAATGTGACATAGGATAGGATAATGTGACACAGGCTGTTGCATGTTATTCATTATTTTCCTCTTTCCACAGAAGTCAAGTAACAGCACTTCTGTGAGTTGAGGTGAGTTGTGTGCAAAATATTTGCAGCAACATACAAAAAGATCTTGACTCACAAAGCTTTTAGGGTCTTACTATGAACCACAAAATGGATGTTGATTTGTGAAATTTTTCACTTAGGAATATTTCTTTTAAAGCAAAGATAGTCTCAAAGAAAATTAGGAAGAAAAACACAATCTACATCCAAAGGAAAAAATGTACAACACTTTATAAAAGGTATTTCCACTTGAAAATCACAAAGACCCAGGGATTCCACATGTTTTTAGTGTGAAAATGGACATTTCCTTAAAGTGCTTAATGAAATATTTTTGACATAATGAGTAATCCAGCAAAAATATCTATCTGAGTGTGAAACTGTCAAAAAGTGAAATTATCTGTTAACAGTTCTCATTGACTTTTTTCTGCACTGGAAGTAGTTTCCACTACACTCGACCAGTACTTGGTACATGTTTTCTACTATAATAATAGCGTATATCTGTAATGTAAGCAGTATAATTCAGTGTGCTTTTGTTTAAGTTCTGATTATTTCTGTTTCAGTCTAAATAATTGCTAAATTATTGTGCAGTAAAAATGGAAAAAAAAAAAAAGATATTTGTGTGTTGAGACAAATTTTTAGACATATCATAAACATATCTACTAATTGTACCAATTGGATGAAGTGAAAGGATAGAAAGAGCAATGTTTTATCAACATTTGTGCTCCTTTCTTGACTTAAGCAAGCTACTTCTAGCTACAATCATAACACAGGTCTGGCATAAGTGCCAGACTTGGTAATTATGGCTACTGAACCTAAGTATTAACAGGCAATTTAATTCCATTCATGTATGCCAAACCTTGATACAATAAATGGAGAAAACTCATTTCAATTCCTGAATTAAACAGGCAGAAGACTAGCACAAATAAAGAGTCTCTCATCCATTTTGTTATTTCTAGCTCTAACCCAAGACAGATGTTCATGTTAATAAAAACACTATGGAAATGTTTAGTGGAAAATTACTAACACTCCCAAGCAGGTTAACCTGGATAAAACCCAGGATGCTATCTAACAGAGACAAGTGCAAGATGACATACTTAGGGGGAAATAATCAACTGCATAAATACAGGTTAGGGAATATTTAACAGATGAGGTTCCAGTTCTGTAGAAAAGGATGCAATTTATCATTGGTCATGTCATACTTTTTCATAACAGCCTTTCAGCACCAAAGTTGGATTTTGAAGGGAGTTTAAAATAGAGAAAAAGGTGCCAGATCCTACTTTGGTCTCAGTTCTAAATCTAAACACTTAATTGAGACACCTGACCTAAGAGTGAAAACACTAGACACTTGTTCTGTAGCTAATGGAGAAAAATCAACACTTCTAGAAGGCCAAAATATTTTTAATCTGACTTGGAGATCTTCCCTAGGCATCTCACTAAAGTGACTAAATTTGCATGGAATGAATCCAGGTTTAAGTGTCCATGGATACTGATTTTTTAGAAAACATGTGCCCTTGTCAGGCTAAGTGATTTAGGCATATTTTTGATCTGTGCTTCTGAATTTACATTCCAGCAAACCACCACAGCAGTCATTTTCAAGACATTGGACACATTTACCTCATGTCTATGAATGCAAATGAGTGTCCATGATGGAAGACAATAAGCCAACTCTGGAGTGAGAAAATATCAGGCTGCAGTGTTGCAGTGCTCTACCTGCTCTACCAGGAGAGCTTATTATGTAAAGAGCCTGAAATTGCATAGCTTTCCCAATAGCATAGGTGACACATTTCTGTGCCGGGCAGAAGGCTAGTTATATATTGCTAGAGAGATGCTTTCCCAAGCATGTCTATTGCTCTTTGCTAGCTGATATAGACATATTTAACACCTTGAAATTTAGTCCAAAGTGTAGCCAACATAATTCCACTGTACAGAAAATATTATGGCAGTCCATTGAGCCTTATATCTGTGGACATTCTTGTACAGCTCACTCAGCTGAGATTCACACTCAACAAACACCTGGGGAGGTGGAAATTTCTTCTGGACATTTTATTGTAAGATTGACCCAGATTAGAAAATGCTTCAGAAAAGCAAAGCAAATCTTGTTCTCTGGAGACATGCCTCCATTCTTATGGGATAGCCAATAGGAGTACATAACTGAAAGCAAGTTTGGGCTCACATAGTTTGAAACCTATTTGAACTCTTAAAAAAATAAATTTTAAAAAGGGTTTCCTTCCTGTCAGCAAAAAGCCACAGACATCAGAGGAACAGAGTCAACCACATATGTGTTTCTTTTCATGCTTCCTAATCAGATGTAACGATTGCTCACTCTGTATAGATAGTTTTTTTTCAAGGATGTGCATTCCTGAGTCTTAAGGGCTTACCAAGTGTAAAAGCAAACAGAACAATCTATACATGAGGTGATGTATGCCCTTAGGCTTTCCTGACTGCAGCAGGACTAGGGGAATCTAACAGAGTTCCTCTTCCATCCTGGCTGTTGTAAAGTTCTCAAGAGAAACCACAACTGGCCTCTGTCCAGTAATCATCCTTTTATTGGGTTGATAAGTTACTTTTCTGAGAGTGAAGAAGAACAGCTGAAGGAAATGCACTTACAGGGACTGTAAATAGTTCTGTAGAAAACCTAATAGTGTATGACTTAATCCACTAAGTATAATGCTATTATTGAGAGTGATTCTTCAGTGTGTGATAAGGAAGAAGAGGAGGAAGGAAAATATATATTTAATAAACTGATATGCTGAGGAATTATCAGAATTTTTACATAACAAACTCTTAATCAGGGTCCAGTTTTTGTAGGTCTGCCTATACTACAGATACCACAACTTTCACAGATGTCGCTGAGCTAGCGCAGGTATTTTCACAGAGATGTAACTGTATTGCAAAGCTCAGTAGGAATGAACAGCTTAAATTTTCACCTAATTTCTCAAGTAAATTTTGCATCTGTACAAAGGTCTATGTTATTACAGCTAGACTGAAAGCATTACTCAATGTAGATCATTAAAACCTTATTTAATTAATTATGTCTACAGAGTCTGTCATGATTACATACCCTATACACCTCTATATCCTAATACTGTGCCTTTATACAATGTGTAGCTTTTCTTTGTTTTCTTGAGAAATCTGTAGAAACACATAGATTCACTACAGAGATGAGAGTCAGGAGAGCTGGGATTTATTTGCATTATTTTATTCATCTGTGATCTTATAATTTCCCTCTCTCTTTTCTCTGCAACTGTCTTTGAATAGGGAAGGTTGGTGCAGACAGTGTTTCCCAGAAAATATTTGCTCAGTGCCTAAAAAATTGATCTGGATCTTGGTGACCTTATATTAGCTTTTCCAGTTTAACTCTTATTTTTGGCTTGGACTATGCACATTGTTTACCTCCTGTGCATATGCACCAAACTTGCATAAAGAAATTATTTACATTCAGGACAAAGATTAATGTCAAAACTGACATTCATAGACTTCTATGAATCATAGTATCATAGAATGGTTTGGGTTAGATGGACCCTTTAAAGATCATCTAGCTCCAACCCTCCTGCAATGGACAGGGGCAACTCCCACCCGACCAGGTTGTTCAAAGCCCAATTCAACCTGGTCTTGGAACACTTCCAGAGATGGGGCATCCACAGCTTCTCTGGGCAACCAGTGCCAGTGCCTCACCACCCTCTGAGTAAAAAAATTCTTCTGAATAGCTACTCTAAACTACCCTCTTTTAATTTAAAAACATTATCACTACATTCCCTACTAGAGAGTCCTCTTCCACTTTCCTGTAGGCCCCCTTTAGGTACTGGAAGACCTTCTTTCTCTTTCCCATGCTGAACAACCCCAACTCCCTTAGCCTGACTTCATAGGAGAGGTGCTCCAGCACTCAGATCATCCTCATGGCCCTCCTCTGGACTCGTTCTAATATGTTCATGTCCTTTGGGAGCTCCAGAGCTGAAAACCATACTCCAGGTGGTGTCTCACAATAGCAGAGTAGAGGGGGAGAATCACCTCCCTCATCCTGCTGGCCACTCTGCTTTTGATGCAGCCCAGGATATGGTTGGCTTTCTGGGCTGCAAATGCACATTGCTGGCTCATGTTGAGCTTCTCATCAACCAACAGGTCCTAGTCATCAGGGCTGTTCTCAATCAATTCTCCACTCAGTATTTGTGCTTGGGATTGCCTTGATCTGTGTGCAGGACCTTGCACTTGGCCTTGCTGAACTTCATGAGGTTCACACAGGCACACCCCTCAGGCTTGTCAAGGTCCTTCTGGATGACATTCCTCCCCTCCAGCATGATGACCACACCATAGAGCTTGGTGTTATCAGCAAACTTGCTGAGGGTGCACTCAATATTACTATTCATATCACCAACAAAATGTTAAACAGTGACAGTCCCAATACCAACCTCTGAGGAACACCATCCGTTACTGATCTCTATCTGGTCATTGAGCCATTGACCATAACTCTTTGAGTGTAACCATCCATACAATTCATTAATCATGACCTCTACATCAGGAATCACTACTGTAGTATAAATAATTTTCTTCAAAGTTGTGGGAAAATGTTTATGATTAAATGTTCTTATGAAAATGTTCTTATGATTAATATTAGGTTACACTTATTAATTAATGCTTTAACTTGAGTGTCTCCGTAGCTCCTTTCGTTACAAATAATGAAGAGTGAGTCATGATAGACAGCCAAAGCGACATCAGGTGTCTGAAATGAGAAGACTAAGTTTGTGATGTCAGTAACATTTTTCTCTGCTTTTGATTTTGAAGACATATGAAGACAGCACTTCAGGAACATCAATTCCATTCTTCTTTTAAAAGGATATGAAAACTGTCTGGTCTAAATATTTGACTTGGCAAAACTAGGTAAGGGAAAAATGTTATAATTTTTAGCTGTGCTTTTCTGTCCTGGAGGATAAAGAGATGCAGAAAACCCAGATTAGCAACAAGAGTTATTTTCACTGAGAAAAAAAGAAAAAAAAAAATCTTAATTCAAAGAAACTCAAATTCAGTATCAGTTCACTTTACTGAACTGTAAACTCTCTTGGTTTTGAGCAGTGAATCCTGCCTTGTCCTCATGTGTTGGTTAGCTTGATAGAGATTGCTGGAAGTCACTGAAATACCAATTGTTTAAACAAGCAAAATGAACTTGGTTCCCAAATTTATGCCTCCCAATACTGTACTGATTTTCTAAAGAGCAGACCCTACAAATATGTGTCTATCTAATACAACTGCACCATACTATTAAACAAAATGTACCCATGACTGTTCTTGGCTTTAGAATCCAGCTGGCATGTCTGTGTACATAGCAGTAAATTCCACTAGCAGCCAAACTGCCCTTTGGGAACAGTTTTTGCCCATATTAAATCCCAAACCTTGCCCAGGAATTTTTGGTTTGACCATTGACCAGCTGAGGTCAAAATCATACCAGAGACCATTTTGACTGCTTCACAGTCTAGATCACTGAGTACTAACACTCAGGAACATTTCTTGTCAGCGTTTAATTTATGTATGTAGTCTGGGAGGAGTACAGCTTACCTGAGATTTCTTTATAAAGAAAATGAAATAGGTATGTTTATGGTGCAATTCATCTTTGACTTCAGAATATGGTCACATAAAACAGGTCAAATGAATCAAGCCCTGAAGATGTCTATTTTTTTCCATCAACTGTAAAGTGAACCTAGAGAGATGTACGAAGATATATAACAGTAAATTATAGACATATAAAAGGATGAATGCTTCTTATATAATTATAGCAATTGGTTAGTGATGCACAGCCATCAAGCATCTTTACTTTTCTAGTATGTGAGGCTACTAATTTGGATAGCACTTTCTTTCAGATACAGAAGACAGATCCCTGCATATTTTTTCAGATATCAAAATGCTTCTATGTAAATAAATTTGCCCTTGTTTACGTGCACTGTAGAGGTTTTTCAGGAAACTGAAACAAGTGTTTTTCTTGCAATTTTGATATGAAATAGACACATCACAGTAAGAACTTGCACAATGATGATCTAGAGTAGAAAAGTAGGAACATAATAAGATTAGAAAAGCACTTTTATGATATTAAGACCAGTCTACTCCAGTACAAGCAAATCACAGACATTGCAAAATCCCTTTCCAAATGTTTACCTGTATGAATAGATCTATGTTCTTTTATGCTTACTGAAGGATTGAGTCTAATAACTTCACTTCTCTGATGCTTACAAAGCTTATTCCAACTTTCAGCCTAAAGCCATGCTTGAGTAGCCTGTCTTTAGTTGTTCTTCTGCCAACTTTGCCATTTATCTTAAATAGGCAATTTCCTTCCCTGCTGTTTGCTCCATGGCATACTGGTGAGAAAAATCATATCATCTCTCAGTCTTCCTTTTAGTAAATTATATAATAACAGTCTTCTGGTCTATTATGTCTGTTTTTTATGCTTTCTAAGTGTCCGTTCAAGTTTAAATTAGGCTTTCTTGAGCAAAGTTTTAAGAAATAAAAAATAAATTAAAAAAAAAAAAACTACAGTTAAAAATTCTTTAATTCCTTCCAAAATTATTTGTTTCTTTTTTCTTTTACCTGGGAATAAGCCATCAAACGCATCCACTGTCATTTGCCTTTTCAACAAACATATCACACTGAGCCTGGAGGTTATCTTGGTGCTTATTCTGTTCCTTTATTTGAACATAATGAGATCCTTGATTTTTTCTCACATCTGAGGTGTGATTGTTTCCATCTTGTTAACAATATATGAGGGTCTTTGCTCTATATTCAGCTTCGTCATGATTTTTGAGACCTGAGTCAAGAAAAATCATATTATTTTGAGCAATTTTTTCTTATCCTTTGTCACAATCTCCTACTGAGCAACAGAAGTTTAGATCTTTCTAAGGTATTTCTACATTGCTTTCTTATCTGCAAGGTTTAACTCATCTTCTGTTTAGCCAAATCTCTTGCTTTTAATTATTTCTCAGACGTAGGTTTGGTTTATTTACTAGTTTGTCATTCTTTATGGTTTCTTTACTTAATCCTAATATTATTTTTGGAAGTGGTCATTCATACATTGATTAATCAGCTTTTCTTTGGAAGTTGTTTCTTTCACTTGAGAAAAAATATCAAGGTAATTGTCAATGTGAATTTTAAGGATTTCTCTTCATTTCTTCTCATTGCTTTCAAAGAGTTCTCAGTTAATCTGAACGTGAGTATAAAGCTATAATATTTATAAGCTTTATTCCTGAGTGTCCTGTTCTAAAACTAAAAATGTTAGTTACTGACTTACTTTTGCTTACCTGTTAGCACAAGTTAAATCAAGTAAGTTCATGAAGGCTTTACCTAAGTTTTGTTTTGTTTTTCTATATCTAATGGACTGCTACAAATAGTGAGATAAAATTGAACCCTTTGGGGATAACACTTTGGAAAAGTGGTATATTGGCTGTTGCAACCATATCATTATTAGTAGAATCTGTTTTCTAACCCTTACCTGTGAAGTAAAATACCATAACAACTTACTTCTTA
This sequence comes from Stictonetta naevosa, assembly GCA_011074415.1. Classification (NCBI taxonomy): domain Eukaryota; kingdom Metazoa; phylum Chordata; class Aves; order Anseriformes; family Anatidae; genus Stictonetta; species Stictonetta naevosa. The sequence continues at coordinate 104,940,471 of CM021699.1, read as the reverse complement.
CTAATACGTATCTTTCTGACAGTCATAAATCTGTTCTGATACAAATCTCACCTTGGGAGACTATACCATCACCGTAGTAACAAGAACATTTCCTTACATTCAAGAACAATCTTTCAAACTTGAGATATTTTAACATAAAAACTTAAGTTTCAGTGAACAGGCATACTTCTATAAAACTGTTTCATCAAAATTTTTTCAAACAGCTCCACACACATCCCCCAGATATATCAACTTTAACTGAACACAGATCTCACAAACAACAATCAGACAAGCTACCAAACAACTGAGAAACAAATTAATCTGAAACAAAGACTTGTTCCTCCTTCCTAAGAACACATCTAATGATAATTCCAGTGCTTTCTGTTCTCTGTTTTATGGTTACTATAAATTGTCTGAAGCACTAGGTAAAGAAGAAAGCTATGTGTGACCTAATCTAGTAGGTTGCATCCTTGCCTATGGCAGGGGTATTGGAACTAGGTGGTCTTTAAGGTCACTTCAAACCCAAACCATTCTAAGATTCTATGAAAATATTAATAGAAGATTATTTGCCAGTATAGGACTGGTGATAGTCAGACAACAGTTTAACACGTGCAAATAGTCCCGCTAAAGTGATTTGTAAAGTGTTTGTATATAAATGTATGTATACACAAAAATACATATATACATTTGTATATAAAGGACACAGAGTCAGGAGTTACAAGTCTGAATGAAGCAATGGATGAATTCATCAGTATTTTTCCCAGTACCAAATCAATAAGCCTGCAAGATGCAACATGACTTGATACGAGAAGTGTGACCTTATTGGCTAGCTCTATAAATAAGAGATGTAAGTAACAGTCCCCAGTACCAAGACCCTTTGATATTAATTATTTTGTGCCTATGCTGCTTAGAACTAGTTCCTTCAAATCCATAACCACATCTCTTAATGCCACAGTCATGAATCCATTTCTACACATTTAGCATCTGGATTTCATGTGATTCCTTTTAGACTAAGACATAATTATGATTTTCTTTAATTTTCTAGGTCAAAATGTCCAAAATAATTGAAAAGTTCTTCAGCAGCTGACAAAACAGTGTTTTCATGTCATGAAAATTAAGATATGTGTTGTACTGTCTGGGGTGACAAAAAAGGGCATGTGGGTGACATATAAGGGCATGAGATTGCTTGGAGATTTCAAATATTACCAGGAAAATGCAGAATGACTGCAATAAATAAAAAGTAAAACCTGGGTCAGGTTCACACGTATTGTATTTTAATTTAAGAATCTTTCTTTAAGTTTCTGAAACCCTTTGCAGGCTTGAATCCATCAAAATCAGAATAAAAACAAACAAAAACCACTCAAGCAGTGTGAACTACCAAGACTAGCAGATCTGAGCCTATGCATAGATGTTGTTGTTTACTAAAGTAGACCCTTGGGTCTCTGGTAACTCATATGCTTCTACATCCCATTCCCTTTCATTAAACATCTCACTACGCTTTGTGAAGCAGGCTTATCCTGTGTATTTTAAAGCCATAAGACTCAGGCTAATCTGAATCCAGAGTCTAAAGAGTCTAACTGTTTTGGGGCTGGAATAAGTGTGTCAATTTAGGCACATTTTTGCTTAAATCAATGAGTCCACACTTAGTTCTAAACCAGCAAGACCTCTGTGGAAGTGGTCTCTGTCTCAGAGATTATCCTGACACTTTCATGATGACACTGTTTTTTTAATATTCTTCTGACATCTTTGTAGAAAGAAATACATTTCAGCTATTAACAGACAACAAACAAATCCAACGCTATATTCTACAATTACATGAGAAATAATATTTTTAAAGTCCCATCAGCTGAGAGAATTTCCTGATGACTGGAAGAACGCAAATGTCCTTCCTGTTTTCTAAAGAGACAAAAAGGAGGATTTGGAGATCAACAAGCTTCAGTCTCAGGAAATCTACGGAAAGTTGTTAAGTAAATAATTCTGAAGACAGTTTCCGAGCATATAAATAACTAGAATATTATCAACACTCATCATCATTAATTTAAAAGGGGGAAATCTTGCTTGACCAAACTGACAGCTTACTGTAATGAGAAGAGTGGCTTGGTGGGTACAAACTGAAATACTGAAATTTTCATTTAAACATAGGAAAAAGTTTTGGTTTTGTTTTTGGTTTTTGTTGTTGTTGTTTTTTACTGTGAGGGGAATCAAAGGCTGGAACAGGTCTCTTAAAGAGTCTGGAGACTCTCCATTATTGGAGATATTCAAAACCTAACTGGACATGTCTGAACAGCCTGTCCTACCTGTCACTGTTTTGAGAAGTGGAGTTGGATTTGGAGATCTCCATAGGACCCTTCTGACTATTCTATGATTCTGTGATTCAAAATCAAGTGAGAGAGAAAGAATAAAAATCACACCAGAAATGCTGCACCACTTAGCATTGCCAGAAATTATTTTGTATTTATTTTTCCTCAGAGTAAAAATGGGCTAAACCTGAACACAAATACAGGCAAATTACTCACTAGGAATATGAATCAATATGCCACTGATTATAATAAACTCCTACCTCAAGTAAGAGATCTCATCACAAAGAGTATCAGTTTATACTTCCCTTAAGTGTTTCCTTGACAAGCAGGAAACTACAGGTCAAGGCCTTGAGCAACCTAATACAGCTTCAAGGTTGACCTTACTTTGAGAAGGGCATTGGTCCAAAATACTTCCAGAGGTTCCTTCCAAATGAAATTATTCTTTACATTTATGATATGATGCCAATAAGCAATACTACAGGTATAAATGAGGTATATAATTTTCACCACTGTATGACTGGTTCCAGTCCAACACAAGCAAATGCTGCATGAAGGATTCTGACAAATAATAGTTGTTTTGTGGTTTAAGACTTGAAGATGTTGCTTTGTTTGATTGTTTTTTTGTTTTGGTTTGGTTTGTTTTTTCTTTGTTTGTTTCACCGTATCTGTTTCAGATGATAGAGATTCAGCAAGTCTTATGGAAGCTGCACCACAAGAAAACTACAGCTTTTGGTATTTGTATTGTAAAAGCATAGTGGCGTTCACAAGCATAAGCCTGATTAAAGTCTGAATTTTGCCCTTATGCAAGCCTGGGACATACTGAATAGGTCTTGTGCCTTTTCCAGCTGTATAATTCCTGGACATTGCATGAAAACCTCCAAATCCTAGTTGTATCTTCAGTATTTTATTTAATTAGCCTATTCATTGAGGGGTTTTGTGAATTTAGAGGTAGAAACTTGTTCTCCTTAATACATTAACTATATTTTTAAACACATCTATGACTGCAAGGCACCTTCTGGAATAGTTTACATGTGAATTTAAAATACCACATATATGATTTTGGGATGATGAGGACTGTATGCTAATCTTGGTTATGAAGCCATAAATTCAAACTAATACTTAATTGGATTGTTGGATATATGTTGGGGTGAGAGAGAGAGATAATTTAATTTGAAATTTTTTGTTGCTTTTAAGATTAAAAACAAAAAAACAACATCCTCCCCACCCCAACCCAAACCACAAACACACACACACAAAAAAGAACACCATCCTGGTATAAGTACTGGCATGTAGTTAAATCATAGTTTATCATAGTTTTTCTCTTTCTAAATATTAGTAAAATCAAGCCATCTTCCTTGAGTTAGGGAATAAATTAAATTTTAATTCTTGCACTGCTAGAAGTTGCTTTTTCTTTTACTTATTTCTGTTACAATTCTTATGATCATCCACTCTGTATATATGAGATCTGCATAATGAATCAGATTGTGATTCTTTCTTTCTTCCTTTCTTCCTTTCTTCCTTTCTTCCTTTCTTCCTTTCTTTCTTTCTCTCTTTCTTTCTTTCTTTCTTTCTTTCTTTCTTTCTTTCTTTCTTTCTTTCTTTCTTTCTTTCTTTTTCTTTCTTTCTACTTATTTAAGGTTGGAATTTTTGTGAGAAGAAACTGCATTAATGAACAGCATGATAAATGATTGTACATTACTACTCTGGGATTTGTGTGTGTGTGTGTTTGTTTGATTGTTTTTAGGCAGCAAGATAGCTTTTGTAGCAAAGATGCCAAAAATCAGCCCATGGAAATATCTTGAGTAGCAAGTACACTGAAGATCTCCCAACACCAGGAGGTGAAGATTCACAAGACAGGTCAGAGGCATAAGCTCTTCCTGATTTTGAATGTCAGAAAGGTGAACTAAGGCCAGTAAGAATATCATAGATAGCAAGCTTCTTTCAGACACTCCAGATACACCTCTACCAGTAAATGAAATGCTTTCAGGGCCCAGGTATCAGAATTTGCTAGTTTATATTTTTACATTTGTAGAATGGTCCCAAGCAAGGTTTTGGCCTAGGCAAGCTATCACTTTCTCAGTGCACAGTTCAGAAACTATCACAGGCCAGGAACCATTCCCAAAACACCACATGGACTTATGGTGGCAAAAGTTGTTTAACACTGAAGACATGATCAGATAACTTCAGCTGACTTCTGGACACCTGGTTGCTGATTTAATTGTTCATTGCTTTATTTACTAAGAGGGATGTAGGCAGAAGAACAAAAGACTGGAAATGTGTCTGGATAGCTCTTTGCTGAGTGTCAGATTTTCTAACATATGTTATGTATATATAAATATGTACATATTTTCTACAGCAATATATCTATCTCTGTCTTTTATGTTTGTCAGGTTAAACATCAGTCCTGGTAATAGTTACCTATTCAAAAACCTGTCAGGATATTGTTTATGTGCATAATTCCCATTGTTTTCCATAGGCATCACATGACCCAAAACAACAGGAAAATTATGTTCCTGGATTGACTCCACTGATTGTAATAAAATTATCCCAGATTTACACTGGCATAACTCAGACCAGAAGTTGACCTCACAGTCTTTATACAAACCATGTCTTAACCCAGTAAGATTTTTGTCAATCTCTTTAAAATATAAAAATACCCTTTATAATAAAACTCATAAGATTTTAGAGCATGACCCTCAGCTTTAACAATACAGAAGCTCCCAGGGTCCTTCCCCTCTTTATAGAATGAGGATAAATTGTGACAGCTGAATAAATATAAAGGGTCGAGTGTCAGTCTGAGGAAACAGATTTTCATTTTGGCACAGATGACTTTGGTTCACGGGTCCTTAGTGGAAAGGGAAATCAGTGTCTGCTTAGTACAGGACTATTTGTTTTTCAGAACAGCCTTCAGATAGAGATAAATGCTCCCTGCCCCCCACACTTACTACAGTACTAAACGGGCAACCAAAAAATAGAAAACTTTTTCATACCAAATGCAAAATGACAGATTTGTCTCCTTCTACACTTTCTCTTTTTCTCCTCACTAGCCTCTCCCATGTGCTTATACAAGCCTGTATGCTGCAAGACAATTTCTGTGTCACTGAGTACCTGTTAGTAATTTCTGTGTAAAGTTCCATGTTCTTTCCTTAACTAGGAAGATTTTTGGTTTTGTTATTTATTTTTCGTGGTTTTATTTTTTTGATAGAACTGAACATATAAACCATTGTACAGCCATTAGCTTAGTCTCTAGCAAGTGTTTACATATAATTTTGATATTATCTTTTTTACTAAAACTTTATATTCAAGGAGCTGATATTTTCTTTCATCATAAAGATGTCACAGCTGATATTTTCTGCATAAAACCTCTGTCCTTTTCTCCTATACATGCATATGAAGGGGAATGTTGAAGAAGGCCCTTCAATTTTTGGATACTTTATTTTATAGTAGGTATGTGCTGCTATTCTCCTCGGTTTTTTCGTCCGTTGTCTCCAATTTAATATAAAATAGTGAGACAGTCCTGTGATTCAGGGTCTTAAAGCTCATCAGGGCATTTGCTGCAGGAATGTGTCAGAGAACTGGGCTTTCAAATTTCTGGAAAAAGAAAGCTGTCCAGCTTAGGTATCACCCTGTTGCTCTCCACCCTTTATGAGTGCTACTCTTCACCAAACTCTGTCCAGGAACTTAAAGCATTTAGCCTGGATCCATGGTTTCTGTCCCAGTTTGGGGTATCTAATATTTGGGCGCTGCACTGCTCTGTGTGCAGTGTCTAAATCAGGTCATGGGTGCTATTATAAAACAAGTATTTGAGCAACTGATGTCATCTGCCTGGCCTACTCTAAGACCTTTGACATGGTGCCACACAACATCATTGTCTCTAAATTGGAGAGATATAGGTGGACTATTTGGTGGATAAGGAGTTGGCTGGATGGCCACATCCAGAGAGTTGCGGTCAATAGCTCTACATCCAGGTGGAGATCAATGACAAGTAGTGTCCCTCAGAGGTATATATGGGGAGTAGTTTTGTTTAATATCTTTATTAATGACATGGACAGTGGGATCAAGTGAACCTTCAGCAAGTTTGTAGATGACATCAAGCTGAGTAGTGCTTAAATAGAACTAAGGGATGCTGCTATCCAGAGGGACTTGGGCAGGCTAGGGAAGTGGTCCCTCATGAAGTTCAACAGGACCAAGTGCAAGGTTCTGTGCCTGGGCTGGGGAATCCCAATCACAAATACAGACTAGATGGAGAATGGACTGATAGCAGCCATGAAGGGTACCTCCTGGACCTAAGTGTACCAGTGAATGAAAAACTGGACTTATTACATGCTTGCATTACATGCTTGCAGACCAGAAAGATAACTGTATCTTGGACTGCAACAAAAGCAGCATGACCAGAAGGTATAGGGAGGTGCTCTGCCTTTGTGAGACCCCAACTGGAGTACTGCCTTCAGCTCTGGGGCTCCCAGCACAAGATGTAGACCTGCTACAGCAGGTCCAGAGGAAGGTTGCAAAGGTGATCAGAGGGCTGGAGCACCTCTGCTATGAAGAAATTATGAGAGCTGGGGTTGTTCAGCCTGGAGAAGAGAAGGCTCTCAGGAGACTTCATTGTAACAATTTAGTACTTGAAGGGGGCTTATAAGAAAGATGGGGAGAGGCTTTTTACAAGGACATGTACTGATAGGACAAGATGCAATGATTTTAAACTTAAAGAGGGTAGATTTAGATTAGACATTAGGAAGAAATCCTTCATTATGCAGCTGGTGAGACACCGAAACAAGTTGTCCAGAGAAGTTGTGGACGCCTCTGGAAGTGTTCAAGGGACTTTGGGCAATCCGATCTAGTGAAAGATATCTCTGTCCATGGCAGAGGGGTGGAACTAGATTGTCTTTAAAAGTCCCTTCCAACCCAAACCATTCTATGATTCTGTGATTCATTCTAAGTGTTGGTGACAGAGTTGTCCTAAGGCATGGCCTTTATAGCTCGCAGCCTTCCAGTATAATTTACAGCTTCTGCAGCTGCATATGCAAACATGCCTCTTGAGGAAGGCAGCCAAAAATCTACCTAATGTAGACCATAGGAAAATATTCAGAATAACATTTATTTCAGAAAAGAGGCGTGATATGGCCATGAACAATATAAAGCAGAGAGAGGCAGAAATCACTGAATACATTATTTTCTACTGCTTATTTGTTCAGCTCCAGCCAGCACACATCATTCCTGATTTACATTATGGAATAATAATAATAATAATAATAATAATAATAATAATAATAATAATATGAGTACAGACACTCTTTCTTGTATCTTAAAGTCTTTAGACCATGAAAAACATCTAGGGATGTGTGTGTTCCTTCCCACAACAGATGCTAAATAACAGCTTGTAAGTAAAAAAAGTGTTATCAAAGTCAGTGGTTCAAAAATGCATGTGATTTTTTCGTTTGAACACTTTTAATACATAACAGAGGATAAAATATAAAGAAGGAGGGTTAAGCTGTATATCAATCACAGCTTAAATTATGCAGGAAACAAAGGCTAGCAAATATTAACTCAATACAGAACATTTTGATCTAATAATATCTCTTTGCTTCAAAAACTTTTAAAAGTACAATTGCAAAGATATTGAGGGCCATAGGATTCCTTCTACGGAACTCATATAATCCAGAATAGCTTCTCAATTCCCAGCAGTGGTACAGTAAAGTAGGACAAACCAACTCAACTGTAACTTGGCTAGCAGGCTTCCCAGTAGATCCATAGCCACCCACAGCTGGGGAATAGCTGAAGGAAGGGTTCATGGCTAATGTTAATGAGACTAGCAAGCAGAGTAAGAGGAAAGAATTAATTGTTTACATATGTTGAAATGCTTGTAATATATGCTTGTAATATATGTTCAGGATCAAAGTAAAGCACATTTGTGCCATAGAAAACAGTCAGCGACATTTTACTACCAGAGCATCTGAATGCCCAGAATGAAAGACCTTCATGAAATCCTTCCTGTTTTTCTCCATTATTGCTACTCAGATTTCAGGTAATAGAATTCCACATCGTTGCTACTTTAGATGGTCCAGCAGGGCCTTTGTATGCAAACAGAGGTCAGGATGGGTCTCACATTCAGTGACATGGTTGAGAGTCCAGCATACCAACATCTGTCCTTAAACAGTGTCAGCATTTTAAAACCTTATTTAATCCCTGCACTAGGCTAAGCACAACAGCAAGAATTAGGTTTCCACACAAAACAAACAGGAAAATCTACATCCTAAACAGAAAGGAAATGTTAAATTTACCAAATATATATGTATATATTTCAGTGATATTTTTAGCTAAATTCTCATTAAAAGTGAAGCTTAATCATATAAAACAATTTATCTTTGTTTGTTTGTTTTTCCTATTAACTTTTGAATATCCTGAACAGTATTAATCTATCTGACAGAGAAATAGAAGTTTTAAAATTTTTTTTAAATTTATGAGATTCAATGACATTTTTGTGGTGGACTTAATTCATTATATAGTCTTAGTAGACTAACCATTAGAGGATACGCTTACTAGAAATTATATTTAAAGACATGTCATTGAAAACTTTATAATAAAATAAATGGCAAAGTAGCTCATACTTACAAGCTGTCTTTCAAAACTTTTTACAGTTATAATGAATTGCTCAAAATAACAAAGACAAAAGTAAAGATTTGGTCTTTTTGTGTCACTGATATTTTATCAGCTATGGTGAAGGATCTAGTACAATATAACATAGCTTTGCAGTTCAGGACAGGAAGTGAGGATGGTCTTTTCACCTAAAATGTTGATAAAGAACTTATTAAAACATATAGGCATTGTAAAGACCCAATGCTGTGATTCTAATTCAACCAGAACTTTACTTTTGTTTAATACTTAAAGTATCAATAATCTTAAATATCCAGGGAAATTTCACTCCAAACAAGGATTTATTTATTATTTAACAAAAAAAAAAAAAAAAAAAGAAGGATGGAAGCAGCTTAGTTTTACAACAGGAGGTTCACAAGTTTGTGACATAAGGAACTGAAGTAATCCAAATAAATTTCCAACAGAGCTTACAAAGATTTGGGATTTTTAAGTATATTTTCTTTCATATAAATTGCAAAGTGCATAACAGCCATGATATGTAATTCTGAATTACTATGAAATTCTTTCATAATATTTAACAAATAGTTTCTCATAATTTCTAGCCAAGCTGGAAGTATCTTTGAAAAGAGTTTCATTAGAATGATCTAAAAGGCATCTCACCACCACCCACTACTACTTGCTTAGCTGCTATTGTTTTTTTATATGGGATTGCATTATGTGAACCAGAAATCTGCAAGATGCCTAAAGTCACCACAGTGTCTTACAGAGCACAATGGTATACCTACTGCAACAAGTAATTAATCTTGGGCTCAAGATTTCCTGATGGGAGCCTATTGACCCCAGCACAATAGATGAAAGTATTTTATCCTGTGTGTTCCCCTACTGACCCCTTGTCACCTTTTTTCATGCACTGTCTGCTCTCACACCAAACTGAAGAATTCATCCTTCACTCTGATATTCTGGGCCTGTTTGGCCCTCTCTTGCTCCATGGAAGCAGATTTCTTGATTTTGCTTAAGAAGATTATTCAGTAGAAAAGTCTGGCAAAGTTTTACCATACACTGACACATGCATGAATGAGCACAGAAGGGTCAGGGACAGTGGGCTTTACCCACACTCCTAATCCCACACTGATGTTAAAGGGGAGCCATGCCATGTAATAAGGCTGTATTCCATCTCTATGTCTACTGGGAGGAAGGTGGGGCACATTCAGGACTGACTGTGTGGAGGGGCATCAGTACATGCACTGACAAGTCACCATCACGGTCCTTCTAGGATGGCTGCTGCAAGCTTGGAAAATCAGCCTTTGAGCTGTCTGGCATGCTAAGTACTTATAAAGGTAGATGGGAAAATGTCACATTGTATCTCAGCCTGTCCTTCTGTATTCACACCAGTGTAAGAATCACCTCTGAACTGGCCCAAAGGGTGCTGCTGTAGATAATTAACACATGGGCAATTCTGGCCTTGAGTCCTCTCTTGGGGCTAATGCAGGTAACAGGGTTAATAAAGCTGGGTCTGTTGTGGATATCTGACATGAATGTATTGCCAGTTGCTGAGCATTGAACCTAAGAGATATGATAGAGTATTTTATCTCCCATAAACTTATGGTTAAAGAAAGTGAACATTAGCTTACACATCCCATTCAGCCAGTGGAAGGAATGTGCCACTACTGCCATTTTCAGTTCTCAGAACAATAGAGAAAAAGCAAAATTTAATCTGCATTTAAATAACTGTTTCAATTTCTCTCCTGTAACAGCAATTACATTCTGCTGGAAAAGCTGTGTTATAAACCTTCAAGGCCCCTTGACACTCTCAGTGACAACAGAGCTCCAACTGTTTCCCACAAGATACTTCAAAGGCCATCTTGGATAAATATGTGAAAACTGTCCTAAACTCTTACAGAAACTGTAGACCCAGAGTGAATACCCCCCCACCATTCCCACCCATCAGGCTCCCATCTACTGTAATTGCTTCATCTCCTTGCTCCAAAGTATTTGTTATCAGGAATACTTTCTAATGTAATATACCCACTCCCCCACACATGCTTGAAAGAGAGCAAATAAGAAAACACCAACAAATGTTTCCACTGCAGATAATCATATTGTCATCAGAACCCTTAAACTACTCCAGTGTCTTCCATATTCAATTAATAAATGACCTTGGGCCCAGATCCTCACATCCCTAAATTAAAAGAGCATTCCTGATATCAATGGAATTCCTTTTTTTTAGCCCAGGTGCATATCTGGATTGCCTGAACTCAGAGGAAGTTTGCCACTGATCTAAGCAGAATAAGAACTTGAAATCTGGATCTTCTCATATGGAAAAAAAAAAAAAAAAAAAAAAAATCTCTTAAATAGTCCACTACAATGTATTGAAGTAGAGTAATATAAACACAAGACTGAAAACACAGTTCTCCATAATAACAGGTTGGTGGTTGGACTGGATGACCCCCAGAGGACCAGATGACCTCCAGAAGTCCCTTCCAACATACACCATTCTGTGATTCTGTGACTCTATAATACAACTTGTTTAGTCAAACTGAACAACATAAAGTTGAAGAAACTTCATCTTAGTACTCACAGACTTCCACTGCCTAAAACAAAGACATTTTTCCCTTGCAATGCTAAATGATGTAAACTTATTTACAAATATAAAGCAAGGGATATTACTTAATATTTATAACATTAGCTAGTGTGCATGTACTATACTTTCTTTCCAAATGCTCAAATGCTTTACTTTTTTTTTTTTTTTCTCAATATCAAGAATACTGACATGATAAATATTCAGTAAGCGTAGATAATAACCTTGCTATATCTGAGGTACATGATTTCATCTATATCATCTCATTCTTTTGTACTTATAATAGGAATTTGACTGAATTGAGTACTTGTCAAGAGTTTGCAACACTGGATGCAAGTGTCATAGGCCATATTTATTTACTACTTTTCTGTTGAAGCTATATACAACAAGTCTTCTTGAGCTACAGACAGATGATGACCTTTGGTTTCTAACAGCATCACACAACTCTTTTAGCAAATATTTTCTAGAGCCACTGTTCCTAGATAACAGCAATTTTTCTAAGTTGAATTTTATGTCAGTCTAGAAACAGACTATATTCTTATTATATAGAAATCAGAAGCTCACCATTTCTCATAATATTTGTATTCACCACCTCTAAAATATTTTATTCATCTATAAAATGTTTCAAAATAATGTTTCAAGCATAAGTCAGTTTGAACTACAGCAGTAACTGTCTTTGTGTATGTTTGAACAGTGGAAAAAAAAATTTTTAAATTATATTCCCAGATAATATATAACATACAAGCAGTTAGAAGACTGTTGTCTGCAATATTATGTTCACAAAAGATTTGCATGAAGACTCAGAATGATTTTCCTGACAGATTTAACTACCTATACTTCCATACTTTAAAGAGTGAATGCTTTGGTTTCCATGCCCATGCAAGGGGATGTGAAAAGTAATGATTTTTCACTTACAGCTTTATACAGGCAGGTCTAGTTTCAGAGAAAGAAAAGAAATCTTTATGGAACTAATGTCCTCACCAGGAACAGGAAGAAAAGTAGGAGAGGGGCTCAGCCTCAGTCCAGGATATATCCCCTATTCTGCTAGCAGCTCAGGGCCGCAATAAATTACAGGTTCCTAATGCTAGAGGTACTAAGGTGCTAGAGTGAAGAATCATAACTCCTACTTTTTCTGTTCTTCTTTGGAAGTCACTTTTGATTCTTACGTCAGAAGAGCAGTCTCAGTACCCTGCCTGACTGGAGTCCAAGCCACAGGGAAAAAAATGCATAAAATACCTGACAATGGAGACTGCCAGTCTGCAGAAAAATCTGTTTTTACTCTGGGAATATCAGTTCCTGGTCCTCACTACTATTAGAAAAATATTTAGGAAGAATGCTAGGATTAAAATAGCTTCTCATATGGGAAATGTTCAAGAAAGATTTTTGAAGCTAGGGAAAGATAAGATCGTCATTAATAATTCTGGAATGGATGTGTCAAGGAAAAATGGGAAAAAACATGAGTGCTTTACTTATTTTCTCTCTTTATGTCTAGTTTTTCTGAACCTTTCAGAAGAATCTGAAATAAACTCTACCTGGATCAGAATATTTATTATATCTTTTTTTATTATTATTATTTATTAAATATAGTTTTTCCTTAACTCTTAGATCAGATAAAATTTAACCTGATTATGATAAAAGTAAATGTATGCTATGGATATTCTAAAGACTGTACTACTGAAGCTGATGTGCTCCGATGGAAGTGAGATCAAACAATAATAGAATATTTTCACAGATTTTTAAAAGTGTGTGGCGTCAACATTATTTTGTCAGGGCAGAGACATTAAAAAAAAATGGACTAAATGATCTTTTAAAAATAACCTTCCAATGTAAAAGCAGGATCAGATTTCACATATTTTTCAAGGGAGCTACTTTCCTTAAAATCTCTTGGAAAAAAAAAAAAATCTTAATGTAAAGAGATGGAGTTTTCCAATGTTCAGCACCACTTTTACTGATTCTTAGCAATTATTTTTATAATTTTTTTTTAAGGAGAAAAATGTAGTTGATTAGCTACTCAGTTCATATTAAAGCAAAAGATAAGCAATGATTGTTTTCTGGTTTTATAGATTTAGTTACTCTAAGTGATTATCTGAAATTTATATATATATTTTTTTTGAATGATGAATCATCTTTATTTTAAGGCCTTACATTTTTCTTTAACTTAAAAGTCGTAGTGTATCGTTAGGTTGCCAATTTAAGTGTTTACAACAAGCTAGAGAATCCTCACGACTGTTACTCCACCATTCACTGTTGGGAGGGATGTTTCTAAAAATCATTTTGTAGCCTTGCACAAACAAGGTTAAAACCTTGGTAAACAAGTTCTCAATACCAAGTATGTACTAGTCTCCTGGTCGCTTCTCCAAAGCAGAAGGTAGGGCTTGGCAGGAAAGCAGTGGATTACTGAATTTATGCAGTGTGCTGCTGTTGATCTCCACAAATAATACATCAAATACTAGGTAAAGAAACGGTACAGATTTCTGCTGTTGGAACTTATTTCTTCTTGTACTGTGTTCACTGACCAATTACAATTTTGTCAAATTCCTGAAATAGTTGGTTGTAAAAGTTTGCCACAGTAACTTGTAATTAGAAACCTGATATGCATGGGTTATTTATATATCACTTGGGGTCATTTAAATAACATGGTATACTTAATTTTACCAATGATAAATTTCATAATTTTCTTTAAAGAGAAGTCATATTAATTTCACCACACCCTTCAATGTTGTTATTTCAAGTAACCACAGTAGCTAAAGAGTGGTCATACCTGCAACAAGTTGACATTGCCCATTTCTTACTGAATTGTGGAGACTAATCAGCAGTAATGACCTGTTTGATATACTATAGACTTCCATTCTCCATCTTTCCCTCTTCCTGTTTTTTTTTTTTTTTTTCTGTTTTGTTGTTGTTGTTTGTTTCTTTGTTTGTTTGTCTTTGTTTTCCCTTTATTTGAGGGGTATCTTTCCTACCTATACTGTTCTGTTTTCACTCAGGGCTGTTTGTAACTGTTTGTGAGGAGAGAGTACCCAAGGTACATATTTTATACATGGAATGTTCCAGGTTATATTTTACTATTGCTTTTTAAACTGGCATAATTCCAATTCTCTACTGAAATAAAGAAATAAATAAATAAACTTTACTAAGATTGCACCGATGATTCATAACCATTGCTTGCTAGTCACAGTACAATCAACTCACAGTACAATCTGTATGTCTTTAAGGTCAGATGCATCACAGCAGAAATCAAGTTTGTAGACATGTAAATCAAGAGCACAGACATAATTTTATCCTTAAATAAACAATGGTGGTACTGATTCAGATGAAAGGTAGGTGGTTGTTCCCTATCTCCATGCCTCAACTGGATGTCTGAAATTCAATGAACTGAATCTGGTTCTACATCCTTTTATTTTGAATTACTGTCTGTTTCATTTCTTTAGCTCTAGTCTCTAGCTCATCAAGGGTTTAGGGGGAATATTTTTGCATACCATCCCAATCCTCCCTTGCATTTACAATATCTCTCATTTTTGAGTCAACAAGTTGAACTAGCACAGCTTTGATATTTTGTACTAAATTTGTTACTAAAAATATTCAACTATCTATATATAATTTTGAGGAGGGGTATATCATTGTTGAGGCTAATCATACAAAAACACAGGCAGTAATTCTTGCAGCATGAGCTATGGTTATATAACCTGAAGGGTTTACCTTAATTTTTCTACAGTGCTTCTGTTAGTAAACACTTAATAAGCACCTTTTGCCATGTAACTAACACTATAGGGTCCTACTTGCATGACATTCTATTATGTACCTTACCAAAAGGAAAACGGTTTATTTAGAAGCTTTTTTGTCTCATTGGAAAAAAAAATAATAAAAATAAAAAAATAAGGTTGCATTATATACCTAAGACCACAATATCAGCTTCTTTCAGGATCAGGCTACACTTTAGACATACAAATGCATCTGTGAAGACTCATATCTTCTACTTGTTTTTATTATATCATTACAATAATAGAAGGTATGATCAAAAGTCCTCTAGATGTCATTAGAAAACTGAGCACACATCCACTTGCCTTTAAAAGGTGCAATAAGCCTGATGGTTTTGTTTATAACATTAACAATAATACTAAGTAGTAATGATAAAAGCAGATATAACAACTCACAGGTAATAAGAATATACACATAATCTTTGCCACAAAAGGACTCTGAGTCAATTCAACTGATGTTTGCAAAGAATCTTGTATCAATCCAGATTATATAATAGGAGTATTAATTTCTGACAGCCAATGTATTTTGTAATCCTTGTTCATTTTTAAGATATAAAAGAAGAGAATAGTAACTGGATTAAACTAGCTTTAATCTTGTCAAAAAGAGTAATGTTTTAAATTAATAAATCTGTCTTTTATTAATACTGTATCAATTAAGAGGAAAAAAAAATCCTGGGTCCTTTTGTTTAAGAATGCAAGCTGCATAATTTAATGACAAAAAGTAAAATGAGCACTGAAATATGTTTGATCACCACTACTATTAAGAAACAGAAGTGCCTTTTCACATTTCTCCAGCATATTTCACCCTTTGAAGATTTTCTCTTGCAGAACTGTATATTTAACCACTCACAGTCTATAACAGCACACCCAGATAAATCAAAATTAATCCTAATTTATTTTTAACCCTACACTCAGCAACAGTAATTATTGAATATTTGTGACAAAACTGCAGAAGGGAGCTTATACTTTAAGGGACCAAACATTGGCTGTGTCGAAGAAAATGGAAAGCTGAGGTGACCTGATCTGCCTCTGCCCATTAGGGACTTTTTGATAGTCATTGTCTTCAAGAAAAATAATTGCTTCCCAAGAATGCTCAGCTAAATCATTTTATTAGTGTGAACTGGATTAAGGTTATAGGAAGGTCCCTCTTGCTTCTTACCCAATAATATCTGACCATGCATATCAAAGAGTGGAGGAGGCAAATTATTCATTATTTCACCAGCATAATGAAAGCATAAGGGAGGTTTAAAAGGACGCTATCTGCAGCAGGAAACTGTCAAAGAACGTGGGAACACAGCCCTCCTGCATTTTTGTTTCAGCTCCGTTGATCAGAAGATTGAAAGGCCTGCTCTACCTACAGGGGTCCTCTGTTCGGGCCCCACAGTGCAATTATAATCCGTCCTCACCTCCTTTAGAATGACAGGCCAAAAACAAAGCCCAGAGCTTTTGTACAGCTTAGCATTCCTAAGAAACACAAATCTTCATTTATTTCTTTCATTCTTTTTTTAACTCTTAAGAATTAATTAAAATTGCTCTTATATAATATTGAGGGATAAAACAGCTTAAAATTATCTAATATGTTTTAAGGATGCCTTTTTTTTTTTTTTTTTTTTTTTTTTTTTTTATAGAGCACATAGAAGGATCAGTCGCTAACTGCCACAAGGTAGAGCAGCTATGCTTTTGTCTTCATGCTGCCTGCAGGAGAAAGGAGTCCAGTTGGCAGAATTCTGCTTGAGGCTATTTAATATCATTTTTTTTTTCTGCCATTATTCCTGATGTTTACACATTTTAGTGATAGAAATTTGCAAGTCCTCAATAACTCTTGTAGTTAACCATATTGTTGAAACTCTGCTCTTCAAGGGATGCCTGAATAAAAGCTGTAACCTTCCAAAACTAACATGTATACTTCATCAATGCAAGAGGTACGCTACACGGTAGTGCTATTGGAACTGTGATGGCCTAAGTATATTAAAAGATACAGGATCTATATTAAAAAGTAATATTTTGAGTAGTTTCAAAAATCAGAGTAGTTTAGAGGTAACAAAGACATTTCCAATTTTAAAACAGCAGTGAACTATTAAACATGCTACACAGACCACTTGTTTTATCTTCCTTTAGC
This sequence comes from Stictonetta naevosa, assembly GCA_011074415.1. Lineage (NCBI taxonomy): Eukaryota > Metazoa > Chordata > Aves > Anseriformes > Anatidae > Stictonetta > Stictonetta naevosa. The sequence continues at coordinate 104,923,143 of CM021699.1, read as the reverse complement.
TGGTCCACTATATCATTGTGGTTATCCCAAGGAATGTTGTAGATTGCATGGTTATAATACCTTGAAATATTCTGTGTTTAGCATTAAGTCTTCAGGCTGCATTGCCTAACTCTCCATAAACTACCACCAAGCAGGCTAAAGTTAACTGTCAGGTTACATTGTAGAATGAGCACACAGAGTGCATTTGGCAAGCAAATCTCAAATCATGTGTGTGACCTTTAAATGCATATATTTGCAGAAGGTTAGACAAGATTCCAGGCTGCTAGAAAGTAGGTGAGATCAATATGAGATGCTACAGTGTAGTCTAGTTATGCATGTGAAAATCTGTTTTGAAATTGTAAAAGCAAGTGATAATAAAAATGTTGGCAATGATTGGCATAAATTTATTTTGATGTTCTCATCTTTTGATTTCTTATTTTACATCTGAAACAATATAGAATTACTTTAAAACTTATTTATTATTTATTTTATATCTTTAAAATGTGATATACATACAATATTAGTGGTGAAATCTGGCTTCCAAAAACACAAGTGCATTTAGAGTTTAGGCTATATCCCACCTGTTCTGCTTCTTACTGGTAAATTCACCTTTTCCTTGTCAGCTTAATATTTTGATATGAACATTATTTAACAATTGCTTTACAAATTACACATTTTTAAAAAATTAGGTAATAAATTCTTTACAGGGGTTAAATTGACTGAATAAAGACATTTTGCATACATTTAGGGAGATAGCATTTTAGTGAAAGCAGACTGGAGGCAAAGAGCAAAAAGGAAAGAGGGATACATTAATACATCAGTATCACTTTAAAGGTTTATTTAGCTGTTAGAAAGGTGTAAGGTAATGTAAATTAACCTCTAATTCACAACGTCTTTTTTTTTTTTTTTTTTTTTTTTTGTTTTTTTATTCTGTTATGTTTTTTTTTAAAATGACCAAAAAAAAAAAATTTTTTTTTTTTTTTTTTTTTTTGGTTTGGTTGTTATAGCCTGACTTCCTTGATTTGAAAGGGACAAAAGCAAATTATTTCATTCTTTTTCACATGTGGTTTATCTCTTGGTTTATCTCTTTGCCCTTTAGGTGACACCAGTTAGATTGTTCATGTGAGACACACAGGAGCTTCAGGACAGAAGGGAATTTAAACAGTGAATAGCCAGTAGAGGAATATCAAAAACCAAATGCCTAGTTTGTCATTTATTGCCATTTATTGAAGGTAATATGCTATTACCTTCAGAAGTACTTTGGCATAGGGCATCAAAATCTGGAGCAACAGACATATGCATGGACTTGGTAGAAGATCTGTCCCTGCTACGTTTCTGCACAGGATCCTGAGAAATAGTGTGGAGTGATTGATTCTCAGAACTGGCAAATGGTGTCCCACCAGAGATTCATTTGTAGGAAAATATTCAGAAGCACATACCTTTCTTCAAACATGGAGAAACATGGTTCTTTGATATGAAGCATTAGCTATGTCTTTCTATAAGTTAGCAACAATCTTTCACAGCTAGAGCTATTTTTTTTAACAATTCTGAAGATGTTTTTGTCAGAATAGAAGTAGTGTCTGCCTGACCTTCGATTAGCTGGTGCAAACTTCTGGCATTCAAGAAATTTCTTTGGTAATTTTTGAAAATATATAGGACTTATTATATTGCAAAAAAAAAAAGGCATGCCTTAATACTAAAAGATACCTCCAAAGGGAATGAATCCATCTTGTGGAAATGCATAACTTGCTGAATTCTACATTCCAAGTGAATGTGACAGTCTGTCTGAAAAACTAAGATCTTTATCTGAAGCTGAATTTCTTTACAACTTGAATTTAATTCTGCAGAGCTTCAAGTAAAAGCTGGCTGAGAAGATATTAATTAAAGATTTATTTATACAGTTTTTAATTAAATAATTTTGAAAATTTCTAGCCATTTCCATTCAACTACATAAGATCCATCTACAGTGAAGCTACAAAAGCCTACTTACTGATCGTGTTTATGAGAAAATAAAAGACTGTGGGCATTATTTGTTCCTGTTGGTCTTATTAGAACCACTAATAATTTTTAATGTTTCCATAGGAATTTATGTTTCCTTCAATAAGAAATAAAACTAAAGAACTTCCAAAATATTCTGAAACACTTGAAGTAACTATGACAGATTTTTCACCACACAGGCATAGTGAGCAATCTTCATGGTTTTAGCCCTTCTGCCATCAAAATATTGTCCAAAGAAGAATATTTGGTCATGAACAGTTAATTTGAGGCATCATTTTCAATTTCTTTATTAATTTATTTAACTATATATTTCTACAATAATGTCCCTAATGTCAAATGCTTACATTTTTCTAGGAAACAATTTTAAGAATGAACAAAAACATAGTTGTACAATGTTATTTTATTTCTCCCCTTTGTACAGTCTCATCTTTAAGTATAGTTTCTGCAGAATGGCTTTTCAGATACAAAGCCTCTCACAATTTTAACTTTAAAACAGAATGATAATGTCATCATTTCCCTGTAAACTGAAGGAATCACAAGAACAAAGCAGTACCATTGAATCCACAGATAATGGCTGAAAGCCAGAAGGGACAGCCATCTGTAATGATCTAGAAGTATCTGTCTGTGCTTCCTAATGCAAGGAAATTGCCTCACACTGCATTTGAATAGAAATACATCATTCAGAGTTGGTGGACTATTAGTAAGAAAGTAGGCATTTGGGGACTAAAGTGAGATCTTCCTGAATACTCTTTGTTCCCCAGTGTCTCAGCTGTATACTCTCTCATTTTTTCTTTTTTTTTTTTTTTTTTAATCTTTTTTAATTTATAAAGTTCATATAAGAAATTTCACTGCTTACATTGTAGATTTGCTTCATTACATCTCTGTGCCACTATCAGACCAGACTGTGTGTGCATGTATGTGTTTGTGCATGCACTCATTCTTCTCAAATGGAAGACTCCATTTCTAATATTTAGATTGTTCAAGTACATCCCAACTCAGCCACACTGGCCAACTGTTACAACTACTACAGCTACAACAAATCCCACAGAAGGCCATATCTGTAATGGCCTTTGAGCATCTAGAATCTCTTCTGTCTCCCTAGGTTGACTTGTTCTTTGTACTGTAGTAAAGGTTAATTCTCAATCACTCTGACCTCTTCCACTGTCCCTAAAGCTGTCAAGAAAACTCAGAACACAAATCCAACTTTATCTTTGCTTTCTCTGATGTGATCTGAGAAAGAGCTCAACTGCCTCCAGTGAATGCAAATTTTAATCCATTTCTTTCCATCCATATATGCTGGGGTTGAGTTATTGCATCTGTATCCTGAATGTTGTTTTACACAGGCTACTGGAAGCTAATTGTCAGTCTGAATTTTTTACTCTGCTTTAAACCTTTGTCCTGAATGCAGAGATTTGCTTAGGTTGAATACTTTTAGTATCTGCTTGTCATCTCTTTTCTTCTGTGAAAACTATGATTTAAAATTAAATCCTTACCTCTTGTAATATGACCTAAAATGAATTTTTTTGTCCATTAGTCAAATATTTTTCATCTGGATATGTTCTCATCACAAGTCACTTTCATGTGTGAATACCTTAATGAAAGAAGCGAGCCAGAATGTAATTAAATTAGGTGATGAATGTGTCATAAACTGCATAAAATTTCACCTTTTTAGGCAAAAGCAAGTTCAATTCATTTCACCAAGAAACATGCTATGTTAGCTAGTTTCTTGAAGGTCACTCTGAATATCAAAGTTTTGTATCAAATTTGCACGTCTGGCCATGGACAGGAGAAGAATTTCTGGATTTAACTGGCATACCCAGGATCTAACATACCTGGTATACCCCCAAACAGCTTAAACAAGTTCTCTGTAAGCCATTTAAGTATTTGAAAATTGGAGAAGTCACAGAGCATGTTGTCCTCATGTCATGTGTTCTGCAGTCTGTCAGTCAGCTGTGGTAGAGATATGCCCTTCAACTCTTGCTCTGCAATATGGGTACCTATATGACTCTGAAAAGGCCTATGAACTGCTGTATACAGAGTAAAAGTGCCATGGTACTGTTCCTGTTATTATGAAGAATGTGATCTATTGGGTTGAAAGGGGAAAATACCATGCTTTCTCCCCAGAATTGACCTTCTGTCTACAGATCTTCTTCAGAAGGTAAGGAGACTTAGAGAATTATAGAATCATAGAGTGGTTTGAGTTAAAGGGGATGCTTAAAGACCATTTAATTCCACCACTATCCCTGCCCTGGTTAGGGACAGCCTTCTCTAGATAAGGTTGCTCGAAGTCCTGTCTAACCTGCCTTTGTACACTTCCAATGAGGGGCCATGCACAACTTCTCTGGGCAACCTGTTGCAGTGTCTCACTACCCACATCATAGAATCATAGAATCATAGAATCATAGAATCATAGAATCTTAAGGTTGGAAAAGACCTCTGAGATCATCTAGTCCAACCATCCACCTGCCACCAATATTGCCCACTAAACCAACTCCCTAAGTACCACATCCAACCTTTCCTTAAACACCCCCAGGGATGGTGACTCCACCACCTCCCTGGGCATTCCAATGCCTAACCACTCTTTCTGAGAAGAAATTTCTCCTAATTTCCAACCTGAACATCCCTTAACGCAACTTGATGCCATAATCATTAAAAGTTTCTTCCTTATATCTAAATAATAGATATCTTCCTTATATCTATATCTTATATCTCTTCTTATACCTATATATTTTATCTATCTTATCTATATTATATATCTTATCTATATCTGCCTTATATCTATATCTCATATCTCTTCCTTATATCCAAATATATTCCTTATATCCGGGCTTCTGAAGTCCTCCTTGGGTTGGTTGTGTTGAACTAGAAGTTTCTGCTGGGTAATGTCAGTACAAAAAGTGTAGAAATCAGCTGCAGATGTTTGAGGGGAAAGCTGCTTAAACTGAGGAGAACTGCATGCATGCTGTTATATTACATGTAATGTAAGGTAATATACAATACAGAGATTATGCTGAAGGCATTGCATCTAAGACATACTAGTCAATGAAGCTGCAAAATATTACTGCCTAGTGAAAACACACTAAGCATTTCTGTTTAATTGCTACACTCATGGAGTTAATATCAAGCAATTGCAGTTTCAGTTGCTTTTAGTACCTTTCTCTGAAACTTTTCACAAAGGCAGCTTGTGGCTTAGAGAAATGGGAATTAATTTAGGGCTTCTGTTTCAAATACGTATTTTTAGATCAGACATGCTAGTACATGCAAGGAACATCAACGGTTTTATTAAGCTTTAGCAAGTCTCTTCCCCTCAGGCAAGAGTTTTCCCCTGTTGATGATTCTGTGGACAGAGGAAACACCACCTTTACTGGTTGTGGCCTGTCAGAGGAAGGACAGCTGTAGTAACAGCATGGTGAAATTTTGGAGGCAAAGTGAAGTAAAACTTCAGATCAAAAATTGAAATTTGGTACCAATCTTTATAATTGAGTTCACTCAGCATGGTAAGAAGCATAACAGCTGATTCACTGTTTCTTAGCCCTTTTGAAGTTTTGTTGATCCTTTCCAAGCAAGAGAAACATAAAAGGGTACCTCAAAGATCTGAAATCATGCCCTGCTTTACTTTTGCCCACATCAACTGAAGCAAACATAAATAAAGGCAACTGCTTTGTAGCATCTGGTTTCTACTTCTGTGCGAGCAGTAGAAGCCTGGTTTCATGCCCCAAGTAACAGAAAATAACACAGAAGAGTTATAGCAGCACAAACCACCAGATCTCCTAATTTCTTCATACAGGAGAAGACGGTCAGGGCAGATTTGTGGCCAGGGACTTTGGTAAGAACTGCAAGGTCTCATCTTCAGATCCATAAGGTAAAATCTACTATCGTGACCTGTATCATCACAAAAGACATCATAAAAGTTACTACACTCTCACACTGCCACATCATCTGTGACATCATCTATGCATAGAGAAACTGACCAAACCCACTGTCTGATGTTTTCTGTGCTTTTTAAAGAGATGAATCTTATGAAAATGTTTTCTTTGATATCAGTTTCCCTAAAGCATTCTACTATAAAATGATTTTTAAAAGATTCGTCCTGGGCTTGAGTTCTCATTCCCATGGGACTCTTTGGGCTATCAGGGGATCTCTGTAAACTCTAGGGTGATATCCATAACAACATATGGCTTATTATATCATGCAGCATAATTAACCATAAAATGATTCCAATTTGAATATGTTCTATTTTAATTGGCAATTGTGTTGCTATCTGTGCTTACAAATAGAAGTCAGAATACTCATGTTAACTTATGTCATGCTGTTCTGTGGACTAATTTGAGCTATCTTAACAAAGGATTTTGATTATTCCTAAGTTAAAGGAATTGTTTAGATGTGAATATAATATGAGAATACAGATTTCTCTCTTTTTCCTTTTTTTTTTTTTTAACTGTGGAAAGAGTAGAGGAGAAGGAATACAATTTGGTGAAAGTGGAAAAACAATAAAATACTTTAAATTTTGGTAGTTTATCCTTCAGGTAAATTGACAAATGCAACTGAAGGTATTACCTAACTTTATATGTGATTCTGCTTTGAGGATTCTGGACTGATGATCTCAGGTCCATTTCAATCTGAATTATCCTACCTTTAAAAATGTCAGAAAAATGAAACAAAACAAACCAAACAAACAAACAAACAAAAAGCCCACAAAAATCCCAGTTCTACAGTCTGTTTCTGCTTTCTGTATGTTAACTCTAAATAGTAAAGCTCTCAATTTCATCATTACTGGCATAACTGAACTATATATTGCATTTTTTATCATGTCATATTTGGCATATTTAAAGAGAATGTAACACAGTTTAAAGTTCTTGATCTGTTACATTACTGTTCACAATGTTTCCTACTCTGGAAGAGAAGGATAGTTCAAGAACCACTTGTATGGAAACTCTCTATGTATACCTTTATAAATCTTGTAGGATCACCCAAACCACCAAACTGGAAAAGAAAATTCTTGACATTCTATACACTTGATTAATAGTACAAGTCATCTCTTGCACCTAATTTTCCTACCCAATGTTTTGGAGTAAATACAAGAAAAGTGTGATTGTAGATGGTGTGAAAATCGTTCTGACTATTTACCAGGGGCATTTATATTTCACTACATTGTCACCATCTTTTATATTGTCTTGATTGTTATGATACAAAAACAGACTAAAAAAAAAAAAAAAAAAAAAAGGAGTAATTACTTCCCCAAATGCATTATCATTTCATGGGTTATAATAGCAATAATTAGAATCAAGTCAGGCATTCCCTGTCTTGACACTGTTTGCTGTAAAGAATAAAGATATACTTTATTGCATTCTCATTACGGAATGAAATCTTGGGCTCTGTGAAAAAAATATATGTTGTTTTTTTTTTAGGGCATGGAAGTCAGGTGCCTCGTGAACTCATCATTGTCCTCAAGCAGAAGCCTGTGAAGGCCAGAGCAACTGGGCACCAGATTGCATATGGGGGAACACAGTGACTCAGTCAACATTGTAATTTTGGCTCTAAACTATCAAGGGTACTGAAACAGAGCAAATTATAACAGGTGACAACAAGGGAATATTGTAATCAGGCAACACTGTCAAAAAAGTACCTTTACAGAAAAATCCTCTGAATTTGTAAAATAACTGTTATCTTGCTTTTAAATATTTAAGCCAGGTTACAAAATCCTAGAACTGTCCCTGTCACTTCAGCTTCCTCTGAGTATTTCAGACTAACACAGACCAGTTCCTTTTCTGCAGTGCAGAGTGCGATCCTTTCTGTGTAAACCAAAGTATTCTCTATTCAATTTTTGGAACTCCACTAGTAAAAGTACTTAGTTATACTACCTATTTCTATTGTCTCTTCAGATTAGCTTTCATACTACAAGATTTTTTTTACTTCTATAATTATGTGGAGTATCACTTTCAAAACAAAATCTCATAGTTCTTTCATTAAATAAGGCACTGGATAAAAAGGTTCGTTAGAGCCAGCAGATTATCCAGCCATCAACAAATAAATAACTTCAGTGGTGTAAGGATAAAAATATCCTCAAAGTGCATACTTACATGCCTACGCAGATCTCTTTCCAGAAGCTTTACACAGCTTTACAGACTCATACTATCGTCACACAAATATTAGAAGAAAATGGATTTACTTCTAGGAACCATAAGACAGACTGACAATTCAGGCACAAGGTTTAGTTTACTACAGTTTGCATGGACACGCTGACTTATGAGAACTCAGCATCCAATTTTCTTTCTCCAGAAACAACTTGTGGAACTCGTTTCTTCCAATTCTGAAAAGTAGTAGCAATGAAGGTAACAATAAAGGGATAAATCTTCATAAAGAAAGGAAGGAAAAAATATTTTCCAGAAATGTCAATTTGGCTGAACTATTACATGTCCAATAGCAATAGACATAAATACTTTTACATATCCAATAGTGTATAAGTATAGATGCCTTGAAATAATTTTTCCTAAGTTGTCCAAAAGCTAAAAATCTCTTTCCACTAATGCAGTACCTGATGAAATCTGTCTCCAAATTGACTATTACATGAGGGGAAGCTCTCAGTTCAGAACTCAGTCACCATGTGAAATACTGAAATTATCCCTCTGTTGTTATGCAGGCCCAGGTGACTATAAGGCTATTCCTATTAGGGAGGTAGAGAAAAAGAAGCTAGATATGATAAACAAGACAAAGCGGGGTTTTACACTGGATGGCAGTGGTATGTATAGCGCTACCTCAGTTGTACATGATCAAGAGGCAGTGACTGCCCTTGCATAGTCATGTGGATTATTACATTTTTGGCGTCTCTGTAATTTGCATGGAGAGCAGCCACCATCTAGCTCCTGTGGTCTATCCCTTAAAAATGTCAGTGAAAGTCAGAAAGAACAGGCAATTCAAGAAGAAGAGGAAATAATCATAGGGAATATGTTAGAAAAGGAACAAACTTGCAGGCTTCATGCCAAAATCTTTGTCACACTGTATACCCTGGACAGTTCCAGAAATCGTAAGAATTATAGGCACTCAGAAGCCAGAGTTCAATTCCCTCAGTTTAAGTCATCACATCTAGTCAACTATTAACAACAACAGCAGCCATATCATAAATATATGCTGCTCAGCCTTTGAACTAGTTATATCTTCAGTTCTTGTTCTTATTGGAAGAAAATACACTGGCAAAAGACCAGGAAGGGACCTTCTGATTTCCTAAATGTATTCAGTCACAGCTCATTTGTCTACATGCCAGTCCTTTATCTTTAATTCATTCAGAGTATTTGCCAGTGTACATTTTAGAGAGTGATTGTCTCCTCTGCACCTTCCTCTGGCTAAGCCAGTCAGGCCAAGCAGTTCATGCTTACATGACAAATTCTCTCTTTTTACTGCTTATCTTAATGACTCCTCAACACAAGTGCAAAATCATTCACATACTTTAGGAAGAAACCTTCTTTTTACTGTAACTACATCTGTTTTGTTCCAGCTGCTCCCTGAGGTGCAGTTTCTCAATTCATTATTTCCAGCTTCATGAACTAGTATGGCACTGGAAATGTGGTTCTTCTGTCCACTCCCTGTTAAAGTTCTGTGTTTTTCTGGACTGAGAGGTAGCCAAGGAAACTGAAAGATCTCAGGGTCATTTTTTCACTTGTTCAGCTCTTTTATCAAGACCTGAAGTAAGCTTCCCTGGAAAGGATCATATAATCATTTAAGGTTGGAAAAGATCTCCAAGATCATCTGGTCTAACTGTCTCCCTACCACCAATGTCACCCACAAAACCATGTCCCTAAGCACCAAGTCCAACCTTTCCTTAAACACCCCCCAAGGACGGTGACCCTACCACATCCCTGGGCAACCTGTTCCAATGCCTGACCACACTTTCTGAGAAGAAATGTCTCCTTTTTCCAACCTAAACCTCACCTGGTGCAACTTGAGGCCATTCCCTCTAGTCCTATCACTAGTTATCTGTGAGAAGAGGATGACACCCAGCTCCCCACACCTTTCTTTCAGGTAGTTGCAGAGAGCAATAAGGTCTCCCCTGAGCCTCCTCTTCTCCAGACTAAACAAACCCAGTTTCTTAAGATGCTCTTCATAAGACTTGTTTTCCGGACCCTTCAGCAGCTTCGTTGTCCTGCTCTGGACATGTTCCAGGACCTCGATGTCCTTCTCGTACTGAGGGGCCCAAAACTGAACACAGTACTTGAGGTGTAGCCTCACCAGAGCAGAGTACAGGGGGACAATCACCTCCCTGGTCCTGCTGGCTATACTGTTCCTGATACAAACCAGGATGCCGTTGGCCTTCTTGGCCACCTGAGCACACTGCTGGCTCATGTTTAGCCAAGCATCAACCAACACCCCAGATCCTTTTCCTCTGCACAACTTTTGAGCCACTCTGCCCCAAACCTGTAGCATTGCATGGGGTTGTTGTGACCAAAGTGCAGGACCTGGCATTTAGCCAAAGAATTACTGGCCCATAAGGACAGCAAGGGTCTCTGCACAAGATTCATACTTTGCAATATCCTAAGCTGCCTGAGCTTTTTCTGATGCTTTAGGGAAGTGGATGAGGTAAACCATCACATTTCTTTTGCCCTCCATTACCATAATGATTTTACCAGCAGGTAAAGGAAGTCTTGGCTTACTCCTTTCCATACATGGTTCAGATGTGGCAATGTTCCCAAAGTGCTCCATTACTGTTCCTCACCTTAACCTGAATTTTGTATTTGTGTCATATTAACAAATAAAGCATCACTGAGACCCACTGTTGGACCCTTTTTTTTCCACTATGGCCATATCATAACTAGTAATAAGATTCTTGGACTGCAGATTACTCACACATAGGCAAATAGGTCAGCAATTCACATAATAATACTAATAGGTCTAAATCAAAGTATGTACACATCTCTTGATGCAGTTAAATTGTACCTTGCATCTGTGCTGTCCCTTCCCTAACTCAGAATCACCCTGAATGCTGTGCACAAATCTTGAGCCAAGAATCCTAAAATGCCTTTTATTTCCATATCATTTTGCCTTCTAATTTATCCTAAGATGCTCTTAGAAGAAAATTATTTTTGTTAACTGTGGAAAATCAAACTCTTAAAGCATCTTTGTTTTCAATAACATGCAAAAAAAAAGGCATTGATTTGAACCTTTTGCAAAATATAGACTTGTTAAAAAGGCACATTGTCTGCAAATCTGGTGTGCTAATTTCCCATGTGTGATTGGATCTGTGTGCAGATACTCAACAGTAAATAAAACCCAAGGTTTGTCAAAAAGAATTTCTGAGTAAGTTTATTAGGTTAAAATCTGTTTTGTTTTGGTGTGCCACTGTTGTTGTTTTTTCTTGGTCCCACATGGAGAGCAAACATGGCCTGGAAGAGTGTTATGTCAAGTACCTCCCATCATGCATTGTCACTGCTCAGTGAACTGAAGTCTAAAAAAAAAAAAAAAAAAAAGTAATTCCTCATTTTCATCTTGACTAGGATTCCCCTTTTCTTTGCTGTGAAGCTGCACTAATCCTTCATTCAGCACAACCCACACCCTCTGGTTCCACTCGGAGTTCTCCCTTTCTAACATCATTGTATTCTTTATCTGGGCCTTCTTCTTCCAATAGTACTCCTTGAAAGCTCTTTCACAGACAAGAAAGGACCAGCTCCATAATGGCCAAGTTGGCCCTTTTCTTTTCTCTCTCTTTTTTTTTAAGCTTCCGACTGAGCTTTGCTATTTAATCTTCTTGAGGCGTTCAAGATGTCACTTGCCTCTGATGACTATAGACAAAAGGGAAATCCATCCAACTTGAATGCAGTGTATACTTGAATACATTGGGTTGCTTTGAAGAGTTTCTTGAAGTCTCTGTGTTTCATTGGCTGTCCTGGTGGCCTCCATGCAGGTCTTTATGTTAAATCATATGCACTTTCACAAAGCATGTTTCCTGGAATGTTACCTGAATTTATACAGCCTTTAATATTAGCAGGTGAAATATTCATCCAAACATGATTGTTTCAATCAGGTATTTTTAAAAAGTTAATGAGAATTTTACCTTCTCTCCACAAACATATCAGAACATGTGACGCTTTGTGGATGCTTTGACTGCTTCCTTTGCACATATTTTACAGGTAGCTATGCCATATTCCCCCTTCTCACCACTGCAAGCTGAGAATAGTGTGAATATACAGAGAACAGAGTGCATCATTCCCTTCCTCCAGCCCCTCTACTACCTCTTCAAGCACTAAAAAATTAGCATTTGTCTCCTTATACTGCATTGTCTCAAGATTAATTTTACACTTCCTGTATTTTAGGAAACCTGAAATGTTAATGTAAAAATATTTTCATAAGTGTTACAGAAAGTATAGGAAAAAATGAATTTAATTATATTCGTGGATGCTCTACATTTTATATATTCTTTAAAGGACCCTGATTTTTCTGAAGTACTGAATGTCTCAGGACACCTAACTCTAGCTACTGGTTACCTATGAATAGTTATACAGATTGATCAGTGGTGTGGAGGATGTAGGATGAATAGATGTTTGTCTGTATTGGTCTGTTATTAGTCTATATAGGTAAATTTTCATGAGCTTATTTTTATGACTCATATAGATATAAAATTCTGGGAAAAGAGCAAAATGGATAATGTTACAATGTGAATGTAAGCACTAGCAATTTGATTACATGGAAATACAGAATATGAATATTCTATGTTAAAATATGGATCTACCTATTCCTAACATTAGGCAAGAGCAGAAAACATGCAGTCTGTGTAGCAATATATACAACTTTTCATTTCCCATATCAATCATGAGAACAAGTTGAAGTTCAGATAATGGCCAGTTCAATTTACCCTAATTGTTAAGGACTTAGCCTGACTGTTTGCATTACAGACTGTGGCCACTGGGTTCTCAGTAGGGGTTTGCGGCCTACTCCATCCCGTAACAAACCCATGTTCATGCGTCGATTCAGATCCATCACCCTGAGATAAACTGTGAATATTGCCCTTTGTCCTGTGCTGCATTCTTTCATGCATTGTGTAGTGACTATTTAAGGATTTAAAGGCTCATTTGCACAATTCTTTTGTCAGCAGCCTCGGTGCAGAATGGAAAAGTGATGGCTTCTCTGTCTGGGTTATGCCCTGAAGCTCTTGTGAGAGGAATCTACATACATAAGTTTTTCTTACACATGCAGAATGTCAACACTAAAAAAAAATAATAATAATAAAAAAAAATGACCTGTCTGGTTCAGTAGCATGAAAGGTTATGGGTTAATATATGATGTGATTTGTTTTCCTCTTTTGTGGTATTTAAAAAAAAAAAAATAAAAAATTTAAAAAAATCAACACTTGAAAACAAACAGTAAAGGAATACAGAAACATTACATATTTAAAAATTCAGATGATTAAGGTTGCTGGAATTTGCAAAATAAATCTCCTTTGTTGAAGGAGATTGATAACATTAATAATTTAGAAGCCTTCAATTGCTCAGAATATGTCTGAGGAGATAATATTTCAAAGGTCCATCTCATCTGCCTATAATGCATGTCTGGTTTGTTAATGCATGTTTATTTAAACAAACAAAAAATGTCCTTGGAATGACAGTAACTTTATGTGTATATACATGTATATACATTTATTCATTTTACAAAAAGATCTTGTTATTCTTCCCCTCAAAGTAGAGTTGGTTGAAAGGTTGCAAAGATTAAAATTTGCTAAAATCACTTCCTTACACTCCATCTGATAACTCAGAAGGCTGTGTAAACACTGAGTTATTTACCTGACTCATTTACTGTATTGTTGCTTTTTATTTAACACAGATGGATGTTTCCTTATGTTCATGAAATTTACAGTCATTTCTCATAAATAAGCATCAGGGATTTGAAATCAGATAACAACATAGTGCAATGATATTGCCTTTTTCTATACAGCATTTTTCATTAATGTTTATGGCATAGATCACTTAGAAATATGCTGTACTTTTTTCAAAGTTTTCCAAAATAAATTGTTTAGTAAAGTGTCTTGTATCATTTTGTATGAATAAAATGTGTGAGTCAAGCCACTCTTACAGATGGAAACAAAACTTGAAACATGTAAGAACTTGGCCTTCAAATTAAATCTGCCTGATATTATCTGTCTCTGTGTTTTCCACCTACATGTTATTCTCATTGTTAGAATGAATACTGAAATCTGCCCCGACTGATTTTAATCAAAGATATCTCCAAACTCTAGCAATATAGATTTTTTTTTGTTGGTTAAAAGTATTCTGTTGGGATATTCCAGCATTTATATCAGTCATCCATCCCCTCTGCTCTAAAAACACTACAAGTTTTTATCATCCAAATGTCCACTTTTCCCAGAGTTATTAAACCATTTTCTCAAACACCTCTGTGTGAGGGCAAAATCTATAAAGCTGCTGTATCTATCAAAATTCTCCTTAAAGTTTATCTTTGTTGTAGTCAAGGTAGAAAACAGGTGGCAGCAAATAGTTGTAAGTGATATGTTCCAAATTCTGTTAATAACAATTGGTTTAATAAACCTGCAGATCAGGCATATAGCCAGTGTAATCCTCATTAAAGCCTCTGATTATTTTGGTTACCAAGTCTTTCCCCTCTTTGACCTACATGAATGTTTCTGGTCCATGTTTCAGCTTGTGTTGCATATTCCAGGTTGTGTGTCGCAAGGGTAGTTACCCTTGTAAGGTCCCAATGGCCATAAGGCCTTGCTATGGAAAAGACTTGCCTTAAAACTGCCTTAAAACTGCCTTAAAAACAGAAGAACAGCCTAATTTAAATACACTCCCAGTGAAACATTTGCTTGTTTGATCTTACTGTTAAATTAATTGAATAATTCAACTAGTAAAGGCAAAAATGTAAATACTTTGGAAAATAAGAATGAATATAAATATATTTAATATGGAGCATATTAAAAGAGCATTTACAACATAGATAGTTTTTCTTTCTATTTACTAAGCTTTAGGAAGGACACTGAAAAATGAAAGAGAAATCTTAGACTGGATACTTGAATTTCAGACCCTTAGAATTTATATACATCATAGTTTTTGCATCTGAAAACTAGCTTGTCATCCTGAGAGATAATGTTAAACTTCTGTTCTCCCCTGTAGGGAATTCCATGAAATTTTATACTATGACACGTCTTGTTTAAACATTAGTATTAGTCTCTCTTGTTTATTACATTCCTTAGCCTGAAGATGGGCAAAATTATGTAGCTCCACATGTAATGTGTCCTCTCAGACAGGCTGATGTCACTGACATGAGATAGCCTTGGAACACTGGTTCATGGCCCTAGTTGTGAGAAATGGCTATATCAAACAGTATTCTAAATATTGTCTCAATTTTGGAATAATGGGGACTGAGCTCTGTCTTGACCCCATTAGCTCATTTAAATGTAAATGACCATTTGAAAAACTGTGTATCCAATGTGTATCAGTATGTACACCACATAAAAGATTCTGGTGTCCAACAGAAAGATTAACATTTATTCCTAATTGCAACAATAGAGTACAACCGTGTGAATCCACATGAAGGTCTGGGCTAGACCACTGAGCACTGAGGAATTTAGCTGGTTGTATCAGTTCCCATCATAGGATGAAAATACAGCTTGTAGTTTTCCGGAGTCATAGTAAAAAGAGGGCAATTTCAACTCCAGAAACATGTAAGAATTGCTAGTGGAGAAAGACTTAACTGCACAAAAATTCAGGTTTTTAGAGCCAGCTTATTCCAGTCCACAGTGTATGAGAAACTGATATTACAAAATCTCTCAGAAAATAAAGTATTAAAAAGAATTTCAGAAATACATCCAATGCACACTGACAGAGGACAAATACATCTTATATCAGGTCTTCTTGACAGATATTTCCCATATCTCTTCAAAAATCAAAAATTCTCAATTAAATAATGTTTTTAGACTTTCCCCAAGGAAGTTTGGAGTTTTACAAAGGTATACGATTTGTATTTTTACACTACGAGTACTGTGTAATTAGTACACTTCTCTCATCCTCCTCAGTAACTTTCATAATACTGTCTATGAATTTCTGTAATGAAACTCATTGGCTCTCACTAGAGAGCCAAGCCACGGTGGCAGAACCTTATGTTTTGATTTGAGTGTGAGGAGAACTATTGGCATTTTATTAGCTTCTTGTAAAACTGTCTCTCATAGTCACGAGTTTCTAATTTTGCAGGTGTTTCACTGCTAAGGTGTATAAGTGTCACAGCAGATGTAAATCATGGAGGGAAAGGCTGACTCTTGTTACCTACGTTATGGCTTTTGGATGTCTCTATTCAATAGAACAGTGACCTTGGTGTGGGTTTTCTTCATCACAGTGTAGAAAGAGAAATACCTGGAATGCAGTGGCCAGGACAACCTGTAAGCTGCTTGGCCATCTGGAGCTTCCCCAATGCATTTGGTTGAATCCCTGAGCCACTATAACCAGACCATGCACTTTCAATCTTCTGGAGAGGACTTCAAAAAAAACTGACTCTTTGCCTATGTAGATTTTCAATACAAGGGTGTCCCAAATTCTTGATAATGGCAGAATGTGATGCATTTGGAATTAGCTTATTTTATAAAAAAGGTGGTGTTTTTTTGTTGTTTTTTTTTTTTTTTTCCAAGTTCTACCATTCTTTCCTCCAACTTGCATTGGTTCAGAATCAGCTAGCTATTGCTAACATATATATTGATTTAAATTAGGATTTAGAAAGATGAGCGATAATTCTGTGCATGAATGACATGAACACTTATATGTAATATACAGTGCATACACCAGTTATGTGACAAACCAAACCAATTTAAACAGATTAAGACCAAGTAAAGTCATAGTAATATATTCCACAATGTTGCTATTCATTATATTAATATTTATGGTGATTATGATGAAGACTCTTGTTTTTTTATCTGAAGCCAGACTTCCAAATTTGCATGTAATTTTAACACGTGATACTTAACAGTTTTGTCCTCAATTTTGTATGTCAAGCTGAATATCAACCAGAGTGATGACATTTTTCTATTTGTGATAATCTGTGATTATCTCTTTAGAGTGCAGGGTTCCAAGCAATGAATTGATGACATGTAATACAAAAAGTATCAAAGAAAGTAAAACAACAAATAAACAAGCAAAGAAAGAAACAAAAAAATAACATGAGAAGTTATCTTATAATTTTCTCCTGATTACCTTATGTGGTTTCCCATAAAGCATGTTGTCTTTTACAGTCTCTAATCAGAAGTGCTTATTTCCATGCACTGCACAGAAACTCTAGGACCACATCTGAATAATGTGCTCCTATGCCCCTCTCCCACTGTCATGCAAAATATTTAATTATTGATCCCTGCTCCTCATACCAAGTGCTTATATCACCCTCTCAAAATGTTCACAAATATTGCCTTGCAACTCATGTTGCTAATCAACATTTGGATATGGCCAGCCTGTTTTAAAGTGAGGGACTATTTAGCCATGTGAATGCATTCCATGCCAGTTGGCTGCTCTAGCATGCGACCATGCTTGGGTTATTTTATTTTCCTGCATAGACATAGTGTAGGTGTGAGATTCATGGCTGTGAATTCCCAGGGCTGTGAATTTTACTGAATCCCTTTCCAGTTCCTGCCCTACCTGTCTGATCCCATTGACTCTGGTAGAAGTTATACTCTTAGAAGCTTCTATGAAGGGAACTTTTTTATATGTTTACATATACACATATATGGTTCTACAAATAAGTTTCTGCAAACTGTAAATCTTTGGTCTATAGCTTTGGTTTAATCTGTCTTCAAAACTTTGTTGGTGACACGGTAGAAATAATGTTAGCATAAGCCACTGAGGATTACATTTGTTATCCACGTTAGTTTATAGCATCATTCTCATACAGCAATGTCTTCACTGAAAAAAAAAAAAAAAAAAAAAAAAATCACTAAAGGGATTAATATTCATAAATATGTATTTTAAGGATATTATTTAATTTGGTTTATTTTTTCCTGTTATCTCTTCCTCCTTGCCCTTTCACATTCTGTTTTATTTTTATTTCCACTTTGGTGCTTTTAACTGATGATGTAACAACATTTGCATTTTGTAATTTGCATAATATAATTGTAACAAACTTCAAAATAAATTAAAGCTTGCAGATTATAAAAATGCAGAGCTCAGCAATACATAAGTATACGCTTAAAAGAATGATGCTGATAAGGCAGTCTGGCTTGCTAATAACTGTAGTAAAATTTGGTTCCTTAAGCCACAAATCAAAGCTAATTAAGACGGAAAAATTCAAACACAAATTGAAAGTGATCTCTTTTTTTTTTTTTCTCCCAGCTGTAAAGAGTTTTTCTCTAAAAGTGGCATATGTAATACAGTATACCTTGGATTTATTCCAAAAAGAACTGTGAGTCAGTGCAGAAGTCCACACTAGGATTAACAAATACATGAAAGCATTTGCACCAGGAGTACAGATGGAAATAAACAGTGTAAGATAACCTAACACTTAATTTATGTTTACAAGGGAAAGGGAAATACATTTGAGTTTGAGATGGAAGATGCCTGACTCTGTTCTGTTTGGGTTGCGAGAATATGAGAGGGAATTGAATAAAATATTTTTCTCCTTACTGCGAAGAAAAGACCTTACTGTGAACATGATTAAGTTCTGGAGTCACGATTTTATTATTTATTTTATTTTATTTTATTTTATTTTATTTTATTTTATTTTATTTTAATTTAAAGTGTATTTCTTCCCAGAGGAATGTTTTTCTACATCTGTTCCTCTGCAATTCTGTAATCTTTTCTTCCCTTTCTTCTTTGCCTAAGACTTCACACCTAGTGTTCTTCCAGTCTTCTTCTGCCACTGATACCCGTGCTCCTGTTCTTGCCTAGCCCTCCATTACTCTTCCCCCTATTTTTATACACCTTATACACCCTATAATTCTCTTCTCCCTAACTCCCAGGGTGCCATGTCCCTGTTACTGGATCTCATGGTCTCTATGGCCCACCCATATGGCCTCTTCCTAGACAGTCCCTTTCTCCCTGTCTGGACAGACCTCACATTAATATCCCTTGTTCCTTATTCACTCTTAGCTCTATTCCTTCATGGTCACCTACTCTGTACCAGTGCATCTTCTTGTAGTTCAGTCCTAGCATTTTCCTATGGAAATCTTGGAATGAGGAAGCCTAACTTTTCCTGGAAACACTGCAAATGAGTGGATCCTTTTGCTAAAGTAATGTTCCCAAACCTGCAGAAAGTAGAGGAAAAATGTATCCGTCACTCCTTTCAGTGAAGAAACAGAGGGATAAAATTCAGATTTTGTAACCAATTTATTGGCTTTCAACTATTCCTGTGCTATACTGATGTAGCTAGAAGGTTTGAAACATGAATGCCTTGGGCAATTTCAGTATTACTGTAAATGGTCAGTGCTGCAGTTATTCTGGGGACACACAGAAATTGTGGCTACTTTGTCATCACTTTGTATTACCACAAATTTTACTTTTAATCATTGTTTCAAACAATATGTAAAAGAAACAGCAAGTATAGAACCTTCATTCTTAGATGTATTAGAATAAGTCCAGAGGAGGGCCATGAGGATGATTAGAGGGCTGTAGCACCTCTCCTATGAAGACAGGCTGAGGGAGTTGGGATTCTTCAGCCTGGAGAAGAGAAGGCTCTGGAAACACCTTATAACATCCTTCCAGCACCTAAGCAGGGGCTACAGGAAAGCCAGGGAGGGACTCTGTCAGGGAGTGTGGTGATAGGACAGGGAGTATTGGCTTTAAACTGAAAGAGAGTAAATTTAGATTAGATATAGGGAAGAAATTCTTTACTTTGAGGGTGGTAAGGCATTGGAACAGGTTGCCAAGAGAAGCTGTGGATGGACCCATCCCAGGAAGTGTTTAAGGCCAGGATAGAGGGGGCTTTGGGCAACTTGGTCTAGTGGGAGGTGACCCTGCCTACAGCAGCGGGGTTAGAACTAGGTGGTCTTTTAGGTCCCTTCTAATCCAAACCATACTATGATTTTATAATGCATTCTGCTGTCCTACTGAAGCATAATTCAAAATTATAAGAATCTTAAGAGTCATTGACTTTTCATGCTTATTCTATGGCCATATGCCTTCAATAACATCACAAACAAACAAACTCAGCTAGCTTGAAATCTACAATAGATGCATCCCATTGTTGATCTTTCAATCACACAGGCCAACAAATTACGGCGATCATGTCAATAAAATTATTTGTGAAGAAAATTAAATTCTCCATCAGCAGTTTGACATCTCATCATTCTCCTCTCAAATTTACTGGAGATTTATGTATTTATTTTCCCAAAACATTACTGTAATATGTGATACAAAATCTTTTAATGGTAGTGGTTAGAACTGCTACTAACCATGGATGGCATGGGGAAAGGGTAGTCTTGTAAGAAACTTTAAATGGCAGTGAACATCTGAATGCATATTCTATTCGTTTATTCTTCTGTCTATCCAAATACCACCTTTATATGTTATGTACAAGCAAACTGAAGAGAAATTTGAATCTTATTATCAGGGATTATCTTTTTAATTAAATATATAACCCCAGATATATATGTAAAATACACACCATCAATCAGTGTCTATTCGCTTTTCCTGTCTCACTATTTGCAAGTTTAGAAGAAAATTTACTGTATGTTTTCTCAAAACAAATCCACAACCTTGCCTCTTCCTGATAATTTACGTGGAATATGCAATTCAAATAACAAAGAGGAGCTACCTTTTTATAATATTTTATTATATAAAATGTTACTAAATGTTAGAAATTTTCTAACATCTCCTTTTTAAAGACCTTATGTTTGTTTGTTGTTTTTTTTTTTTTTTAATGACTTTCACAATGTACTATTTCAAGTTGCCCCTTTAAAACAGAAATGATATGGCTTTCTTGGAAATATGCAGGCTAGCAAAAAATGCCAGGCTGCATTCATAAATAGTATGTAGGACAGCACTAACCCTAGGGGCCACTGTGTGTTCTGCCCTGGAAGCAGACAGTAGTTGCAGTGCTGCAGCTGAACAGAGGTCTTGTCAGAGCAACAGAGCTAATCCCTGGAGTAGGCTGACTTGAATTTGTTGATTTACAATCTCTGAAACAATGTGCGGTTTCTTCTAATAATTACATGATCTGTTTTTGCAATTGTTCATCATCTTTAACATATGCCATTATGAGCCATTTTTAAATGAGTGTTAAACATAAACATAATACTGTGTTTATTTTCCTCTTTCATACGTGATCCCAAAATAGAAACTTGAAAGCACCCACAACTTCCCTTGTTTTAAAGGCAATATCTTTCCAAATTGATTAAATTACTTCCATGAAAAAAGTCCCAAAACAAAACAAACAAACAAACAAACAAAAAGTAGAAAAATACCACTCCAGATTAGCATTTGTGTACACCTTGGGAAACTGCCCTGGGAAATGTTAACATAAATTATTTGAGTTTCAGATGAATGATCTGAAGAGAAACATCCTTAGCAATGAACATCATCATCTTGTTTGACTGTGCCTGAAGTCTGGAAATACTTGTAAAAGCCAGTGTAAAAGATATAGGGCTAAATTCATCCTTGGCATAAGTTTAAGGTTGTTAAATAAATGGACTTGGCAGATAAAAATAAACCATGGATGTGATACAAATTGTCTTCAACTTTTTGCTTACATATGGTAGGTAGCATAAAATCACATCTGTGCATCCTTGCATCCTTAGTCACATGATAAAATAACATTATATCAAGAATAATTAGGCATCTATGGACTGTAGCACACTCTTTGAATAAATATTAATTCCATTGATTACAATGCAAAACCTTTAAGACTTCTAGAATAACTTTTTGTTCTGTAAAATGTCATAAGGGGAAAAAATATAAGAAAATGCAGAAAAAAAAAAAAATTGGATATAGACATGAAAAATTAGATCATCTGCTATTATATTACTTTCAAAATATTACTATCCTGAAGGAATGAGCAATATGTCGGAGAACTGCAAGCAATCTAATGGCTACCTGCAAGCAATCTAATGGCTACCTGTTTCCATTAGGTAAGTGCTTGTGTCAGCATAAAGCGCTTTCTCCAAAAGGCATAAGCCAAAAAAAAAAATGTTATCGTACTAGATGTATTTTTATTCTGCAATGACAACTTCTGTCTCTAGCATAGAAAAGTTGTCAGGGTAGTGATAGTTAATATTGTTGTTGCTTTTTGGTATTGCCTTTTATTTTGTGAGAACTGCTGAATGTCTCAATGCTGAGACAATGGTGCCAAGCAAAGTCAATGCTCTCCTCAGTCTGCATTCAGAACAATCAGCAAGTGCTTTCTTCATACCAACATGACTCTAGACTAGCCACAGCACAACTGTCTCTTACATGCTGGGGATATGGAAGGATGTGCCTAGATGACACAAGGAGAAATGGAAGCATCATGGGTGCATTAGAGAACGTTGTTTAATCTATCTAATATCAGGACTCTGTCCTGTTTGGAGAGTATGCCCATCTGAAGAGTAAGCCAGAGGTGTAGCCCCTATAAACTTTAGGTCATTGGTAGATTTCAGTGGAAACTTACTTTGTTCATGTCTTATTTGGTGAGGAAGATGAATATGAAAGATACATGCAGATGTGTGAGCATTTATGTTTAGTCAGAAGATCGTAATCTTCATCCCCTGTTTACCAGTTATCAGTTAGGAAGCTGTTAGCCAAAGAGTGACTCAATGGTGCTACTTGTTTTTGAGAATTGCCTTCCCATGTTTCCTGTCAATAAGGTACATGACAAGTCATAGTACCTTTTGATCTCCTAGGCTTCCCCAGCTATGTTAGGATCAGTGATAGGACGATCATCTCAGTCCCTACTTTTCTTTACCTTGTCTTGGTTCTGTATAAGAACAATCTGTGTAAGAACAGATTGCTCTCCATTGTGCTGCAACTATCCTGGTTGTTCTAGCGTAGCAGATAGAGCAACATTTCACATCTTCTTCAAATCTCAAGACATGCCAGCAAGCCAGGATCCCATGTGCTGGACCTACTAAATTCACTAGACTCTTATTCATCCCCATAGCTTGGCAAACCAGTAAAATGCCTGGTCCCATGAATATCTCAAATGCCAGAGAAAAATATACTCTTGATGTCTGAAGGCAAATGAAAACCTCTCTCTGTTGGTTAACAGTTCTCTGTGGAAACTTCTGTGAAAACTGCTATCTCCTTAGAACATTTTGATCAAATTCATTTTGAAAAAAAAAAAAAAAAAAAGTTATTTTGTACAGTTCACCTCCTTACCTCCTTGTATTTTATGAGTATGGCATTTTTAATTTTGTAGTACATGACCTGAAACTGAACTACCACTTCATTGTATTACAGCTTACTGCTGAGTGGGGTGGTTGCAGATGATTAAGTTAGAACTTACTCTGTTGCTGTAAGCTTGATCTTTTTCTCCTGTTGTGCAAGTCTCTCTGTTCATGCTTGCCTTCTCCTCTATTTTCATTGATTTAAGTTCCTCCTTAAAAGCTCAGCTATTCACCATGTTTCTCAAAGTCTGTAAGTAAAATATACAGTAAGCTGTGGGACAGTATGAATGACTACAACTTTTAAAGGTAATTAAAGGAAAAGATTGAAATTTCAGAACCCAGAATTATAGAAATTGTAATTGAATCAACATTTTAAATAATTTTGCTTCATATACTGGAAAAACATGCATACTAACAGACACTTATTAGGACTACAAGTTTAGTCTTGAACTTTCTAAGGTTTATAATTTCCCAGCATTTGGTCTCTTACATACATTTCCCAGATGAAATATAGCAACATTTTATTTTAGTAGTTCCATCCCTGTTCCTCATGCTCCAGTAAGGAACAATTTGTTTTATTTTTATGGACATATTTTTTTCAGTCATTTGGTCTGTAATACAGACTATTTCTCTTTTTAGACATCATTAAAAATAAACTAAACAACCCTGCCTAAACGATCAGTTACAAACTGTTACAGGGCATAGACAAGCTGTTACATGCATGAAGAGAAATTGCTCATATAGGCTTTAACTATGCAGGTGGTATGATGACTTGTAGAAGTAAGTTATTTTTTTCTTACAGCTGATTATTAAAGTGACTACATTACAATGACTACTGGGAAAACAAAAATAACATAAATAAATGCACAGTTTCAGCAGAGAACAAGACAAGTTTTTGACAGCATTACCTAGTTGCCTGCCTTGAAAACTAATAAAATATCTCTTCTCAGGGGACTGAAAGTTTGCAGTAGCTTCCTCAATAACAGCTTCTCTCTGTTATTAAATTCATATGGAGTGCACATGCTACTATTGGAATAACTAGTGGCAGGAGAAACTGCAGGAGAATGGCCTCCCCTGGAAAAAAAGTTGTGGAAGTGTGTCACCAGGACCACAATGTGGGTTAAGCAAAAATTCCAGAAAAGGTAAAGACACACACAGACACCACTGACATATAGGTCTGAAAAAGACCTATCCAGCAGTTTTTAATTTCTATATAGACATGAACGTTGGCTAACTGTGAGAAGCAACTAAGATCAAGCTCCTGTACATTATACATCACTTTAAATGTGTGAAATTTCTGTATCCCCAATGGAATGCTTTAGTAGCTCACAAATCAAAAAGAGTTGAAATTTTCTAGTGCTAGCCCAACATTCTGAATTACAGCAGGGTTCAATATCCGGTCCATCATTAGCACGTCTGTCTAACCTGTTCTTACAAAACCTTTGCAGAAGATGATTCTGCAAGAAGTTTTGAAAAATGTCTTAGACAAACATCTGTTATTCATTATGTTTACCTATTTATGACATTTATATGAAATGTGCTTTTATAAAATATCAGTTTCAAAGGTATTAATTCCCTCCACAACTACAGTAATTCAGTGGAAACTGAAGAAGCACTGTCTGACCTCGAAGGCTACAAAGTGATCATGTAGATAAAAGTCCATATGCTTGCAGTGTTCTCAAGCATATGGAAAAAAATGTTAATTATAATGAATATTTCACAGGAAAATCTTCCTCTGGCCTTGGGAGAAATTCTGGTACAAAGCAGATGTTAAGGCATGTCCACTGACAAAGGGGACAGGTAGTTCCATAATTACAGCAGTATAAAAATGACATCCATTTACCCCAGATTCTGAGCTTATTGCCCTGAGGTGACACAAGTTAGCTTGTTTAAAGAGAATGTGTTGTCTACAGAAGTGACAACTTTTCATTACAGTGCCCTGATGCTGCAATTTGGTGGTCAGACCAATTAATCTAGAATGTAGAGGTTTCAAGATTTTGTTGCAGATAGTTTGTACAGAAGGTAGAACTATGTCTCCACCTTCTCTTACCCTAAGGCAAGTTACTTAGTTGTTGAACTCTCTTGGATAACCTATTCTTGTGATTCAGTAAGTCTCGGTAAGTACCAGGCATTTTTCAGAAGCATTTTTCTTATTTTACAGACAGCTGTCTAAAATATGATAGCTTCTGTCTTCCTTTGGTCTGAATTCCTGTGTCATCTTTCAGAATTCTGCAGCTACATTTCTATGGCCTGGCTTTATATTAAACTAGTAGTAAGACAGTAGTTAGTATTGTCTCAATATGGCAGTTTTGGTATGCATCTTTAATCCGTTAGATTTACTTCCTGAGGAAAAACAAAACTAAGTCTGATCTTAAAAAGCTTAAACTCCACCAAAACTGCAGCTCCATGGGATTTTGAGTCAGATCCTAAACTCACACACACAATACCTAGAAATTGATCCAATTCCCAAATCAAGTTATTTTAGAACCTTTTTTGTTTTATGTTTGCTACTTTTCTCTTTATTTTGTCATGACCTAACTACTGGTCCAAAACACTGCCAGGGAATGAAAAATATCCAGTCTGCAGGTGATGTAAATATATCTACCTATTGTACAGAAAAGCAGAAGTACATGGACTAGTTAGTGCATGTATGTGCTGTTCTTTGAATATTTAACATTGAAGTGTTATGTTAAGTCTTCTTTGGCAAATAACCATAAAATGGTGCTGTTATATTTTCAACTACTAAAGAATTTGTATGTATTTTAGATCTTCTTCCAACAACTGATTTGTCTTAACAGTGGAATCTCTGGAGGAGAGTCTTAAATTGATTACATGTGAACAGCCATACATAAATAATGGTGGACCCCTAGAAATATTCAAAATATTGAACTGATAGGTAACACTTTGTATCAGAGTAAGAATCCTACATCCGTTATGACACAAACTTTATCTTGAATAACTAACTCTTTGCTATCTACGGTATATTTTTATTTTTACTACCCATCTTAATCTTTTCTGTATGCCTTACCTTTTCACAATGGCTGAAATGGTCAACACAGTGAACACAACAAAATGGTCAACACATTGGTTAACACAATGAAACATATTTCCATCTTATATCTTGAAAAGCCTATAAAATGTTTGGTAGGTATTAGGGAAAGCAGATAAGATTGTACAAAATGATTTCATTTGAAGAGGACTGAACTAATTTCCATAATTAGAAAGGATGTAAACAGATTGTATGCGAAGAAGTATTTTTGTAGAGTATGACATAAACATCTTCTTTTCGAATCTATGAAGCTTATTTGATCAGTAATTTTGAAAAAGTTCTCTTTTCTAAAAATTTCATGAGACAAATGAACCATACAGGACAATTTTGTTAAAGTGTCTTCCGCTGACAATTTAGGCCATTCTGACTTTCACAAAACCATGTCTACCCTTTCATAAGAACATTTCCCATTATGCTTTCTGTAACCCAGCCCTTCAAGTTTTGTGGGTGTTAGCTGCTGTTTCTTTGAAGCAGATATTTAAAATGAGAGTGTTGTTTTTTTCACTCTTTTTTTTCTTCTTCTGCAATAATGCTCATTTTACATTTTCTTCTCCTTATTTCTAAGATAATAGCAGTCTGTCATTGTATTTGTGTATTTGTGTTGGTTAAATACGATATAATAGCATTTTAATTATTAAGCAAATACATATAAAAGTCAAAATAATCTAGAAACATTCATAAAAACATTTATACTATATATAATATACAAATAGTCATATGTGTGTGTGAAACAATAATTACAGTGAGTTATTGTCATTTATTTGGTAGGTAATGCTTCAGAAGGTTTTTATTTAATCTATGGAACTAACCAGCCATGCTTCTGTGTTACATTCACCACTTGCTTAAGTAAGAAAATGTTTTGCATCTTTTTATCTTCACCACACACACAGTACGAGTGAACTAAATTCAGATGACCTTCATCATGCATTCTGGTTGAGTACAAAATCACGTCTCTGTCCTGTTAACATTGTGCTATAATGCATTCTTTTATTCTAGAGCTCATTTATTCTAGAACAAAACCTGTCTGAGATTATTCTGAATCTGTGGAAAGTATTAACTATGAACAAGAAAGTAATTTGTATTGTATTTTGGTAAATGTTTTCTGTTCATTAGACATACAGGCATGTGAATATGGTTTTTCCTCTTGCCCTGCAAATGCTCACTATTTCCTCTTTGAATTATTAGTGATCTCTTTTCTAGAGAAGGGCCTCAAGTGAATATAAATTACGGTGGCAGTTGTTTGCTGCTTACTAAAATCATTGGGTGGCATACTCTGCACATAAACATGCCAGTCTTCACTAAAGACAGGTTGTTCCAATAATCCTAAATTATTTATTTCACCTCCCAACCTCTGAATTCCACCTGCAATTATAATTCAGAGTTCATCTTATTACACTCAATTAAGCATGTACTTTATTGTGGGCTTCTTGGCTGCAGGCTTATTTTCACTCTGTGTTGAGAATACTTTTTAATCAATACCTTTAAATCTAGGTCTCTTTATTCCTAAGAAGAAACATTCCTTTCAAAATGCCACAGTTGAGACAGTCCTGCTACTTTGTGCATCACAAGAATATTTCACTAACAAAACACTCCTCTCCACTAGGAACAACTGTTGTTGTTTCATACCGATGGTTAGAAATTATTTAGAGAGGAAGTGAAAGGCTTGTGGCTTCATAGCTATATTCAGCTCCCACACTGGGCCACACACTTCCTGTGTGACTCTGAAAAAGTCATTTAATCTTTGTGCTTAGTTCACTAACTAGGAAAGAGAGGCGATACAGATATTCCTTATGGGGTTCACCAGAACAATTTCATCAGTGTTTGAGGTACCAATGCATTTTTTTTAAGTACTTAGGATGTTAATAGCCTTATAGTATTTGCATGCTTTGCAGGGATGTATTAGGAGGTTGTAATTGACATGAGCCATCTTGGTCTTATGCTGAGAGATCCCAAAGCCAATGAACCAGACACCTAGCATTTGTATTCTGCATAATCTTTAGGATATTCTTCCTTCCTCCATCAGGTTATAAATGGGAAGTCAGAGAACAGGTCTGCAAAGGGGACTTCTGAATCACATCACAGCCTAAATTCAGACTACCTCCAAGTCCATCTCCAAGTCCAAGGATTTCACAGACTGCAGACAGTTGTGTCTGAAGGGTGATTCATAGATCATATAATATTCATAGCATGGTAAACCTACTGTATGAATGTAGGAACAGCTAAGAGTATTCCCACCAGATATTTATCTAATCATTTTTTTAAGCTACCACAGCTTCTAACACACTGTTTCAATGCTTAAAAATCTTCACTTAAGGAAAAAATCTTCCAAAGCTAAATCTTCCTTTCTGTCTTTTTATCCTATTTATGACCTACAATAGATTTAGTGAACAATATACACACTTTCTGCTATTGGCAACATTTAATGCATGCATCTTTAGTCTTCATTTATTTTGACTAAATAATTCCATGCTTTTCAGATTTTTATCATAGTTGACATTTTTGCCAGCTTCACTGCTCTCCTCTGGACTCTTCAGTTTGTCCATACCTCTCCTGAAAAACATCTACCATGCCTCACGTCTAATGTACCTATGCTCTAATAGTGACGTGTCTTGCGAAGGGGGAAGCCCTATAGCAAAGTGTGGCAGTAATAATGAGCTAGTGCTGTTGTGATGCCCCACTGAATTTCCAAAATATGTACAACTTCATTCCACTAAGTATCCTGAAGCCTGAAGGTGACAGCCTCTTTTTAAGAGGCAGTGAGGAAAAAGCTCACCTAATTTGTGTGGAGAAAGGTACTGAATGCAGTTCTCCTACATCCAGTGTCTATGCCCTGACCTTCAAGTACAGAATAAAGGTAGAGCCTTTCCTGTTTTGTGCAGCCAATACACTCTCACAGCAATATCAGAATCCTAAGCATCCTCAAGATCGTAAGCACCCTCAGGGTGTTCACTATAGCAGGACTGGATAGAGGAACAACTAACCCCAGAGACAGATACAGGATTAATTTAGCTGTGATTCTTACAAGTGTGAAGTTCAAAAAAGGTACAAAACTGCTCAAAATTTATTTTAGACAGAAATAGAGTTGTAGGTACCTAGACACTACCGATATCTAAAACTCAGACTGTGTCTAGTTTATGTAGTACAATATCATATTGATATATTTACCTTTCTATATGCTGGTTTATCTAGAGGCATGACAATCATGTGAACTTCATTGATTTAACTCAGATAATCCAAGTCTCCACCCCCCAATATATTTTCCTTAAACAAAAAGAAAGGTTCTGCAGAGACTTGGGAGCTCATGGCTTAAATTCATATCAGTAAATCATTTCACAAGGTAATCTACAAATGCAATTCCTTCCTATGAATGTTGATGGTTAATTTAAAACCATTTTCATGATAAAATTGCTGGATAACTTTACTGTAAATTTATAATTTATGTTCATATTACAAATTCATGTCAAGTTATGGATGCTGTTAAAATCAAAGAGCAGATCAGCAGACATTAAATTACACTACTTCCAGGGCATAGCCTTTCAATAATGTTGACCTAACCTGAATGAGAACAGGTAGCTCTGTCAGTTCCTGGAAGTTTTTTATTATGTTACAGGCTTGTATAAAAATTACCCAAAAGGAAATTAATTCTACATTTGACACAGAATCTCAAATTATAGCCTATGGAGAATTGCAAGAAATATAGGCTACCATAGAGGCAATTTTATTCAGAACCAGATTTTTCCACTCCTCCTGGTTTATTTAGGACCATACTGTGGGAGTCATTCACCTGACAAAAAATGGTGGAAGCCCACCAGGGAACAAAAGAATTCATCATGTAACTCTAATTTTGTTGACACCTGAGATCAATTTGGATCAAATATTTGAAGATGTTAATCACAATCGACTCATGCTTTACTGAGCAACACCAGAGGTTCATGTCTAGCTGCCCACGGGGCAAAGAGAAAGTCTATAGGAGCTTTGTTTACTTGCAGATCTTTCCAAAATGTGACGCTTTGTGATGTTGTTTAAGTGAGTGTTGTTGCATCAAACTAGTTTGTTTCAAACCCTGAAGTTAAAAACACAGCTAAGCATATTTTACTCATATCCCTCAATCTGGTATTTCACCCCTCACAGTGCTCAACAGTGCAGTACCAGGGGCTGCCAGATTATGAAGGAGGTCCCTTGTCATCAGCTGCAGAGGCTGCTCACTCTGTCAGATAAAAGAAATTCTCTATAGGAATAATTTAAGTAAAGGATGAGTTGTAAAAAGTTACTAATGGGAAACAATGTTTTTCAACTTAATGTCCTTAAGAGATCATAGATTATTAATTATCATAAAGTCATAAGCTTTACTCAAAGGAGACTTGATTGGTTCAAAACAAAAACTCACTGCAAGATTACTGAGAAATTTATAATGGTATTACAAAGGGACCACAGATATCAGAACCAAGGCCTTTGGGAGGTTTCATTTTCAGTCTGTTCATGATCATAAGAGAATCACTCCACTAATATTGCCGAACTTCTCTGGAAAATGTATTTATCAAATGAATAATTTACATTATAAAGGCATAGGACAATAGATGGGAAAAAAAAAAAAAGCCATCAAAGGAGATGTTTTAATATGTTTTAATATAGTCTTTCAATTTAGAAAATGGAGAAAATGAAAATGGCATTTTTTTTTCTCTTAAACCTTATGTTAATTCCCAAGTGAACATTTAAAACTATCCGTGACAGCAGAAGTGTTCTGGAATCCAATGCACCCATTAACTGTTCATTAGGAAAAGAGTATATTTATAATAAAGTTATAATCAGTATAATCAGGTCACATGGACGTTGCTGTTATGTAGTATTCACCCTGACCATTCTGGTTATGTAATCTACAAGACAATATGAAACCAATTGCTCAGTAAGCTGGATGTTCTGAACTTTATACATCTGGTTAGTTTGTGCTGTAACTCACAGTCATCGCATGATGCCATTTTATATATATTATTCCAGAGAAGGAAAGAGAGATGTCATTGATGTTATGAAGATTCTTGACTGAATAAAGTCTTTCATCCCCTCTTTCATCATCTGCATTACATGTAGCTTTGTTGTAAGACATATACTGAATGAATGACTAGACACAGATGGATAAATGTTAAAGTGTACTCTAGCTTTTCTTCTGAGCATGGGAGAACAGTGTCTTGAAGAAGCATGTTTAGGACCAGATTTTATTATTTATTTATTTATTATCTCTATCAATCACCAGCATTGCTACATGCCCATATTGCAACACTGGTATCTGAGTGAGAATTATTCTACTGCTTCTAAACCAGGACTAGGCACATTTCAAATTCCCTTGTCTTTCACATCCTGTTTTTCAGCATGCCAGATTACTTCTTTCAAAACTCTTAACCACCATGTTCATTGCTTTTATCTTTATTTGATTGCACATCATCTATTTCTTCCTGCTTTCTCCAGTGGATGTTGGCCAGAACTGCCTGTTGGTAATATTCTTCAAAAGTCTTACATTTATGTATCTGTCTGTTCATGGAATGGCTCACTTATAGAAAATAGTAGTTATCTTTTTATGATACCTTTTTAAAACATTGTGCTTTTTTAATAGTACAGTAGCTAGAGTTCTTGCCTAGGGTAGGGAAACATGCCTTTTGGAGGTTCTTTGTTTTTGTGTTGGAAAGATTAAAACTCACCTCTCAAGAGAGAACTCTAAATGGTAAGCCAGAATCCTTAGTGGTATTGTGTCCTTGTTGTTCAGAATATTTGAAAAGCATACTGGTAAAGAAACACTCCTGAAATATGAGTTTAAAACTCCTGAATATGGAGAAAACTAAGATTCCTAAGAGTCCTATTTTCTGGGAATATGTTGTAACCAGCAAGTTGTTATAAAATATAGATGAGGCACGACCTTTCTATAACTTATCAGGTAGGTAAAACAGTAAATTCCCTCTGCTAAAATCCACAAACAGTAAATGTTGGAAGGAAAGAGGCTTATTTCCCAAGGGCATGTTGACTAACTATGAGTTACTCTGTGAGTATACCTTCAGTAAGCTGCTAAGGGGACATTAAAGCTAGAAGGAAAAAAAATGCTATACATTTTAAACAACCAGGGGAAACCACTGAACAACCTACCAAGGGAAGCTTTCAGTTTATTAAATCTCTACAGGGTGGATGTCTGTACCTGTGCAAGGCACCAAGTCCATTTGAAAAATAAAATAAAATGACCTAACCTAGTTTAGCCATCTATTTCAGGTGATGAACTACAACTTTTAGCTGCCTATTTTGTTCTTTTTTTTTTTTTTTTTTTTTTTAAAAAAAAGAGTCTATCAACTTTGATGTAATGCAAATTGCTACTGGAGGTCAAATAAGTAAATAAATTCATAAATAAATTCAGAATAACAGAAAGATTTTGTACCATTGTCTAAAACATTTTAGGAACTTTAATTAATGATAAACAATTTTCTGAAGGATCACCTTCAATCAAGAGTTGTCACCTTCATACAGAAATTGCCAAAATACTGATAGGAAGAAGACACTTGGTGACCCTTTCTCATTTCACCATTTATGAACTTATTACTCAATATTATTATTTTATTTTTTTAAAAAAGGAATTTACAGAATCACAGAATTCATACAATTAGTATAGTAGCATAGATGCTAAGTGTTAAATATGTAAGAAGTGGAAGAGGTTGATTCCGTATTGATGACTGCTGGTTTTAGACTGTAGTTACCAATACTGTTCCACCATTTACTACATCTCCCATACAGTTAGGCTGGACCTGTCTTTCCAGTGCCTTAGTTTGGGTACATTTCTACAAATTAATATTTTAAATTAAACAAATAATTCTTTTTTCCCAAAATATCGGTGTCATTTTTGATGACTCTTCAGGAGAGATGAATTTTTACCATCATTTTTATTGTTATTAATATCAACACAATCTTATGGTAATTCCTAGACTAAATTGATTTTTGTTTGTTTGTTTTCTTATTTATTTGTGTTTTGTTTTTTTTTTACCATTGAAATGGTGGGAGCTGAAAAAACAAGATTGCCTTTCTGATATGAAAAATGGTTGTGTAACACTGATAAGTCATTTAGCACTTAACTTTATGGTATTTCTGTGCTCCAGTTATACCTCCAAATCAGCTATACAGTTTCATTTTTCATTGTATAGAAACTGCTATAAGTCTCATGCATGGAACTTCCATAAAATACTTGGTCCATTTCAGAAAATGTCTGATTAGGTTTTTCAAGAGCAAAATCAATTTTAAACTTAAGTAACTGAACGTTGATCATTATTTATTACCCTTATCTATAATTAATATTTGGGTATTTTGTCTTCTTTGTGCAGTTTTAAATATCTTCATAGAGACACATCCACTTCATAAGATATAAGATAATTTAGGTTGGAAAGGACATCAGGAGGTCTTTAGTCCAACTTCCTGCTCAAAGCATGGTCAACAACAAGGTTGCACATACCAAAATTTAGTAATTAGGTTATTTGTTATGACCTCTGGTTTAATGAAGAAGGGATGGTTTACAAATGTTTGAGAATTATGAAACTTTGAGCAGCCGGGTCTAGTGGGAGGTGTCCCTGCCCATGGTAGGGGGGTTGGATTTAACTGATTTTTAGGGTCCCTTCCAACTTAAACCATTCTTTGTTTCTAGGATATGGATGTCATGAGGGAAAGGGATCATATTAAGTGTGTCACATCTTCATAGTAGTAGAAACAGATTTCCAGAACTAAACAAAGGAATTAGTGTAACTTAGTTGTTGCTTTTTTTTTTTTTTTAATTACCATAATTAAATTTCATTTAACACTTTATTTCATCCAAATCCTTTGCTGTTCTTGTTAACTTAAACATTAAGTTATGTGTATTGACAAGGAACACTGAATATAGCTGAAGTGTATTTATGACATCTAGCATAGAAAGAGCCTTCCATTTGCATATTTATTTGAGTATTCCATGAATTAAACAATATGCAGTATAAGAGTTCCCATTTTGCTGTATTTTTGTAGTTCATCACAAAGAAGCTAAGTGTTGTAGTGTGCTGTGTATCATTATGCTGATCTTTGGGGGAATTTAATCTTGACCTTTTCATATTCCTTCAAACCATGGGTAAATCAAACTCTTTGTTCTTAATAGCTGTCAGTGTTATCTCCTCTAAAAATGTGTCTGTTTTATATTGCATGTTAGGTTAAAACTCACCAGAATAACAACGTTCTGATTTAGGTACATGTAAATGCTGGTTTTATCCATTTCGGAGCATTTAAATTGGTATTACTTAGCATAACTTTGTAGCTTATTGAAGAGACTTTTAATGAAAGCTTGTGCATTTTCAGTAACAAGGATGATTTGTTAAGAAAGGTAGAAGTTTGCCAGATAACTCTTCTTAAACTCCTATTTATATCATCATGAGGATCTTGTGAAGAAAACTTACGGGATGGGCCACGTAGATTACATTATAAAGACAGCTCTAGTGTTTTTACTCCTTTTTCAGTCTCAACATTCTTTTTTAAACAAGGTTCCTATGAACACACCCCAGAGTAGGTCAAATATCAAATAATTAATATACTGAATAAATTTGGTTTGGTGAATAAATTAAGACAACTTTATAAAGGTTGCCATTATTCAACATATATTATTTTTTGGTGTTATTGCTGTATTCAAGAAAAAAAAAAAAAAAACAAAAAAACTTCATACATATGGCACTGTGCTCATGGTACAAGTCTAATTTGTTTGTTTGTTTTAGATATCCAAGATTAAAGTGAGAGAAAACAAAGTGTTGCTTTATGGCAGATAAAGATGATATTAAGCACAGGCACAGAAAAGTAGCAGACAGTTAAAGGAAAAAGATGGCATAAATTAAAATCAGTAAGTTTAAAAATATGTGTCTGGATTTTGCAAGGATCTTTACCTTTGTTATAGAGAGTACTAAAGATTTAATTTGAATTAAAGTTAAATCTGTAAGTGACAGTTGTGGCCACTTCTTAAGGACTGAGACTAGAATAACAAATATCCATCTTCCATGCAAAAGATGGAGTAAAACTATTGTTTTGACGTGCTTCATCTTTTTCTTATTCCAAGACTTGCAAGTAAAAATTACTGCAAAACATTTCAGTATAAATTAACAAACTATATCCCTCTTATTCTGTAGCTCAACAGATAAAGTAACTCCCACAACCCTACACTTATATGTAAGGAGTTTCCTATAGATGCTACTTCTTCAAAGAGCAACCCATGTATGTAAGATGTTTTATGGCAGTAGAGAATACCTTTATGGCAAAATCAGAGAAAAAATGGGAAGAAAAAAAAAAAAAAAAAAAGGAAATACACAGAGAAGAAAGTCAAAGTGAAAGCATAAAGATCAAAGAAATGTAGAATGTTTTACAAGGAGTGATGAATTCCAGACAGTTGAGTTAAGTATAGGTAAACAGCTACAAAAATAACAAGCAAAAAAAAAAAAGGAATTTTGAAATTATCTAATCCAGCTTTTTAGGTTTTATTCACACAATGCAGGTTGCTTTTCAGTGGTGTTACATCAATTTACAACAGCTCAAAGCTCAAGCCTGCAAGTTCACCTGGGAGGAAAAAGAAGAGAGGGAGAAGAACTCCCTAATAGTTCTTATACCAGTCTCTTTTCTGCATATGTCATAAAGAGAGGACAAAATATATTTTTCATATGTTTACTTGAAGACATTGCCAGGAGCACTGGGTTATTTTCTGCACCAGTATCCAAGATCATTGCTCCACTCTGTTACATTCGCCTGAGGAACCACCACCACTTCTGTGTTTGCAGGTGTCCAAGTGTGAAAACTTAGCCCCTCCATCACCACTGAAAAATTTCCTTCTGATTTTGGCAAAGTTAATTTTATACTCATCACTGTGAACTTTTTCCAAACAAGCAAAACATATTTTAGCCCTGGAAATGTAGCCCTAAATGTATTAACTGAAATGTCCAGAAGATTTAATTTCACAATATGACAATTGGTTTTAAGTGCTATCAGCATATACAGTCCTTCTGGTGTAGTAAAAATAGTATTTCCTAATTTGTATTTGCATGGGAAATTGCAACACAATTGGGAAGAACACTTACAGATCCTTGTTAATTAAAGTTCTAAAAAAAGGAGTTATGCAAATGAACCTCAAAAGACTTTTTAAGGTCTTTCCAAGATTTTTTACAGTTTTTAATGAACATCTTTGAATTAAAGGAAAAAAATAATATAATTCAGCATGTATATATTGTCATGCTAACAAGATAGTAAGTCATTTTCATGCATCACTGGAAAATAAAATATTTTCTTGGAATATTAACGCAAGATAGCATTGATTACATATTTTATACTCTATGCAGTAGGCAAAGACAGTCAGAATACATTAAATAAAATCAAATTTAAGACACTAAATTTCATGGCTAGCTAGGAAGTATCAATAATAATGATCAAAAGTGCAACAGCTTTAACCAAACTATCTTAATAGAAAATGCAGGCAATGAAACAAAACCTTTCATGAAATCTTGTCAATCTCAGCAAATATGTTCAATCAACACTAAATGATATAGGAAAAAACACACATGTGTATAGATCTAAGTGTTCTTTCTCTGTATGTTCAGAATGCAATACTTTCCTTTGTTGTTTGACGTTATTAATGCAATTTATTTTGATTGAATTTAAAAGTTCAAGAAAACTTACAAAAATAGAGCAGAAGGTACATTATATGGTCTTAAACATTTATGTTCATCTTTTTCTCAAAATAGTCTGAAAAATATTTCTGATAATTCCCCCCTATTTTACTTTGCATTTTGTATGTATTTGCCAAGGAACTCAAAACATATATGTACCTTTATACTAATATTGCTTCTGTACACACTTGTGGCAAATTAAGGCTTGACCTAATAATTTTGTCAGATTATTCTGATAAGTTTTAAATCAGTACAAATGTTTCTAAGGAATGTGCAGTGTCAGAAAATCTGCTGCATTAATCATAGGAGGCCTAAATTTAATAGTTTCAAACAGTTTACAGCTTCCTCACAAGGGGGAGCAGGGTGAAGCGCTGATTTCTTCTTTTTGGTGGCCAGTGATAGGACCCAAGGGATAACATGAAGCCACATCAGTGGAATTTCAGGTTGGATATTAGGAACAGGTTCTTCACCAAGAGGGTGGTTGGGCACTGGAACAGACACCTACATTATGTACTCATCCTGTCTGGGACAAGAAGTGATAAAGTAGACAGTCTGTCTTTCCTCCTGGGTAATTTAACTGACCACAAAATTCAGATAACTTCCTTACGTGTGAGGAGTGGCTGAAGTCACTCGGTTTGTTCAGCCCAGAGCAGAGCAGGCCGAGGGGAGGCCTCATGGCGGCCTGCAGCATCCTCACGAGGGGAGCGGAGGGGCAGGCACTGAGCTCTGCTCTCTGGGGACAGCGACAGGACCCGAGGGGATGGCATGGAGCTGGGACAGGGGAGGGTCAGGCTGGGTGTTAGGGAAAGGTTCTGCACCAAGACAGTGGTCAGGCACTGGCACAGGCTCCCCAGGGCAGTGGTTACAGCACTGAGCCTAATGGAGTTCAAGAAGCGTTTGGACAATTCTCTCAGATACATGGTCTGTTTTTTTTGTGTGGTCTTCTTTGGATCCAGGAGTTGGACTCCATGATCCTTGTGGGTCCCTTCCAACTCAGGATATTCTATGATTCTGTTCTATGATTCCACAGGTAATAGTGCCACTGAGGTATCCAGCCTCACCTGCAGCAATTACTCCAGAAAGGTGAAGTTGTCCAGTAAGTATCATGTCATATGTGATAGTAATGCTCAAACATCTCAGTTATCCAAGAATGTCTCAAATATTATTAGGTATATATGCATTTTACATCATATAACCACTTCTATGAGTTTCCTAGAACAAAAATATATTTTTCTTCTTATTGTACAATTCCCTTAAAGAATTGTCAATTGGCTTCATTATAGGTTTGGTCCTCTGACTTCTGTTTCTTCAGAAAATAGTAACCTTATAATAAGCAGTTTGTCAAAGAGTCCTTCCAGTGTAGCCAGTTGGACGCTACAGAAATTCTTTTATTCCTGTGTATATAATTCAACTTTCAGAATAATCTTCCAATTAGAAGGTTACCGTACTTCCAATAAAAGTGAAAAAATAAGTTATTTAGGAGGAAATAGAAGTGTCTTCATGAACTACCTTGCTCATAAATAATGGAAAAGTCCACTTACAAGAAGTCAGTTGGTGAGACCATTTGTGGCACAAGTGGATAAAAATGAAAAACCTTTAAATTAGCTAAGAATTTCTCCTGTGGCAAAGACCACTGCATTCCAAGAGGAAAAACAGAGCTTAATTTGAAAAGTTTACTTACTTCTTACCTGTGTTGTTTACAGCACAAAATCACACCCACACTTGGAGTGGTAAACCAGTAAGAATGACATCCATAGAAATGTAACTTATTCTAATTCTTTCATTTACAAGACAATAAAACTCCAAGTCAGTAGTGACTGCTTCCTTTTTTGATCATTACCTGTCATCGCTGTTGTTGCTTTATCACATGGCCCCATGTTTCATTAAAAAAAAAAAAAAAAAAAAAGCCCCTAACAATATGCACACAACAACAAGCCTACACATCAACAGCTAAAGGGAAGTCATTCATCCCATAATTGCCCTGGCCTCAAACAACCCATGAAGTAGTGCACACAATAAAGGCAATCTGTCCTCTTTTAAAGGGAAGTTCAAACAGCTGCCTTGAGTTTTCTATTGCATATTCAAAGTGATAATGTATGAAATTATTAACTTCTGCACTGGGGTTTATGGCATTAAGAACCCCCCATCAAGCAAACAAACTATGTGGCTGGTTTTAAGGATTGCTTTGTTAGAGACTTCTGGGTCAATTGGGCTTTCAAAAAGAGCCTGGATACTTGAAACATTTCGGAAGCTAACTTAATTGAAGACGGGTGGTGTCTGGCATCAGAAATGCCCATTTTCCTTTCTTAGTGTGTCATTCCCCATGTTGTTTTGTAAGCATACCTAAGGGTTATATGCCAAGATACCCAGGGGAGAGACTTTTTGGTTGTCTGACAGCTAGTGTAGCTCAGCTGTAAGCCAGTGAGCAGCACAATTCATCAGGGGGTTGATCCAAAGCTTGTTAAAGTTAATGGGAGCATTTCCTTTGATTTTATTACTTTAGATCAGAACCGATGCAAGTATCAATTTAACCATATCTTGAACCTGCCAAAAGGAATACACAACAGGCTTTTTAAAACTGCTTTGATGCTGTTTTATTTAATAAACTAGTTTCTGCAATTGTGCTTTCCCTTTTAAATTGAATATAATGTTTATTGTTTTTTATCTTCTCCTCTTGTCCCCTACCAGTCCCCCTGCAAATGTTATCTTATCACAAAAAGGTGTTGACCTCTCCTTTGCTCCTCCTTCACCCTCACAGTTAATTCCCCAAAGGATTTAAAATCATTAAGGGGAAAATAAAAGGTTTTCCTTTCTGAAATCAGGGTTCACCGGATTTTTCTGTCATTCTTTTCTCCTTGTGTGACACAGAACAGAGCTTTCAAATGAGATTTCTGACTTCCCAGCATCTGTGCAATGCAATGTGTTTCATTATATTTTTAATGGACAGAAAAAGTTTCCTTTTTCATTGTCATTTTTTGACTTTGGAAAACTTTATTTATGTAAAGGCACTAAGCTGATAACCCTAGCAATCAGAAGATCTGAGTCCCACCATCTGAGTTCCCCAGTAAGGACAATGTCGTCCCATGATCCAAAATCTGAGTGAACAGCCTGGCTCCAGTCCCATAGAGGGCAATAAGTGAATGCCCACCACAAGTTATGAAACCCACAGCCCAGAATTAAGCATGGCTGTGTGGGAGCCTTAAAGATCTCATAAGGAGACTGTGGCATCTCAGGCTGGGGTTTACCAGGAACCAAGCAGTGAGCTGCCTAAGATAACCAGTTGAAACCCTGAAGATAAAGGTGTATGTCTTAAATCCCACTGCTCTAGGGCCATTCATTTGTTCATCATAGATGAATAGAAGCACAGTCCTGTCTCAGAGATGCATAGCCCTAAATTTCCACTGTTACTGTAATCTTAGCTATGTTTGAATGTCTGATATGCTCTGTTTTCCACTTCTGAGACATATTCTTTCCCAGCTATGAAATGGATTTATTTACTTTTAATTACAGATAGTAACTGAAGCTCTACACTTTCTTTACCCAGGAAGTGTACCAATGGTAATTAAATTATTTTTCCCATGGTCCCCTGTATGTTTCAGAACACATCAGTCTCCATTGGATTAGGTTTTACTCACATATCTGCAAAAAATTCTTAAAGTGTTGCTTGAAGGAAAATAGAGCATTCACCCTTATTCATATATTATTATCAATGACTTTCTGCAAGAACACACAAATTATTCTCCACATTCAGGTAGCCTGTATATATTTATATACACACATATATATATAAAGACAAAACAACATAGTCTAAGACTGTAACCTCTGGGGGCAGAATGTCTGCTTGGTGCTAGTGCTCACTCCTTTTAACACAACAGTCAGAGGAGTCTCTAGGTACTAGCCTAAAACAGGCATTACTTAAAATATACTTGACAGATAAATAACCCACTTAGATTGGTTAATGAAGATTTTATTGATGAATAAACTTTTAAATTCTCCTTTGCTGTTCCTGACTTCTCTTCTGTGAACAACTGAAAATAATATATTATTCTGGTTAAAATAAAATACTGTGTGAAATCCATTCCTGGGAGGTTTGAAAGCAAAGAATTTGAGGGCACATCTATAAACTTAAGGTGTATTGCTTCAAACAGTCACTTATACATACAGTGACTTAATGTCCAGTGTATGGATGAAACTAAAACAGAAGCAACACAGTCATGTTGGTACTACTGTGTCCTTCCTCTGGGGGTTGTAAAACTTTAGCCTGACATGTGAAAACTCATGCTGCTCCCAGTGTAGAGCCATCTGAGCAACCACTACACATAGAATGAACCTAATTGTCCAAGTGAAACAGATGAGGACATTTACAGATTTGCAGATGTAAATTGAACCATGGTGAAGGTAGTAGTAGAGTTGTAATGTTCTATAAATTACTTTAGCTGGCCCCTTACAGGGCTTTCACTTAATTTAAAAAGCTGGCTTTGTTTTTGCTGTTGTTTGTTTGTTTGTTTTAATTTCTTGGGGGGGGGGACGAGGGGGCATCGCAAATGCTACAGTGCAATGCTGTCCACTGCAAGTGGCTCCTTCAGCTTCTGAATCTTACATTCCATCCTGCAAAAGCACCTGCTTTGGTCTACTCAAAATACAGTGTCTCTCTTAAAGGAGAGAGACTGTATAACATAGACTTCATTTTAGCTGTTGATTTACAGAACACATACTAGAAACCATACATAATCAAAGTCAATAACTTACTTGAACAGGTTAGAAAGTTATATTTTACCAGCTTCTCAGTTAGGAACACCTCTTAAGGTACACATTATGTACCCTAAGCCATGGATATTTTACAGTACTCATCTTTGCTAATGACTTTGTATTGTATTTGCTAATTACTTCACAAGTCTTAAAAGATAAGGTTTATTTTTATGTTGTAATTCATCATTTTCTATTTCTTTGTACACTTCATTTTGTCAGGGATGTGTGTGTTTGTTGTGTACTGGATAAGTATTTCTTTGGAAGTGACACTATTATACTGTATTTATTCTTCCTCATGATACGCTGATTCTTTGTGAATGGTCTTTATTGTCTTCAGTCTCACAAACTGTCCTGCTATTTTCCTCTTCTCATTGTTTCTGCTCTCTCATCATGTACAAACCACCTTCTGTCACTCAACAAACTGCAAAACTAGTGACCAGCTTGACAATAAATTACATCCT
Source organism: Stictonetta naevosa (assembly GCA_011074415.1). Taxonomy (NCBI): domain Eukaryota; kingdom Metazoa; phylum Chordata; class Aves; order Anseriformes; family Anatidae; genus Stictonetta; species Stictonetta naevosa. The sequence goes on along the minus strand of CM021699.1, from coordinate 104,880,963 downwards.
TATTTTAAAATACCTTTTCTTAACATGTGCAACTGTATCAAGTGAGAGGACATGATTGTCAATAGGTTTACATAATTTGTCCTTGGATGATGTTTATTGGCTTACTGCTGAGCCACCAGTTAACCATCAGTAAGATTAGTACAGATTTACAGGAAGAAAAGTGTGATAAATGACTGAGTCCCAAATAGGATTCTAATTAAAGTTTGTAATTTATTAAGTGAATAGAGGCAAGCAAACAGCGCTGGGTGCGCCGGGAGTCTCTGCTCCACCAAGACGCACACCTATTACATCAGGTGGCTGATTTTTATGCTCCTAGACTAATACACATTTATCACTATTCCTAGAAAAGGCTGATTTATTATAATTAGTTCCCGGAATCCGAACCCTCTCCAGGCGCATGCGTATCAATCTCTGGTGGTCTTTCTGGGGGTCTCTTGTGCTGAAGGCTCGTAGTCTTCCTCCCAGGCTTTGTCCTTTGTTCGTCCTTCAACTCCCCCTTTCTCCTTATTTGGTGGATCTCTTTGCCGGATATCAGAGGCTTGGGCAGCATCCCATGCAAAAGTCAGCAGTTTCCTAAAAAAACTCCTTGGTCCTCTTATCTCCCAGACTAGAGTCTCAGTGTTCACCCTTCAAACCCTCTATTTACACAAATTGCTGGGCCCTTCCTTTGCGTGATACAAGAACTATGTACACTAATCACTCTGTTTTTCTTAAATGGAAGGTTATATTTCATCATGCGGCCCTAGCATTGTTCCATACTGACACAAATCAAATTAACACATTTCACAAAAGTATATGCTATTAATGCTTCATATTAAATTTTATTTTTATAAGTGTCACTAAATTACTTGTTTATTTTACAGTGATAATACACAAAATGAATCAGGTCATAATGTATTGGGGAGCTGTTTTTATTTGATTTGTAATAATACACTGTTCTGAATTCTCTATATAGAAGGGTTTAAAACTATGTATTGGTAAGGCCTTAGCTTGTTAATGAGGTGTGTGTACACAAAGCACATGTCATTGTTTCAGTCAACTGACTACATTGCCTAAAAAAACAATTACTGCCATCTTGAGAAAAGAAGAGTGCTTCTGGGTAATGCAGTCAATGGCTGCGCTTCCTCATGAGTGAAGTTGTAACACAGTGGTAATCTGCTAATAAATATGTCTTTTATTGACAATCGTATGTGAATGCAGAAACCAAGGGCCAGCATGGGTGCTAATTGCAACTGGTAAAATTTTCCCTATTGATTTCAGTGAGCAGTAGGTATAATTAGGAGGAAAATAGCTAACTATCCTCATGAATACTGCTCCAGCATTTTCATTTTGTAGAATCCAAATGGGAAGGATTCATCTCATCTCTCTTTGTCCATTTCAGAGTTACTCTTCTAGTCTAAGTCAGACTTCCTAATTCAATCTACAGTCAGTGGGAAGAGGTGTTAATGTAGGCGAGCTCATTTCCTGCATGGTTAGACAAGAGAAGGAATCTAGAGCACTAGCTTATAATGGCTGCCCAAGATTTTGACTGCTGAAGTTTAGATGAATTTCATCCAGTATCATTGATTTTCAGGAGAATGAATGAGAGGACAAATTGACTTCCTTAATGGCATTAAAGTCCATGTGTTTTTAGTTTTCTTTTGTAACTGACCTCTGTGGAAGATCTATGCCAGACAGCACTCCAAGTAGCCTCTAAAATTACTATTCTTCTAATTGATATGTGCTAACAGAAGACCTATCTTCCAGAAGTCTTCCATGTGTGACTACTGATAACCTTTCATGGCCTCACAGAGGTGTAATTTGCATGGTAAATTTATTGGGGTAGCAATCTAGATTAGTCTATAAAAATGCTGAATCTTCCTCAGTTTAAAACTTGTTTCAGATTTCTCCGGTAAACATTGCCTCCACCCCGGGTCTATAATTTAGACTACAAGCATTCATTTTACTTTCACTAATAACAGATTAGAATTTTAATCTGTTCTTTATTTCACTGAAACTATAGGTAAAACCCATTTTTACCTCAGTGAGGGTCAAACAAAATTTTAAAAGCATTTTCAAGTTTTAAAGTGGAAGAAAGTTGTTCTGTGGTTTTGGTTAACACTATCTTTGAAAAGATTTTAATGGAATTTATTGTTGCTGAATTTGGCTAAGCAGAGTTTTCTGACTTTCTGAAAGGTTCTGATATATTTTATATTTTAAGACTTATCTGTCATCAAAGAGGAGCTATTATTAAATTTGCTTCCTTTCAATCATGGAATCATTAGAGTAATGCAACTATTAAAAAAGTGTGCTTACTTTCTAGTTGACCAAAGCTATTCTAATCACTCCAAAAGATATTACAATGAGATTCAATATTATTAAGAAAGTTAAAAATCTTCCTCCACCACTTTAATCAGGGGTATTTAAAGTGCTCAACATTACTGCCTGCAGCAAGTTCTTGATACATCTTTATTCTCTTTTATAAGTAGAAAAAAATAATTAATGTCCTTCCTCCTACAAATATATCTATTTCCTTTTGAAGTTAACAAAGAAGAAACAATAAATAGATGATCATTTTCAGAATATTTTTCATTTAAATAAATAATAGAACCATTATGGGAAATACTTTTTATAGGGGATGCTGATGGCAATGCTCCAGTCCACTATGCTGCAGTAAGACAGTGCTTTAGGAATAGTTTGTCTTCCAATGATATTTTATCCAACAAGGAGACTGTAATCTGATAGAGCAAATTGATTTTAATCTTCCTTGGTTGTTTGTGGTAGACATAGACAGACAATATTAGAACCTCAATATTAGGTACTGTGGAAAAAAAAATTAAAAAAAATATTTCTCTGAACAGCTTATAAATGAAATATAAAATAAAAGCACCATTACATCTTCCTGAACAAACCTGTAAGGCACAGCTGACTATTTTGATTTTGCACAATTCCGGAGTGTGACTACTTACATTGCTGTGCTGTTCTTCACAGGTATGTCTTTAAGGCTTTTGCTTTCAGAAAATTCAGAGTTTACACTGAAGAATTTGTGGGTAAAAACTAATAAGGAGTTAGAGTTGAGGTTAATGAATACAACATATCCTTAGTTTTAAAACAGACAAATTGGTAAATACTGGAGGTAAGATCCTCTAGGGGCCTAAGAAGTCTGAGTCTCTCACAGTTCACATAAATGACATGCAGGGAACTTATACCAGGTTGTGCAAAGGAACTTCAGCACAAGCCTCTTGAAAGGCTAGTCCTCCTCATGTGGATAAAGCAAATAATGCTGTTTGTCTATTTGTTCAAGCAAGCTAAGTAAGCAAACATAAGCTAACACAATTTGAAACAATATTTAGTATTTTGTATATACAGAACCTCTTAAAGGTAGCATTAGCTAGAGGTTCTGTAACTAAGGTGGTGCTCACATTAGATGCAAAGTGATATTACAAATAAGCCTATTGAATTTAGTTAATTCCATGTGCTCAGAACCAATGCCTAGGGACTCAGCATTTTTCAGAATTAGATCCAGAACAAGAAAAACAACAAGAGACTTTTTTTTTTTTTTCTGAAAATTTATTGCATATTTAATTACCTGCTTAGATTTGTCCAGCTTTTTCACAGCTGTGGTTAAGATGCCAGCTTTGGGGCACTTCCAAAGATTTCTCTGCCCTCTGAAGTCACATGATAGCAAACTCTTAAATAGCCAGATATGAGCAGCTGCACAAGGAGGAATCCAACAGCTGTTGAGCTTCTCTACCAAGACAACCACAAGCCAACAGCACCAGAGAAAAGGTGCTGGGTTGGAGGGATTCATCCCAGGGAGCACAGTTGCTCCATGGTTATCAGCCAACATATGGGTAATCTGGCTACAGTAATTCAGATCACCAGCGGGCACAGGAGGGCATCCTTATGTGTTGAATACCATGCACTAAGCCACTTCTAGGTTCATCTGTCATTTGTTGTCATCCAACTTAGATCACAAGCATTTCAGGGTAAAATGTTCTTGTTATGTGTTCAGTACATGGAATATCCTCATCTGTGCTGCAGACTTTGAACCTGAAATTCATACACACCCCTGGGAAGGTGAAACATCTAGCTTCTTCCACTTCCAGAAATTCCTCCTGGGGTCATATACGTTCTTAAAGAGTTATCCACCTTAATTCATAGATCTTTGATGTATCACTCAGCACCTTCCTTTTCATTTTCCAATGGGAAATGCCCCATATGCATATTTTTATATATGCTTATATTTTTAGCACATTAGCTTTATATATGCTTATATTTTTAGCACATTTCTTTACAAAAAGCCACATGGCTTCCATGTTAAAAGTGTCTCCCTTTGTTTCTACATACAGAAAATGTCTGTTGCTTTTCTCAGTTTCGCTTTCAGACTTTCAACAAAAACACTCTGACACCACTGAGTATAGGCCTACTTCTGAAAAGAATTCCCAGCAGTAAGCAGAAAGTGAAGATATTAACAAAACCAGAAACACTTGAGAATTACTAAGATCCCTCTCACAATCCTTGTGATGGGACCTATGTACTAGAACAGCTGGAAAATATTATCACTGTATGACAGATAAATATCCTGACACTGCCTCTCCCTCTCCCCTTTTCTAATTAAGTTTATTGTTTCTTAGCATGTTAGAATTTTCCTTTAAAGGAATAAAATGGACACATAAATTTGCAATATGATAAAAATGGAATATTCACGGGGAAAAAAGAGGAAACAAATTTTCAAGGAAAAAATAAATCCTTATTTTCTAGTGAAAGAACAAAATTGTTTGTGGGGAGTGGGATTTATTTTGAGGGAGGGAAGGGAGAAGGTTGTTTTGTTTTTTTGACCCAACTTGAACTGATCCTAAGAAAATAAACAAACCCTCTACAAACAGCCCTTTGATTACATTTATCTAAGGGACAAGGTGAACTGCAACAAGGTTGACATTCAAATTTTCATTATTACCCATTGTTTTGTTTCTAAATCTGAAATTGGGAAGCTGCAGTAAGCAAAAACTGTATTGCTAACTAATGCATTTTTTTGTTTATCACAGCAGGAAAATGAAATTTTTGGAACCGAAGATCATCTTCATCAATGGAGTGATCCATTGGTTTAAATCTGGAAACACAATGAACCTTTGGTGTAACTGGTTACTGCATCAACTAAGCCCAGGACACCTACCACACACCCTCAGAAAGTGCACTTCAGTTCTGATATGAAACATAGGAAGTCGCTCTCCTTCAAAGGAGAGAATATAAATATGAATCATGGTAAATAAATGAGATGACTTTCTGGCAATTCATTAAATTGTCATGGCTTCCTTTGTTGATCAACCACTTCACAACTGTGATTCTTTCAGATCACTGCCAGCAGTTTTGCATCTCTTCTACATGTAGAAGACTGCTGCTGTAGAGGACTAAACACTGCAACCTAGATCTAAAAACCTGAGATCTCTTTCAAAATATGGTTGTTCAGGACTTATATGCATTATTATAACTCATATCAAACCAGGTAATGAGATGAGCACCCTTTTAACAGTCATATAAAACAAATACGTCTTTCCAGCACCCCCACTCTTGGCACAAACTTAGATCACTGACACCACGGAGAGCCCATCACTGCTTCAAAGAGTAAAGAATCTGCCCCTGAATTATTAAAATATTTCCTCTCCCACCTTATTAATTTAATAAATATAGTTCAAAGATTTTTTTCTGTTTTTTTTATCTCTAAGGAAAGTATGCTTATCTTTTAAAGTAGTGTATCGCAGCTGAACTGCAAAGATCAAAATGTAGCAGTGAGCTAAAGGAAGAATGAAAAAGATACTCATTGCTGTGCCCTGTAGAAAAAAAAAAAAAAAAAAAAAAAAAAAGGGGGGGAGGCTTTTGTGCTTAGAAAGAGGAATTTAAAAATTCATTACACTGGAAGTGATACAGTGGGTTAATTCACTGCCCTTTGGAGACCTGAAATGTATTTGTGCAGAGAATGTGTTTTTCCAAATCCCCAAACCACCACCACACAACTTGGCACGAAGAGGAACAGCTGCAGTGCTGCAGGTCAGGGGGATGTGCATTGGCAGAGGCTGTGCTGGGGAAGCTTGTTCAGCACCTGCCTGCATCGTGCCTGGCTCTAGCCGGTGCTATCAGTTTCTGACTTCGTTAAAATCTTACAAAACCATCACATTCACAAATCTTTCTCCAAGATAACTGTTGCCAATAGGAGACTGCATTTTCCTTTGTGCTTACAGTTTTTTCCCTCCACATGTATTTTAACTTTTTTAAGAGGAAAGGAGGTAATGGAAACATGCTATGTGATTTAAACCGTAGAAAATGTTTTAAAACATTTTTACAAGCATTTAAGAACTGAATGAACATATACTACATTAATAAACTGGATTTTGCAAATAGATGGTCTTTTCAAAGGTTATATCTATTGAATTTTACTTGGTTTGTTATGAAATTTCACTTCCAAAGGATGGTTTGCATGGGATCTGAATGCTTAGCCAATCTTAGCTAGTTCTTTGAGCTAATGTGGTTAAAACGTGGGACTTTGAGCCCTACATTTTGGGAGAGGTGAAGAGATTGCCTGTGACTGTCCAAAAATATTTGACCTGCACAGCATATGTGCTTTTGCAGAGGATTTAGGCTGCATACAATCACTTCCATATAACAAAGCAATAAGGCATGTGCTTAACTTTAAAGATTCAGTGAATAAACTGTGTAAAAACACACCTGATTCCATGTTTTGCAAAACAGGAGACAAAGCCAGTGCAACAATTCTTATACAGGCATTATGAGGTGATCCATGCCCTTCATTAAACTCAACTCCTCACTGATGTGCTTTCTGTAGCTATTCTGGCTCTGCTAGCATACTAGTTACCTGGGTAATGAATGAACTTCTCAGTGTAAAAAGTGCAAAACAAACAGCAAAATGCAATTTAGTACCTTTAGTATCATTATCCTGTTGACCAAAGGTATGGGACTCGTTAGCCACCAGAAAGGAAATATTATCGACCAGTCAACACAATATTCTTATTCATGTGTTTCTTTATCATAGGAGACTTTATTTGTATAAGAAGTAATTACTTATCAAATAAGACATAAGACTGGAAACAAGATCTGGGAGGAGATGATAAAATATTGGCTGCTAATAGCTTTGCATAGGATTTGACATCCATAATCCTTATGTGTGAGTTATACGGGCAATGGTCAGGGAGCAGTTGATTTAAATCTTCACAGGTCAAGATGATGCTGAATACAGGGGTTTTACTTTCTGGGTAAGTATGCTGAAGAGTCTGTTATTATGCAAAAGAAAGTAGGGAAACTAGTAACCCTGTGTTACCCAGCAAAAGTTCTTTCATGGTGGCAATGGCTGTTTACTTACTCATATATTTATATGTAATGTGTCCTGTGTGTTCTGAGCAGACCTGGTGGAGTGCACCTCCCCGGAAATTTGGACAAAGCCTAGGCTGACTTTTAATCACTAAAAGCTATATGGTAATGGGGCACCTGGGGAACGTGGGGTTCAAAATTAGCAAGGCTGTGTAAATGTAGGTGCCTGAAGGTCCTGGTGATGCTCCAACTTACATTTAGACACCTCCATTATATATTCATCCTGTCTGGGGCAAGAAGTGATAAAGTAGACAGTCTGTCTTTCCTCCTGGGTAATTTAACTGACCACAAAATTCAGATAACTTCCTTACGTGTGAGGAGTGGCTGAAGTCACTCGGTTTGTTCAGCCCAGAGCAGAGCAGGCCGAGGGGAGGCCTCATGGCGGCCTGCAGCATCCTCACGAGGGGAGCGGAGGGGCAGGCACTGAGCTCTGCTCTCTGGGGACAGCGACAGGACCCGAGGGGATGGCATGGAGCTGGGACAGGGGAGGGTCAGGCTGGGTGTTAGGGAAAGGTTCTTCACCCAGAGGATGGTCGGGCACTGGGACAGGCTCCCCGGGGCAGTGGTTACAGCACTGAGCCTAATGGAGTTCAAGAAGCGTTTGGACACCACTGTCAGACACATGGTCTGGTTTTTGGGTGGTCCTGTGGGATCCAGGAGTTGGATTCCATGATCCTTGTGGGCCCCTTCCAACTCAGGATGTTCTATAACTCTATGATTATCAATTCCCCTTTTACAATGTAAAGACAATCCTGCTCTGTTTCACCAGAATCATTTGAATGACTATGTACAAAAGTTGGTAAGAATCAAAATATATGTATATATATATATATTTAAGGCATTTATTAGCTAATCTTCAATCCAGCTCAAAGCAGGTATAAGCCTACACATCACAGGAGGTGTGAAAATTGCGGGAAAGGATGCAAAGTCATCTAAATGAAGGTCAGTTAAGCCTATAAAGCACCATTAGCAGAGCATTAGAGACAATGCCATATTTCAAATATGGGCACAAAAAAAGTATACTTACTGAATTAAATAATTCCTAAGCAGCTAAAATGGACTTCATATATAAAGAAATACATAATTATCTTGAACAGAACAATGTTTTCATAAGTTTAACATGTTTAATGGAAATTTTATATGAATTTTTACATACATGAAACTTGCCTATTCAAAACTTACATAATGTAACAACAAGCAGTAAAAGTGGTTAAATGACTGTGTTCCTTCCGTAATATTTTTGCAAGCCGTAATCTGTAACTGCTGAAGTTGTACATGCAACTTTTCTCAGCTGCACTAAGAAGAGCAAAGTAATCATTATATATTTTAAATATTTATTTGGCTCACTGTTTCTGGGTTAAAAAAAAAAAAAAAAAAAAAAAGAAAGAACTTTGCAAATGTTAGTTTCATACTTGTGTCATTCATTTCTCTATGAAATACTATATATTTTGAAGGGGTAGAAACTGTCAGTTGGCTGTTATAGTCAGTACTGTGCACTTTACAAGATAAAAGTTGTTTTCTCTCTTTGAAGCGGATTCTAATAACCTTGTTCATATACAACAGTATTATATGATATAACAAATTCCAGTTAAGTCTTGAGTCCAGTTAAGAATTGCTTTTAAAATGTTATTTTCTGAATATAGAACAACGTTTTGTCCTTTGTTTAGATCTTACAAATCACTAAAACTTCAGCTTCTAATACCTTTAAAATTTTGAGCCACTATAAATTTTGTGACGTAATCACTGTTCAACCCCATGTTCAAGTTCCACTGAAGTAAATAAAAGATTTTTTTATCAACATCAAAGGGAATAGAGCCGTATCCTATGCCAACCTAGTTATAGTTTGGAATCTTCAAAAGCACTCAGCCTTGTTTTTAACCCTGATCCAAACTATGTCAAAGTAAAAATCCGAGTAATTTCAAAGGAAAGCCTTATAAGTAGTTTGAAGTGCTTCTGAAAATCCTATGTACACTGTGCACTTAATATTTCAAATTTAGCACACAAATTACACTACATACACTCACAGGAAATATATATTGAGATTAGAGCTGTTTCTACTAATGATCTTTCAGATACTCTTTGATACAAATGCTAATACAAAAGAGTAGAAAGTTATAGGAATAGCCTTTCAGCATTTGTTTGAAAGAATGCATAATGCTTCAAGAAAGAAAAGTGATATTCTGCCCCTATGGAAATCAGTAATAGAATTTCTGTTGACTGCAGGAAATCTAGGATTTCCTCCATTTATATATTTTAAGTTATTTAAAAGCTTCAGAACATTACTTCAGTGAAGTAGCTTAAAAATAATAAAATCCCATTTAGATATTGACAGATAAAAACCATAGCACAACTATCATATGCAACAAAAAAATGTAAAAAAATGTACGCTTGCTTGAAAGCACATTTTCCTGAAAACATGTTGGAAATGTATTTCTGACAGCTAATTAAAGCTATTCCATCAGTCATATTTGTGTGAGGTCCAATGAAATCTGAAATGGCTGTGTAGTTGTGCAGTGCTATAAAAAATCATTCTAACTTCCAACCCACACACAGGACATGATCCTGATGGGTGCAGAGTGTCATCAACTAAGCAGAACAGAGTATGAACTGTTTTTGTGTGTCAACATAGGTGGTTCATAACTATTTGGAAATGTATAGAAGAATTTGTAGGGTATGATGTTTTTTTTTCACCTCTGCAGAAAGACATCTTGGGGTGTTGGTTGGCAGCAGGCCCAACATGAGCCAGCAGTGTGCCCTGGCAGCCAAGAGAGCAAACTCCATATTGGGGTGCATTAAATGCAGAATAGCCAGCTGGCCAAAATAGGTGATTATTGCACTATATTTAGTGTTGGTGTGGCCTTGCCATGAATACTGTGTGTTAATTCTGGGTTCCACAATACGAAAAGGGTGTTAAGGTCCTTAAAAGCACCCAGAGGAGGACAACAAAGCTGGTATAAGGACTGGAAGGCAGGTCCTATGAGGAGAGGCTGAGGACACTTGAGTTGTCAACTCTGGAGAACAGGAAGCAGAGAGGTGACCTCATTGCTCTCTGCAGTTTCCTGAGGTGGAGAAGTCGGGAGGGATGTGCCGGTTACCGATGACAGGAAGCATAGGAATGACAAAGAGCTGTGCCAGGTTCAGGCTGAACATTAGGAAAAATTACTGTAAGGGTGGTCAAACACTAGAACAGGCTTCCTAGTGGGGTGGTTGATGCCCTATGCCTGCCAGTGTTCAAGAAGCATTTGGATAATGCCCTCAGTAACATGCTTTAACTCTTGGTTAGCCCTGAAGAAGTAAGGCAGTTTGAACTTGATGTTCCAGCTAAACTGTTCTATTTGATTTGATCTGATTTTATTTTATTCTATTTGATTTGATTTGTTTCTAAAATCTGGAAGCAAAGATTATTTTCACCAATTGCATTTAGGAAGAGGCTTTAAATTGAATACAATTAAACTCAGCTAGAATATGTACTTTTGACCAGGCAAGTTATATAAGGAGCCCAAGAATCCAATTTTTCCTTTAGAAAAGAAATCAGTTGAAATCAACAGAACTTTTATTTGTATAGCAGAAATGGGCTTTGTTAAAAATTCACTTTAACCGTTATGTTTAATTTATCTTTATTGCCATATTCCTTGCATAATTAAAGATTTCAAGTATCAGATATCAAGTATCCTATGTAATAAAACATGGCACATTTCAACAATGAAGTAAGGACTTGGATCAATTAAATGTTTATTAAAACTGAACATTACACAGTGACACCAGAGATGGCTTCCCTTTTTATGAATTGACACACAGGCCTCGTCTGAGAACAGAGGCTCTCTGTGGCTGGAAGAAAAAAAGGAAAACAGTAGTGGTACAGAGTCTTCTCTTGATCCCTGTCTAAATCAATGAAAACACTTACATGACTGCTAATTCTTCTTGCATCCACTGACAGTGCATGTTCACTAAATCCATACATGTGATGAGATTCTTTCAGATGATATGAAAGGATATGTAGCAGATATTCCTATTAGCCTTTTCTTTTAGACACTTCTCTGACAGATGAACTGTTTGGATTAAAATATTTATTTTAATTGCAAGAAGGAAGGTAAGGTAGCATCACAGGAGTTAGTTGTGCCATAGGACCACCATAAAATGACTGTTATTTGTTAATGTCATTTACAAACTGCTAAAGTCACATTAGTAAGTGGAAGCATTTGATACTAAGGAATTTAACCATACAATAAATAAAATTTATGGACAGATCATTAATCTCTGACTGCAAGGAGTTAGACTTGATTTTATGCCAAATGTTTGACTCTAAAGAGTTTGCCAAATGGCAAAAGCTAAGTTATAAAAGAAATACATATTAAAATGAGACCATTTAAATTTTACATCTACTGTGAGAATAGGCAAACACCATCATATTTTTAACATAATCTCCAAAAGTAATTCCTAATCCAATAAAAACATCTAATAAAAATTGGCATAAAGTTGCAATAAAATTAACTAATGAGTTGTGTACTACATTATGTTTTCATTTCCAGCTTGTTAAAGCAGCAAGTTTCACCACTCATTCTCATTAGTTATATTTCTCCCAATTTTTTTAGTGTCTGTGTGGGCACAAGAAAGTACCAGCCTGTAGCTGAAAAATATATAGAAGTTCTGTAAACAAAAATACCTGATAACCAGAAAAAAATTCATCATAGTGCTTCAAGGAGGAAGAAGAGTAATTACTCTCCATACATGCACTGCATGCCCCAAACTATGCCTGGAAATTATTCAAGTATGCTATTGGACATGGGCCAACATCACAAAGAAGGCCATGCCACAAATGAGCAGCCCCTAGCCCCATGCATTCACACTGGAACTAGGCACAACCTGCAACTCCTTGAGGAGGATGGGAAAAAGGAATACAGGAAGAAATAGTTCCCATTTACCTGCCCAGGGGTACCAAATGGCTGATGGTATTAATACACTGAATATTTTGTGAGCCTATATACATACAGAAGTTTTTCAGAAACTAGCGAAAGGAAAATCAAGGTAGTCAGCTAATGCGAAGAGCAAGGTGCCCTTAAAGTAGCTGCAAGGATTGCAGCAGAAAGAAATCTGTTTCTAGTCCTACTTCTTATAAATTACTTTGGCCAACAATACAAATATTGCAAAAAACAATTCTTTAAACACTAGTAAAATGAGATTTTTAGGTGGCACATATGGAGATCGGAATGATTGGCATTTATTATTACAATTCAAAAAGAATTAAAATAAAAAGAAACTCACTTCTACTTAACTAGATTATTTACAGGTGGTTGCTTTCATTTTATTATGAATAGTTTGCATGTGCAATATATATTATGCTAAAGTAATTACGTATTTCAGATGAGGAACAAGAAAAAAAGGTTCGTTTCCACAAAAAATGCATTATAAAACATCTTTAAAGGATTGTATTTTACCTCAGAACTTTAACAGTAAATTACATTAAAATTAATTTTAAGGTAATTTTTAACTCAATTTCTCAGTGCTTTATAAAGCTGTTGTAAGAAACACATTTACTTGGCTATTGCTTATAAACAAACTTAAGATGTGTTCTTAAACTTATGATACATGTGATAAACTGTGTATAATTTTTTATCCTGTCTGGTTTTCTACTTAGAGTATGAACTACACAATTCTATATGCTGTGTAAAAACAGGAAAGGAAACAGCAAATTCCTTGGCAAGCTTCTGCTTTCAAGGAGAGAGGTTTCATCCTGGGACACAAGAAAAAATCCTGATGGATTCTGATGACTTAGTGATACTTGATATTATGATCACTTGGATTTGTCTCGCTGTGGGCCCATCTTGGATTTTGGCCAAAAAATCAAGGTATTGGACTTCATGAAGTTCCTTTGTGTAGAAGCTAACCTGTGCAGTTACCTAGAGATATGTTCAGCCATGATACGCATGGCCATGCAATGCTATTGAAATGCATCAGGGATACAAGAGTCCCACCGCTGTGGCAGATGCAACACAGGGTCCATAGCTGTATCCTTGTGGCAGCACTGGGAACAAATATAAGATACCATAAGTCATACTGACGGGTCCTCATCAGCTATGTATAAGCCCCTGAATGAGAGGTATCAGTCTCAATTTGAGTTCCAGCCTGACTGCTTCATCATTTTAAGTGAAAATCAGCCTGTGCCAGGCTGAGACCCTGTATCAAAATTCAAGATGGTATGGACAACTTGGTTCCAGACTGCACAGGAGACTTGTGAAAACACCAGTGTGGTAATGAAAGTTTCTTTCAGTGCCTCCCAGAAGGTCTGCTGTCTAGCTCTTTATCAGGAGGATGTCAGGTGTCTGGTGTGCAAGTGTAAGAAAAGGAACGGACAACTCTTCATAAGCAGCTGGGTCACAAACTGTAATTTTCTACATAGCTTTCTATGAGGAAACAGGAGTCAGTGGAAGAATATATTCACATGCTCCAAAAGAATCTGTTAAGCAATGTTAGAAAAAAAAAATCTGTAATTGAAAAATAGTAAGTCATACCTGCTGAAGTCACAACCCAAGATTAGAAATCAGGATCTTTAAACTTCTAGATTTCTTCTGGATTTTTAGCTTATGGGGAACACTCACTGGGATCACGGTATCGAGTTTTCCCTGAAACCATGAAAGTGAAAAACATTATTTTAACACACACGAGAGATAGAAAAATAGATGTGTTTTGGTTTTGTTTGTTTTGTTTTGTTTTGTTTGCTTTGGTTTGTTTGTTTTTGTTTTTGATATATTCCCCTGGAAACAACTTGTTTCTGGAGGCTAGAGCACTAAGCATTGCATAGTAAGATGAAGCACTGAAAAATGGAAATGAGAGAGGGAATGAAGGCAGGAGAGTAAAACTGGAAAAACAGCTGGAAGCTTTAGGAAGAGGGATAAGAGAGAGAAATAAAACCATGAAGGATCGGATAATCAAATATAATATAGAAGGAAAATCCTTCAGGGTTAATCCAGAACCACAAAGTAGCCACGTTATTGAATACCACATTTTTTATAAGTATCACTTAAACCATCTATTTAATTGAATACAGCAGCTGCATGGCATAGTGACACTTAACAAACAGCTGAGGAGAGGAAGGATATAATACTTTCTACAGAATGAACTTTATGACTTTATGATGTAATGAGCTGAGTAAGAATCTGGCTAGGATGTTATAGTTAAGCCTTTTAATCTCATGGAAAAAAAAAAAAAAAAAAAAAAAAAAAAAAAAAGCACCTATCAGCTATTTAATGACCCCAGTATCACTTTTACATCTCTGTTGGGAAAAATCCTATGCCATCTACCACCTAACATCTCTTAGACCTTGGTTCAGTAACATCTCCAAGAAAAAAAGTCCCACCAATATTGTTTCCTCCAGTTTATTCTTCCAGTAGAACTGCTTTCAGGGAATGCTACCAACTCTGCAAGACATGGCAGGGTTGTATTTAAGGCAGTGCAACTCCCAGAGAAATCTGCCTGACTGTAGATATAACAAAGCCTTCTGCTCTCAGATCTTTAACCTCATACAAGCCAAAAAAGTCTGGGAATGGGTTTCCATGCATTTGACCTTGTGTTAAATTGTTGCCTCTAATTTGATTTAAGATGAAAGTTCACATTATTTCCCTCAGGAATGGACAACAGAGTATGCCCTAAGTTATATTTCTCATAATTCACTCAGTTTGTCTTAATTGTATTTATGAGGAAACTGGGAGAAGATACTACAAACCACAGCCTTTTTTTTTTTTTTTTTTTTTTTTTTTAATAAACACTAGTGACTGCAAATATTGTGACTAGTGTGATGACTACTGATATTTGGTCAAGAAGCATCCTAATTTCAATTTTTAACCTCAGTTAAGCTTTTTAAGGATGTTTCCACGTTAAAAAGAAAAGACCACAGTTCAACTAAATTTGTTAAAGTAAATGGTGCTGACTTCACAGGTAGCCTTACATTGGTTTAAAACACATAATGCAGCACTGGCTTGCATCCATTCTACCATATCATTCCTTTCATCACAGAGGTGAAAATTTGGTAGGACTCAGTGATGATGGTTTTGCACCAGCACTGCTGAACATTTTCTTGAGTGTTCCAGTTGGCAAAAACACGATGTTACACCCCACAGAGCTATTCCATTGCATTCCTGACATGTTTTTGGTCAAATGCCTTTTGGTTTTTAGCTGTCTTTGCCCTAAATAATTTATTGGGGGGAAGGGATGGGGGGGGGGGGGGGATGATAAGGTGAAACCAGGGTTCAGTTTTGAGCTTGTAATTTCCAATAGGAAAAATCTCCATTCCCTGGCCAAACCTTGCAGGACCACTTACACAAACAATAAATTTTGTGCTCTGTCACCCCATTGCAACCACTGCATATAAATTAGCACTATGTGATGAAATAAACTGCAAATAATGTACCTGAAAAGCTCTTTTCAGAGGATCAAAAAATCAGGTTTGGACCACTGCTATGCCCTTAGATGACATTATCTCACAACCTGTACATCTAAAGTACCTAAACTCAACTCTAGGTACCAATCACTAGTATTCAATCACTTTCATACTAAGACCAGGTACAGTGACTGCATCATAAACTCCAGAAGGACATCAAGTTTTTATTTGAACACACCTTCAAGTAGATTTTTTTTTGAAAGTCTATCACCCAAGTATTCAATTTTTCCCCATGTTTGACTCCCACACATATTTTTTTTATACTTTCAGTACCCCTATTTTCTCTGAAGGAAGAATTTATGCAGTGCAATTAAGTTGACTCTCACTGGTTCGCTAAAAAGTTTGAGATCCACAAGAACTTGTTAATATAATTACTCAAAGCTTTAAACTAGTTAGGGAGGGACAGCTCTCCAAGTATCTAGAAGCAGCACAGAGCTCACTCTGCTCATCCAAAGACCTGCAAGAGTTTTAAGGATCCTAATGGTGCAGTGAAATTATGGTACACGTTTGATAGTGTTGTGACTATACTGTTATCAATCTCAAATGCTAGCTTAAAGCAAGGCTACCTACACAAACTTCAGAGATGTATAGAATACAATGGAAGAATATGTTAATATTCTCTCCGTGTTAAGTAATGTTTTCCTTTCCAAAACATTTTTACATTTTTTCCTTTTTTTTTTTTTTTTTTTTTCCCTCTCTCTGTCTGTCTGTCTGTCTGTCTGTCTCTCTCTCTCTCTAATTTTCAGAAGGTTTTTATGGAGATTAACAACAAAATTATTATTTTGTTTTTCATTTGTAAAACATTCTTTTGCACCTCCCTGAGCTACTGTCCACCTTGGAGCCACCTTCAGTTCAGAATTTGTGCTGGTTTAGAAAGTAATACTTTAAGCAGAATAGGAAAGTAATACATTAGTAGAATAGGAAAAAAAACAGGTATACAGTTTAAATTTTACTTATCTTTCAAATCATACAGATGAAACTCAGTCATCACATCAGTATACTTCCTAGCCTTATTAAAAGACACAAATAAACTTAAAAGACACAAGTAAACTCTAGTGTCCATTGATCCAGTACACGTGATACTAGACACATCAAGCTTGAGGGACCTTTCCCAAACAACCATTACTATTTTTGTTTGTGTATATAAAAAAAGGAGATGTTACTACCCACTGTTTAATGACTGTTATAGTGGGTATAATTCTCTAGCAACTAATTGATCTTTATTCACAAATGAAGAAACAAATACAGGGCTCTGTTGCAAGAAATACCCTAAAAGCTATAAACCATACATTGCTGAGAAGTCCCTATATTGAGAAAATACAGACATATTTTTTAAATTTCCATTAGCCCCCCACTTTTATTGAATAATGATTTGCAAACACATAATAGTATAGTTTTGGCTAAGTTTGGGAACAGAGGGAAAAGGATTAAGAGAAGTCCCTTTTAAAATCTTTTACTATCTCATTCTGTGAAACTTCTGGTTCAGTGTCACCCAATGTCTTGACAGACTGTGTCAATTAAAATCATACAGCCGTAGGTCAAATGTGCCTTTTTTCTAACTCATTGCAACTTTTATTCTACTATATCTTCATCTGTTCCAAAAGAGTAATCTTTTAAATGGACAAGCATCAATGAAAATTGACCCATTTTCTTGAAATTAAATAGCTCTCGTTCTTCTTTAATATGCAACTGTTTGTATTCTTGCTCCTTACAAGAAATTCTAAAAATTAAAATATTTCAAAATTTTAAGCAAATATTTTCTTTATTCAGTGAAACAAATAGGCTATCTGAAGCTATCAGAACTCAACAGCAGTCTTCAGATATTTATCTGCCTGCTCCAGTGGGTTTTCTATCTATTTTTATAACTTTACAGACTTCCTAATACTGTAATTAAATATTATGGTTCAATGTTGAGATAGTTCTCAACTACTAGTGAAGTCTTTTTTCCTTATTACTGTTTGACATCCAGGAAGTAAGAAGACATGGGCATATGAGGAAGGGTCAGCATGAACATACCCTGAATCCATCTTTAGGTTTTATAGACCTCCTGGCTGTATAACAACATTCTGGACATTGTGAGATTTTAAACATGCCTCAAAGATGAAAATTTTAAGGCATGAGATCATTTCTGGATAAAACTACATGTTTTCCTGACAAATATTTTTATGAGACAATTAGCAGCCCTTCCCTTTGCAGTTCCCTTAGAAAATAAGCAGACACTGATTCATTTCCAAGCTGCTGATGAAAAAATAAGAACTCAGAGGAAAACAAAGCAGACAGGGACAATACTGTTGATATAAATGAATGAATACATTCCATTGACAATTCAGTTAGTCAGTGAGACTCTAAATAGCCAACAAAACAGACTTGCAGGCAAAGTAAGCTTCCTGCTAAACAGTGGCATGTGGTAGAGAATCAAGATCTCAAAATACTTGTCTGAAGCGAATATTACTAAAATATTTAGGTGTAAAAATGGCAAAGGAACTTTACTAGAAACTTGTTCTGATAACATTGAAGTCCTTCTGAAATTCTTTAAATGTTGAAGCATAATTTTGCATTTTAAAAGTGTAAAACAAATGAAAATGAAATAAAATGTAGCGTATTACATATGATTTAAAATGATTAAATAATCTTTCTTAAATCCAAAATGTAACATCCTAATGTAAGGCTTATGCATGGTTAAAAAGAAAACATAAATTCCTACATGCTAGTCTATAAATTAATATGGCAGCATTTTCAAGCGATTCCATTAAAAGTACATATTGACCCATCCATTGGAAACACTGTGATTTTTACAGAATAGCATTTCACCTCAAAGACTGTTGACTAACTCCATAAAACACTTTTGGTCTCTTATGCTGTTAAGAAAACAGCCCAGTTGTGGGTTTTGCATCATGATAACTCATAAATTCAAAGGAAATCTCATTTTATACACACTGCAAACAGCTTAGAAATCTATCCTGCCTTTGGAAGTGACTCACTGTGACACACGCATAGACACATCTGGTATTTATAGTTTCCTTTGCCCCAGCTTTGGAAGCCTCTGCACTCATGTCAGGTCATAAAGATCCTAAGGCAATATAGAATTTCCTGAAAATAGTTTAATTGCTCACTGACATTATCTTGAGTGAAATCTAATTAGAAATGAAGACTTTGCAGGTCTTGCCAACTTGCGAAACATGCAACACTACGTTTTATTACTGAGTAAGGGAATATCTGTCATGTCATTTAGTCTACTCAATGTGATAGTAAAGTGTGTTATTCTTTATTCCTATCTTTAACCATACAAAACTAGGATGTCTGAGTCTAAGCTACTGACCTTAAACTGCCTCTGTGGTCAGTAGAGAGAAATAGCCATTTCACATGACAATTCATCTGACCTTTCCTAGGTAGATATTTCAAGATGAGATGAACAGTCCTCTAGGGATTGAAAATGAGATAAACTGCCATCTAGAAATTTGATATCTGTATCTAACCTAATCACCTGAGGCTTCCTCCCAGGTGATGGAGAGAAATAGGCTCCCTCGTGTGACCTTCATCATACCCCAGGGAACTTAACCTCTTGTGATATGCCTCAGCCAGGCTGCAGTATAGGGAAGTCTGGTAACAGGTAAAAATCACTGAATCTGTGCATGTACCATAACTTTATAACCCATCTATCAAAGAGTGGAGGCCCATAGCAGTATTTTCTAATGCTCTCACCTGCTGACACCTTACTCTCCAGTTTCACCAAGGTATCACAGTACATGCCCATGCTGTTTCAGCTGCTCACACACATACTGTAGTAATAATACAACAGAGGATCATTAAGAATCTCAGTACATAAAGATCTAGGAAAGATCCTATCTATATTTTGCAATGAACTGAAACTTGATGTTGCAGTGGCGTAGCTCTGAATTAACCAGATCAACTTCAGCGCAGTTATTGTGGCCTGAAGCCAGAAGAAGAGCACAATGGTGGTGTTTGTGAGTCTGTCTTCAGTTAACGGCAGCTGTTTAGCTCATCTTTGATCATACATATTTTTTGCAGTTAAGCTTCTCGGTCACACTATCTTTGCAGAGATAGCTGTTCCAAAGAACACCCATGTTCACATACTAAGAAAGGTATTTGTGCATGTGGATTAACTGGTTTTTGGTTGTCATGCACTTATTCACTTTTGTATTGGTTTTGTTTTGTTTACAAGATAATATTCAGCTACTCAAGGAACATAAGCAATGTCATATGACACAGCTGAGCAGCTGTACACGAGCATTAACATTGGTGCAAAGTGCTCAGTTGTAATGCAGCAGACAGGAAAAGCTCTCCCCTCTCAGGTCAAGACAAAAGGCTGGTAGCTAATTTAATACAATGGTGACCAGCAGATGCTCCTAGGGAAGAGTATCAAGACAGAGCATGCCTATAGTGATGCATCCCTCGAACGCACTTCCAGTTTTCAGTACGTTGTGGACCAAAGTACTTCCTGAGTTGGTGTGATAATCTTTGTGTTTAAAAGCTCAAAAAGGATTTTTCTTTTATGTTAATTTATCGCTTTTTTAATCTGTATAAAATTCCATCATTGCAAGCACCCAGCAACACACCAGCTCAATTATACACTGTGTGAAGAAACATCTCTCTGTTTTAAATTGCCAGTTCTTAGTTTTGTTTCATACTGCCTTTTTTTTAATGGTCAAAGAGATACAGAATGATTGTTCCTCATTAACCTTCTCCAGCTCCTACATGATTTTGTAGACCTGCATCATATCCCCTCTCATCAGAACAAGGCTGAATGCCAGTCTACTGAGTCATTTCTCCTTTTGAAAGGTTCCATAAAACTGGTCATTTTTCTTGTTCTTTTTGTATCTTTTCCTGATTGACTACAATGTTTCCAAGCAAAAAGACACCAAGAGAAAGAAAAGTGTATCAGGATGAGTTATGAAAATTATGTATTTTTAAGAAAATGTACATTCGGTTGTTGGGGGTGGGAGGGAGGAGCAGGGACACGGGGACATGACATACAGTGAGAATAAACAGAAGCCTATGATTTTCTTCTTCCTAGATGAAAATCATAGAATCATGGAGTATCTTGAGTTGGAAGGAATCCAGAAGGATCGTAGAGTCCAACTCCTGGGTGCCCAAAGGAGCACTCAAAAAATCAGACCATGAAACTGAGAGCACTATCAAAATGCTTCTTGAACTCTAGTAGGCTCAGTGCTACGACAACTGCCCTGTAAGATAATTTTCTGTCTGCCAAAGATGATCTTGTGAAAATATGGGAAAGAGCACTCCATGCAGCTTGTTCCAGTGCCTGACCACCTTTTCAGTTAAGAACCTTTTCCTCTTTTTGAGCCTGAACCACCCTGTCACCGCTTCAAGTTGTTTGGTGGCAGCAGTCAAAATACCTCAATAAAGATTAATACTTTCCACAAATACCTCCATCTATTTTTGGATAAAATGCAGATTTCTCATGGGTGATAATAGAACACTTCCACAGAAATTTAAGAAATTGCTACTCAACAAATACGAATTTTAATCTTCCCCCCCCAAAAAAGCATTCTAATAATATTCCCAAGAATGAAGTGAGCTTGGTTGTTTTGGTTTGGTTTGGTTTGGTTTTTTTGTTTTGTTTTGTTTTCTTTTTATCCTTTCCCATTTAGAACTTGGAAATTCCAGATGAGAAAAATATAATGCTATGCAAACATTTAAACATTTGAAAAATATAACAAGAAGACTCCTGTAATGATAAGCTGTCAGTTTCACATAGAACTCAGGCAAAATAAACATTGAGTCCTGGCTGACACAGGACTCAGCAAAGACCTAAAAGAAGGAAATATAATTGATGCCGATTTAGGAAACTATATAGAAAATAAATCGTGTCAAACCAGTAATACATTTTTATGAGATTATGAGTCAACTGATGAATGAAATTATATTAACCCTGTCTTTCCCCTTAGACATTCAGTTTTAAGTCACATTACATTAAATTAGATGATGCTAAATTAACATGGCACATAAAAATTTAACAGGGCATACAGCTATGGAATTAAAGATATCTCAAAATATTCTTTTAAAATGAGACCATTTCTATGAAAGTGGTCTTGACTATATTTTACTTGCTGTTGTCTCAAAAATCTGGAAGAAATTAAAACAAACACAGTTAAAATTTGTAGGTGATGACTCTTATAGCAATAAATCAAGACAAGTTCAGGTCAGTGACACACAGCTTCGGAAACTGCATGCAAATTTTATTTTCATGTGGTCAGGTGCAATTGGTTATGCTGACTGAAGTTCTTGCATCAGTTTTTCCAGGAGGGTTACGACAATCATCCCATGTAAAAAATACCTTGAATAGGTGCTCAAAGTTTGTATTATCTCAGCATTTGCCCCTGTAATATTTGTTTGGTTCTTGTGTCACTGTCTGAAAAGTTTTGAAGGACTGAAGAGGTTCAGAGAATAAACATTGAAAAAGCATTCCTTACACCAAAAGGTTTCCAAAATTCAGTCTGTGAGAGGGAAGGCTACTGGAAATCAAAGTTTATAAACACACAAAATAAAACTGTGATTGTGATCTCTTTGGTCTAATATGTAACAAAACACAGTGGCTGAAAGATGGAGCTAAAAAGTTGAAGACTAGAAATGAAGAACAAATTTTTAACAGTGAGTGCAATTAGCCAAGGAAATAACTAACAAATGCTTTCAATCAAGACCAAATGTTTTCCAAAACTTTTCATACTCAAGTTCAAACTGAAAATATATAGGTCAGGCTAGATGATTACAATGATCCCTTGTGACTTCATAATCTATGGCTTTATGAAACTAAGCACACCCTGAAGACCAAATATGAAAATAAACAAGCAAGAAATAAACAAGTCACTAATAGTCATAAATAGTATGCTCTTTTCAAAGAAACTAAAATTACTTCACAAATAATTCAGAAACAGAAAAAGAAATAATAATTCATTAATAATTTATTTCAGGGCAATACATCATTTTGCTCTACTCTGAAACTTCTGTAACTGCAAGCTGAATAATGCCCATTGAATATACTTAAGTGTTCAGTAAATCAAGAAAAACAGAAATTGCTTGTGATGTTTTGAATTTATTTTTTCATGTTTTCTGGCATTTTCATTTTTAGCACCACATGATTTTTCATAATCACTGTCAAGCAAAACTGTCTAGCTACAGATAACATGATTGTAAGGATGTTTTCTGTCTCTTTAGAAGTTGTCTTTTTGTGCTCCATTGAGAAGTCTTGTATTTAAAACTATCTCTATTGAGTGCTTACGAGAAGCATAGTGTATATGACTTAAGTTATTCTAACACAGAAATATTGTTTTCTCTATTTTGCTACTCAGAGATTTTTTCATTAACACAATGTCTTGGTTTAAATAGGACCCATCTCCTTTAGGGACACAAAGGAACAGATGATGTTTTTTTCAAAATTTAGATAAACAGCAATCCTTACATAATGGTGGGCATTTCCTCTTTGGAGGTCACCACTGAATCAGGACATTCAAACAAACTCACCGCTAAGCTGTTCCCTGGGGCTAGGCTCAGTTTGTCCAAAGCTATGCTTATTACATGTGCTTTGGTCAGCAGATATGCAATCTTAGACAATAGCTTCTTTCTGCAAACAATAGCCAGTATTAAGAATGTCATCAGATATAATGGCTACGAGTGGGACAATTCTGCTTTCTTATGAAAGCTTTCATAATGGAGCAGTCAAAGTGTGTGTCTGTGTGCGTATGCGTGTGTGTCTGTGTGTCTGTCTGTGCGTGTTTTAAGATCCACCAGCATGCTGCAGAAGCAGCCTATTGGTCTCAGAAGAGCTTGCTCATGAAAGGTGCCATTTATAGTGTTTTCACAGTGCCATAGAATGGAAACATTAGGTAATAGTAAAATCCCAGAGCTAGACTTACTAAATTCTAAAAACTTACTCACATTACCATGCTTTATAGGGCTTTAGGGACTTCATAACAACAATCTGTGCAACTGCAGACTTTGTTTAATGAAAAAATAAATAGAAATAGTTACCCAAAAAATTAGCCTAAAGACTGGTATTCCCTTGTTAGTGCCCTTTAATAATTTTTGCTATGCCTCCATTTGCACACTGTCTAGAAAATAAAAGGCTTATTCATGCACAAACATGCAGATCTGCCTTCTCAGTGAGAAATTTTGTAACATTTCTGTAGTAGAATCAACTGTAGCAGCTCAAGGTCTTTTTCTGAAAGAGGAAAAACGGTTAGCTGGATATTGCATTACTTTCAGGAGATTTCTTCACTGTTGTGTAATTTATCTGACAGTTGCCACAGGGCTTACATGCCACTTTAGTTACCTTACTGATTTTTAAGGGATGGATATGCATGTGGAAATTCGGGGAGCATTCATTTTCCCCCTAATTTCATCAAATTACATGGACTGTGATTTTAGATAAATCACACTATTACACTGTTTCCCTTTCCACATTTATGATGACTTGTGGGTTCACTTTGCTTTGCCTTTAAGCAGTCAGAAGCAGTCACTATTTGCTTTTGTCAGGATTCGCATCCCAACCTATTGGGTTAGTCTTATGTGTCCTCTAAACGATCTCGTCTCAACAGCTCTCCTTAATGCTCTGTCATGTATTTGTTGTTGTTGGGTTTTTTTCTTATCGGGAGGTATCAGAGCCAAACCTCCAGAATGTCTCACTTTCTGTACAAGGCTCCCTGTGTATTTTAAACGAAACAGATATAACAAAGAAAGCAATGTGAATTTATGCGGCTACAGTGTGAGAGAAACAAACAAGTTGGTTGAAAAGACAGACAGAAATATATCAGCCTCCCAATCTCAAGTGACCCTCAGGCAGGTACAGCACATATGCCTTCTGGCTTCAGTGCAAACAGAATTCAAAGGATCAGCCTTTTTCTGACCCCAGATACGAGCATCTGGCTAAGACCAGCATCCTTCACAATTTTGGCAGTTTGCAAAGACACAGACTGGCCTGGATTACAAATCGGAAACACTCATCACATCTGAAAGTGCATTTTTGCCATTGGGATACTAGAAAACTGAGAAAGATAGACATGCAGTTGGGGGAGGAGAAGGCAAAGCAAGACTGCTTTTTCTCTGCTCTTGAAGCCTATGATGCAAATATTTATGCATGAGGCTGAGAGGAATTCTTGGGTCATCCTTCTACCCTGTCTAAAAACATACCCGCGTCTGAAAGGAGAGCTCATAACAGAGCCCAAGTTTGAAAACGTGCTGATGTCAGAATTTTGCTCTATTTACATGCCTTCAGCAAAGAGCAGCCAAGTACCTGCTTATCATAAATCTCTCCTCTCCCTCCCTTCATCCTCTCCACTGAAACCCCTGCAATTTAGAGTACAGAACACCAGTGCACAAGTAGGTTATTCTGTCCATGAAAGCAATGTTTGTGAAAGATGTTGAATGCACAGTTTTGGAGACCCACATCCTCTGCAGTATAGCAAAGGAAAAAAGATACATCATGGACAGCAGCACTGTCAGCTTTCTTGCTCTGACTTACCAGCTTCACTGAGCTTGAAGAAACACCCACTGGGGTGAAAGGATCATTCATCCTTTATAGCCAAGTTGTTGTCCTAGCTGCAAAAATTGCCGTATAGGCAGCTAATTAGAGCTGGTTATGGTTATGGCTTTTGCAATGCTGACAGATGTGAACTGTTCACCCAAAGCTAACCCTGTAGGTTGTGTCACTTATAAAAGCTATCAGATGGAACAATCTGCTAAACTACAGTAGATTTATACCTGCCTAAAAATGAAATCAGAGACAATACGGTTTAAAAAACAAACAAACAAACAACAAAAAAAAACCTCCAGATCCATCTCCCTACACCAGGAGATGATACGTAAGGCATTCTTGAGAGATGTTTGTCTAACCTACTTACATAGATTTCCTCTGACAGGGACTCCATGGCCTCTACATGAATTTCTTTCCAGTGCTTCAGTGTAGGAACTTCCATGAGGAGTGTTTTTTTTGTTGTTGTTGTCGTTGTTGTTTTGTTGTTGTTGTTGTTTTCTGTAGTTGTTGTTTTTAGTGTTGAACCTAAACTATCTCCATACTTCTCATTTGTCATATTTCTTTCCTCTGAGCGGTTCTGTCATACACCAGGTAAACTTGCCTCCCCCCTTTTTTTTTTTTCTGAGTTTATAATTCTTTCTGTCTTTTCTCAAGCATGATATCTTCTAGATCATTCTGTGATCATTTTATTATTCACTTTGGACTCTTGCTGGCTGGTTCATATCTCCCTTGTAACACATGGCCAGAACCAGACAGGATACTGTTCCAGTCCTTGCTTTGCAAAACTGAAGAACACAGGAAAGTGATCGTAGTGTCTTACAGATAGTCTTCCTGCCTATACATCATGGGCTTTGCAGAACCAAGATGCAGCTCACCCATGCATGTTGTGTGAGACAAATGACTCATTGCTGTCATCCCATTTCTTCTTCTGCTTTGTCTCATTCTTCATCCCCCAAAGAAAGGGGATGTTTTGGGGCATCAAAATCTGTGCAGGAGCATTGAAAAGCTTCAGGTATCCATCAGGAATGATATTAAGCACAGTAATAAATAAAAGATGAGAAGAAACCTTCATAAAACTGCTATTTCTCACCATTACAGCTGAGCAGAATGTGAGCTAATCTCTGTTTACCAGCATATCAACAGTTCTGGGTGCTTTTCTTTTCAATGCCTAATTCTTGCCTTAGTCCTGTGATAGAAAAATTACATATTATTGAGAAAAGGATTGCGTTATTTGAACCAGTATGCAACAGTAAAAACATCTGTAGGTTTGGGTCCTGACTGTTTTTCTTAAAACTGATCTCTGAATACAGACAACACTCAAACTGCATTAAAACTGTTATACTCATGACAGCAAATATCTCTGAGCTTGTGTATTAATCTGGAACTTTTGTGTATCACAATGCCCCAAATGCACAGCTGTCAAATAGATTATTTCTGTGATTGATATAAGATGTATGGATATGACGTCGAGAAAAAGCTGCATTGTGGGACAAATGTCCCTGAGCTTTTGGTACTATAATTCCCAGAGAACTGGTATGTGTTTGAATTGGTTTACTATTAGCAATCTTACTGAAAAAACACTGAAGTTCCTCAATACAACATTTACAATTCACATAATTTAGATTTTAAAAAAAATAAAATAAAATTAACTGTGTAAGTAACTATACACATTAACACAAATATATATGAAGAGAGGAAAAAAGTAGATGCTATTCATAGCATAGCATTAATCATAACCCATGCACTCCCCTAAAAAACAAGATTTTCTATAAAAATTAAAATGCATGGATATGTATGCCCCTTGGGAAATTCCTTGTTTAAATATTTGAGCTTAGAGTGAGAATGTTGAAGAAATTTACAAATAGGCATTACATTTGATGATAAGATTACTATACTGAAAATAAAACCAAAAGCTATTGCATATATCAAAATACATATCAAAATGCTTCTATGTAAAAAAAGAAAAAAAAAAAAAAGTTATAATAGCCTAGATTCTTCTTTGGAATGAGAAGCATGCTTGTAACATTGTCAAATGCTGTTAGCTTTACATCTTATTCACATCAGGGCCCATATTTTGCCAACAGTGATGAGTAGCATCCTACCCCACAAACCATTTCATTGAAATGGTTATTTTGCTAGAAAGTGTGCTAGGTTAAATATAGTCTGGATCTATATGAGTGGAAAGAAACAGTTCACCTTTCTATTGCTTCCTTCACAGTATTGTCATTAAAGTTAAATGACATTAAGTATATATGATAAAGTTTATACAATTTGAGATTGTCAAAATACTTGCTACTTTTCACAACATACATCCTGAATGTCACATTTTCTATTATAGCTTGAAATAGTACAAAGATATATAGCATTTAGGGCTCAGAAAGACCTTTGGCCTTTGGCCTTAAAAGGGGAGGCCCATGGTGGATTGAATTTTGACAGTACAGTTCTGGGGCCATACAAAAAAGGTATTCATATTGACCAAGTCACTGGATATTTCAGGTCAAAATGTCAGCAGTTGTCTTTTTCAGCTGACATTCTGATCTGAGAAAGTTGGATTTAAGGTTTTCTTGACTTTCATATTTTGATTTCTTGCCGTATATTGCTGTGTCATTAGCTCCCTGGAATGCCTTTCAGTTTCTTCCTTGAAAAATGCTAAATAAGTTCTCACTTTACCTACTGACTGAATAAGAATACAAAAACAACGGACAGCTGTGAGGCATCTGCGTGTCACACAAACACTGCTGGCACAGTTCCTGCATTCAAGAGATCAGCAAGAGCCTAGTAAATAAGCTTTCTTCACTAAAGACCACTTTTGTCCATGATCATTGGAGCTGTGCTTTACTCATACACCCTCTGAATTCCTCTTTTCTTCAGCAATCACACATGCCTAGCATGATGGCTGATTCTATTCTACAGTTCTGGGCCATGTAATTATGTGAGTAATTGGCAGACAAGATGTTGTGAATACCTGAATCCCAGGTTAATTGAAACTAACACCTGCCTGAACTGTGCTGTTGTAATGGATGCAATAATACAACAAGATCAGGTCCTATTGAGTTGCATAATCTTTTCAAGGCAAGGTTTTTGATCTCCCTCCTTTGATTTGAGGGTGGTAGTAAACTGAAGTGTTATGCTTTTGTTGAAGCTTATAAAAGATGAATCTGAGGCTGAAAATGAAGATCCTTCCAGTTAATCTGTATTGAGAAAAATCAGTGAACACAAATCTTTTGCATCTTTCAGTTAAAAAAAAAAAAAAAAGAGAGAGAGAAAGAAAGAAACAACAGATACAGCTGCCAACACAACTGTAGTCAGTAACAACATTACAGTTCACTCACCCTGGAGTAACCCAGGTAGTACAAACTGCAAACTGGATTCATAAAACTCTGTGTGACCAGATTCCCACTAGCGTCATCAAACATCCCAAACTGGGCAAGCATTCCAGGAGATGTTATCATTCTGTTCTTGGGCTGAGATTGATTTTCTGCTGTGCTGTCTTTCATACTGCCATCAATTTGCTTAGATGTTTCCTGTGTTACTTTCTCATTCACAAAATGGTAGTAATGGTGCGTCCCTACAGCACAGACAGACAAGCACATCTTCTGTCAGAAGAGAATGGAGATATTAAGACTCCCAAGTCATAGCAAGGCCTTGAGAAACAGTGTACTTTATGTTTTAAAGCCTCTCTTGTGAACATAGCTTTTCCTGTTTGTTGGTGGTGGTGGTGGTGGTGGTGGTGTTTGTTTACTGAGACTATGCCAATCTTACTTTGTTTACAGCAAATCATACAGATTATTTTAAACACTGTTTTTTTCTGACATAACTAGACTCTTCAAATTATTTTAGTTCAAGCAGACCACCATTGCATGAGAATACAAGGTCAGAGCAGGAAACTGAAGTTGTTTGGCAATAGAACCTGATATGTTTAGGAACAAAATTGTGTTGTACAGTTGCTAATAAGAGCAGAAGAAAGGACTCGATGACCCCAATAGGTTCTTTTTTTTTTCTTTTTTTTTTTCTAAGTTAAACAAGACACAATATTTTTATGTTATAATAAATAGTATTTTTTTTTTTGTTATAATGGTGTGAAATGTATAAAGCTACTGTGCTTTTTGTAAAGGGAAAGCAAGTAGAAGAAATATTAAAATGCCAAAATGTAGCCATAAGATTTGGAATTTTCAAAAACCCATGCTCCTCAGATTACTAACACAAGTAATCTTATTACAGACTTCTCTGGGAACTGCTTGACCACCCCAGTTGCCTCTGAAAATCACAATCAATTTATATGTCTCAGGACTAATGGGGGGAAAAAAGATTTCAGGAATGAAAAGATTTTTACTGTAATGACCTGAAGCAAATGGGAGAAAAAAATGCCAGCTTTAGAAGTCATGAGGAGCATGGTCATAACAATTAAGGGCAAGAAAGAGAAGTGAGGAGGAGGGAGCTGGGAAAGCAGAGTTCCCAAATTTCAACAGCACTGTAGGCCAAGGTTTAAATGTAGTATGTCTGCAAAAGAAAGGCAATGTGTTTTGGATAATACCTTTTCAGAGATGTTTTGGCATGAAACACAGAAAAATCTGATAGTCTTCTAAACAGAAAGAGGTATGATATTGTATTTCTCTCTGAGAATAATATAAATATAGGCTGTAAATGAAAATAACAAGAAAATTTCAGCAT
Organism: Stictonetta naevosa; assembly: GCA_011074415.1. NCBI lineage: Eukaryota > Metazoa > Chordata > Aves > Anseriformes > Anatidae > Stictonetta > Stictonetta naevosa. The sequence continues at coordinate 104,850,985 of CM021699.1, read as the reverse complement.
AAAAGATTAGTGCACTTTTAGCAGCTGAACAGAAAGCCTGAGCATGTTTATCTGGCCAGTGAAAAAATAAATAAATTAATTAATTAAATTAAATCTCTTCCAGTAAAAGTGATTATATGACAATATATACGCCCATAAGAGAATATAAATCTTACTACGCCATTTTTTTCAACTAACAGGTCCTGATCTTATTCAAGTTGAGCACTGTCTGAATAGCTTCCCTAACATCTGGTCATTCTTTAAGCGATGCCTCCTAGAAGCACAAGATCAGGCAATTCCTAAATATCGCAAATCAGGCAAGCGGGGCAGGAGGCCGGCGTGGCTGACCAGGGACATTCTAATGGAGATTAGGCGGAAACAGAGAGTGTTTCGCTACTGGAAAGAGGGCCAGGTGTCATGGAAAGAATACAGGGATGCTGTTCGTGTTTGTAGGGAGAAAGTTCGTGGGGCCAAAGCACACCTAGAGTTGAAGCTGGCTGTGTCTGTGAAAGGAAACAAAAAGGTTTTTTTTAGATATGTGAATGGAAAAAGGAGAACTAAAGAATACATAGGGCCGCTCCTTGATAGGGATGGTCTCCTCACAGACAATGACATAGGCAAAGCAGAGATGCTTAATGCCTTCTTTGCCTCTGTCTTCAATGCCGATGATGGGCTTCGGGACCCAGGGTGCCCCGAGCTGGAGGACCGGGACGGTGGGGATGACAAACTCCCAACCGACCCTGAACGTGTGCGGGATTTGCTACTCCACCTGGATCCCTACAAGTCCATGGGTCCGGATGGGATTCATCCCCGGGTGCTGAAAGAGCTGGCGGACGTCATCGCGGAACCTCTCTCAATTATTTTTCAACGATCCTGGGAATCTGGAGAGGTCCCGGTAGACTGGAAGCTGGCAAATGTTGTGCCGATTTTCAAGAAGGGTCAGAAAGAAGACCCAAGCAATTACAGGCCTGTCAGTCTCACGTCAGTGCCTGGTAAAATCATGGAGAAGATGGTTCTCGAACTTATTGAGGCGCACCTGGGGGACAAAGCAGTCATTGGTCCCAGCCAGCATGGGTTTGTGAAGGGTAGGTCCTGCCTAACTAACCTGATTTCCTTTTATGATAAGATCACCCGTATGGTGGACCAAGGGAAACCAGCTGATGTGATTTTTTTGGACTTCAGCAAGGCTTTTGACACGGTTTCCCATAGGATCCTACTGGACAAAATGTCCACCATACAGCTAAATAAAAACATCATCCGATGGGTGAGCAATTGGCTAACGGGCAGGGCCCAAAGGGTTATGGTAAATGGGGCTGCGTCAGGCTGGCGGGCGGTCACCAGTGGGGTCCCTCAAGGCTCCATTTTAGGGCCGGTACTTTTCAATATTTTTATAAACGATCTGGATGTAGGAATAGAAGGTATTTTGAGCAAGTTTGCTGATGACACCAAACTTGGAGGAGTTGTGGACTCGAATGAAGGTGGAAAGGCCTTGCAGAGGGATCTGGACAGGTTGGAGAGCTGGGCGATCACCAACCGCATGAAGTTCAATAAGAGCAAGTGCCGGGTCCTGCACCTGGGACGGGGAAACCCTGGCTGCACGTACAGACTGGGCGATGAGACGCTGGAGAGCAGCCTAGAAGAGAGGGATCTGGGGGTCGTGGTAGACGGCAAGTTGAACATGAGCCAGCAGTGTGCCCTGGCAGCCAGGACGGCCAACCGTGTCCTGGGGTACATCAAGCACGGCATCGCTAGTAGGTCAAGGGAGGTGATTGTCCCGCTCTACTCTGCGCTGGTGCGGCCTCACCTCGAGTACTGTGTGCAGTTCTGGGCACCACAGTATAAAAAGGACATGAAACTGTTGGAGAGTGTCCAGAGGAGGGCTACGAAGATGGTGAAAGGCCTGGAGGGGAAGACGTACGAAGAACGGCTGAGGTCACTGGGCCTGTTCAGCCTGGAGAAGAGGAGACTGAGAGGAGACCTCATCACAGTCTACAACTTCCTTGTAAGGGGGTGTCGAGAGGCAGGAGACCTTTTCTCCATTAACACCAGTGACAGGACCCGCGGGAACGGGGTTAAGCTGAGGCAGGGGAAATTTAGGCTTGACATCAGGAGGAGATTCTTCACAGAGAGGGTGGTTGCACACTGGAACAGGCTCCCCAGGGAAGTGGTCACTGCACCGAGCCTGACTGAATTTAAGAGGAGATTGGACTGTGCACTTAGTCACATGGCTTGAACTTTTGGATGGACCTGTGCAGTGTCAAGAGTTGGACTTGATGATCCTTAAGGGTCCCTTCCAACTCAGGATATTCTATGATTCTATGATTCTATGATCTCTGTTTAGATCTTGTCTACAGATCCCACCTTACTCCCAGTGATACCAGAAGAAAACTCTTAGCAGACATCCTTCTGCATGACAATACCTATTTTTGTCTTTGTTTCCAGTATCTATCTCACAGTGTTATATCCATCCCATCAAAAGCTGTGAGTAATTTTGTATCTATTGACATTCTTACCTATGAGCACAAGGTCTAATAAAGATGTACTCAGAACCTTCTTTAAGGTGTTTTTCTACTGAGATCTTGCAAAATCAGCATGGCTACTCTACCGTAAAACTTATGGAGATGAAATATGGCAAATAAATACAAAATTATATGGTAACATGGCAAATAAATAAAACCAATGCAAATAAATGGAATATTAGAATATTAGTCTAGCCACATAGCCCAAGTCCCAGAAGACAAAGGCAGGGACTAGGACAATGACGAACCACTTTAGGAGAAAATCAGGTCTGAGACAATCAAAGGAACCTAAAGGTGCACTAATCCATGAAACCTGATAAACTGCATGTGTGGGTCCTGAGGGAACTGGCAGATGAAGGTGTTAAGCCACTGCCCATCATATGTGAGAAGTCATGGCAGTCCAATGAAGTTCGCACTGACTGGAAGAAGGGAAACATAACCCCCATTTTTAAAAAGGGAAAAAAGGAAGACCCAGAGAACTGCAGTCTCACCTCTGTGCCCGGTACGGTCATGGAGCAGATCCTCCTGGAAACTATGCTAAGGCACATGGAAGATAAGGGGGTGATTGGTGACAGCCAACATTACTTCACTAAGCGCATATTATACCTGACATATCTGGTGGCCTTCTAGGATGGCATTACAGCATTGATGGATATGGGAAAAGCAACTGACATCATCAACCTAGACTTGTGCAAAGCATTTGACACTGTCCCCATGATATCCTTGTCTCTAATTTAGAGAGGCATGGATTTGACTGATGGACCACTCAGTGGGTAAAGAAATTGGCTGGTTGATTGCACTCAAAGAGTTGTGGTCAACAGGCCAATGTCCAAGTGGAGATCTGTGACAATTGGTGTTCCTCAGGGGTCAGTATTGGCACGAGCACAGTTTAACAACTTTGTCGGTGACATGGGCAGTGGGATTGAGTGCACCTGCAGCAATTTGCTGATGATGCCAAGCTGTGTGGTGCAGTCAACACACTGGAGGGAAGGGATGCCATTCAGGACCTGGACAGGCTTGAGAGGTGGGCCTGTGTGAACCTCATGAAGTTCAATAAGGCCAAGTGCAAGTTCCTGCATCTGGACAGGGGCAATCCCAAGCACAAATACAGACTGGGTGGAGAATAGATTGAGAACAGCTCTGAGGAGAAATACCTAGAGGTGTTGTTGGATGACAAGCTCAACATGAGCCAGCAACGTGTACTTGCAGCCCAGAAAGCCAGACATATCCTTGGCTGCATCAAAAGCAGCATAGCCAGCAGGGTGAGGGAGGTGATTCTCCCCCTCAACTTTGCTCTCATGAGACCCCACAGGGAGTGTTGCACTCAGCTCATGAATCCAGAGGAGGGCCATGAAGATGATCAAGGGTCTGGAGCACCTCCCCTATGAAGACAGGCTGACTGAGTTGGGGTTGGTCAGCCTGGAGAAGAGAAGGATAAAGCGAGACCTCACAGCAGCTTTCCAGTACCTAAAGGGGGGCTACAGAAAAGCTGAGGAGTGACTCTTTGTCAGGGGGTGCAGTGATAGGACAAGTAGTAATGACTTTAAACTTAAAAAGGGATAGATTTAGATTAGATATTATTATTATTTAGTAATATATATATCATTCTTCCTAATATATAAGGAAGAAAATTCTTCAGTCAGGGGGTGGTGAGGTACTGGCACAGGTTGCCCAGAGAAGCTGCGGATGCCCCATCCCTAGAGGTGTTCAAGGCCAGGCTGGATGGGCTTTTGAGCAACCTGGTCTGGTGGGAGGTATCCTATGGCAGGGGGTTGGAACTGGGTGATCTTTAAGGTCCCTTCCAACCCAAACCATTTTCATGATTCTATGCAAATTGTGTATGAACATAGGTTTTTATCTGGATCAGCTACCTCACAGCAAACCTGTCAGGCACCCTGTCCAGATAGGATTTCACTGAGAAATACCTATGCTACATAAATATCTCTTATCAAGTTTGCTATCCTCTCACACCATCACCTCTCCTGTAGTAAAAATAGAAATATGGTCATCCTTTCCATCACACATCCTCTGACAAAACACACGGAGCACTGGAGATTACATGTTGTAGTATATATTTGGCTAAGATACTAACAGAGCCTGAAGGTAAATCCCTGAAAGACTGCAAATGCTGACATGACAAGAGCAGGGGCTGAAGCAGGAACGGGGAGAAAAAGACACTGCACTGCTGGGAGAGAGCCATAGCTATGTTTCAGTCAAATCTGACCTACTTTAATGAAATCAGGTCATCTGTGAGCTCTTCATTACCCCCAGACTAAACAGCACAAAATGCAGCAGCCAATGTCTCTGTCTTTTTAGAGTACCACTAATTCTCATTACAACATTGTTATGTATTCCTTAATATATATTGACTTAGTCATCTGTCCACACCAAAGCTAGTAAAGTGTGCTAGGGAAGGAAGTAAAGTAAATATGATTACTGACTTAAAAAAATAAAAAATAAAAAAATGAAATTGCAGGGTAAACACAGCCATGCCTCCAGAATGTGTCCTCGAGGGAATACGGAAACAAAAGGAGGCATAACTGTCTTGCAACATTAGCCATGACGAATGGAGCTCACCTATCACACCAGCAAACTCTTAACTGTTACCAGGCATGTCAGCAGACAAAGCGGAGGCTGGAGTCAAGCGGAAACTGGTACTGTAGGCTTACACTCAAACTCTGCTCAGTATTCAGTCTTCTATAAACAAGGAAGGTGACAGCTTCCAAACAAAAAAATAGATACTGTTTTAACGTGATGGCCCTATCTACATTTCTGTTCATATAGAGATAGACAGTATAGATGTGTATGTAAGTATGGATGTTTTCCCAGACACATATTTTATTATGTATGTCTGTATATCCATTTGTTTGAATGCCAGTACATCTGTGTGTGATATTTGAGACATATGCACTGCACTGAGACCCAGAAACCTATATACATCTGTATCTCTAGCTGTATATGTATATACACCTAAAGATATTTATATCTTTATACACATAAAGGTGTATATATACACCTATATATATATTCACAGACATCTCTGTGAGAATTGTATTAAACCTACACTATTTACAGTACTTGCATGTCTCTACATTGAGTAGCATAAATATATAATAAGTTGGTGTGTATCGAAGAAATATTCTTATTGAAAGTATTGATATATTTTATTCCTAGTGTTTATCATAGAATTGTAATCTTTACAATTTCTGTTCAGGATTAGTCAGAAGAATGCTGATGTTCATTTTGTTTTGGAGATCAAAGGCTCCACTCATTTGCCTGTATTTGTCTATGGCGTCTCACCTGGTACCATGTGAGACACCATAAAGAACGACACACAGCCATTCCAAAAAGCCATGGGTCACCACAGGTCCTGTGTCACACCTACAGCCTTGTGCAAGTATTTTCTATACCTTAGCCCACCTAAAAAGGCACTGGACACTGATATATGGGCAACTGCATTAGGCCCTTGCCTTGCTTTACCTATAGACAGCTATTGCTAAAACATTTGCAATGTTCTGTTGGGAAACCTATTTGGTTCTTGGAACTATCTTCCTCTATTATCTCATTGTCCAAATTACACCTCAGCCTGTCTGTCACCTGCTTGTGGGTGGCTGTGGGTATCCCATCTGCCTCAATAAAGGCTCTACAGTGTCCACGTCTCTGCGGAGTCCGCATCTGCCAATGCTTTGGATAGGCACAGTTAAGTGAAATAAAGATTTACAGAGATGGTGGTTTGGATGCCACAGCCCTGGGCCATGCCAAACTTTTTTTTTGCAATATCAAGACAAGACAATTAACATAGTTCTTGCCACTTTCACCTTCATCTATTTATTCCTGTCCCTGTTTGATCCCTTGCATTGTGTTGGGAGGTATGATTGACCAGCCACGTGGAGAATCAGTGGTCCAGATCTGAGATAAGTAAGTGTCTTACTTACTTACTGAGATAAGTAAGTGTAATTGAAACTAGTAAGTATTACACATATCAATACCTTTCAAGTTCTGAACCTTCATGGTATATGTAGTCATCATATTAAAAAAACAAAACAAAACAAGACAATTTACTTTGATGACTAGAACTAGCAGAGGCAGCTCTCAGGATTCCAGCTGGGTGTTTCAGACTCAATGCTTATTGACTGTGATATAACAGAGTGTACATATTTTGATTTTTAGCAATGTCTGGAGAGCTATCCCCTTCTATATTGTTTTCTTATGGCCTCTTCTGCTACCCAAACTGCTCATTTCTTCTCATTCTAGACAGCTGAAACTTATGTCATCTGTATGGTGGCTCTAAATTGACAGAGAAGCAGACTGAGAGAAGAAAGGGAAGGATGAAACATAAAGGAATAGGTAATATCTTGTGTTTTAAGTAGAGTAGATTTGACACCAGGCTAAAATACTGCAAAAATATACATTATTAGGGAAATCATAAAGTCTTTGAACAAGCATAACTAACAATTATGTCCAAACAAATGTCCTTAGACTCTTTTCTGAAAGAGCTAGTGATAGGAACTTCTGAGACTCCTTTATGGGCTGAAGTGATCCCTTCTCTTGACGAGGCAAGGGGCGAGTAGGAGAGGGGAAGGTAGGGTAAAACAGCAATTAGTATCTGTAAAATCCAGCTTTAATCAGCAAATATAATGGTGGGATTTGGGCAGACAAATATTGACACTGTGCTAATGTTGCTAAGCTAGCAGTTGCCTGCTGAAGGGCTGGAATGCGCGAGTCACACAAAAGCCTGCATTTGGGATAACACAGAGCACCACTGCCCTAGCTGCACCAATCGCTGCTGCTACATACATACATCAAAGGAGAAGGCTCTCTTGCAAAATTTGTTCTTCCCAGTGGAATAAGTCTGTCCCAGGTTGTGGTTGGGGTGGTTGTTTTTCCTGTGGAAAGAGCCAAAGAACTGTACCAAGCTGGTGCTTTTTCCCTTGGAGGAAGCAAAAGCAGAATGGGGGAAATGCCTAACACGCTGTTAATCCCTATAAGAACAGATCACACACTGGCCCTTGCATGTGCTGCTGCTTCAGCAGAGGCTGTGTCTGGATCCATGCTGCACCCAGACCCATGCCCCACCTGAGTGTCACCTCATTTACAAGATAAGTTAACCCCTGTAGCCTATGCCTCTAAACATATATTGATGTGGTCCTTGGTAGAGTTTTGTCTTGTTACCAGTGAAAAGCTGTGAGAAAAATCAATGTCAGATAACTGCTAGTGTCTGAATATCATATCTGAAACTACATGTGTTAACAGGATATGCAATGATCTGCTTTGAATCACTGGGGCTGGAACCTGAGGTATGCTTTCCATGCACTGGATCACATAAAGCACAACTCAGAAATAGACTACTTGTATCTATACTTTTCCATTAAAGGTGTTAGCCTTTAGGTGTTTTCTCAAAAGAAATGCAGTTATTTCCATTTGGATATTATTTTTAAGTTTAAAAGTTGATTGAGAAATAAGGATTTTAGCACTGAGCAAAAACATTTTTTCTTTTTCTGAAAAACTTAGTTTTATATCCCAATATCTTATTTACATCCAATTACACTCTACTTGGGACCACTGGAAACTTAATCCAACAGTGAAAAGTGAGCGGAAGGTCTCCCATCAATTTCCAACATTTTAGACTGTGTTTATAACAATGGTTAGAATCAATAGTTTGGTCTGAGCTCCTTAAAAATTTTCAGGGAAAAGTAATTGTTAAGCTCTATATCCTTAGTCACAGTTCATAAGTTTATCCAACAATATTTAGTATGTCTCCACAGAATGCAGTTCAGACCATGTAATGCTACTTAAAATTGCAGAAAGGAAAGCCCAATAGTGTTCAGATATATCCTCTATTAGATTAATTATGAAATGTTGATTCAAAGATATCAAAAGTCAAAGATCTTTTTTTATTATTAGTTTTATTTTATCGTAACCCAGGTATGTCCATGTATTTTTGTAAAAGCAAGTGATATTTACTCTCCACTAGTAAAAAAAAGAAAAAAGAAAAAAAAAAAAAGAAAAAAAAAAAGAAAAAAAAAAGCCACATAAACCAAAAGAACCACTTATAGCTAGGCAGATGTTCATAATCTTAATTTTATTACCTCCAAACAACATTGTTTAATTTAATACATGAAAAGCAGTAAATCAGGGAATGTCATGACACATAAAGCAGTAAAAAAGAAACATGGCAATAATCTGGGAAAACATTTCTGATTTAGATTATTTGTGGCTTTCCTTGTTTGTGCCTCAGAGATGTTCAAACTGTGGCATGGAATGGGTTCTGTTTTCATAATATGCTCATAATGTTACTGAGTACATCGGTGTATTAGCTGCTGGGAAGAAGAGAGAGTAGTCAGAATTTTATTGCCTGGCAGTTTTCTGAAGACAACAAGCATTTGGGATATCTTTTTAATTCCAGAATCACCACACTGAGTACAAAACCTAATCATATGCAGAAGCAACTAACCATACATAAAGGTGCTTGATACAGTCTTATTTTACCATAAATTATTTCTACATACTATATGAACAGGAAGAAATTATTTATACACTTGCTGAACTGAGCTAAGGCCAACAAAGATCCACATCACGGTTTTCTTCATTTGTCTTTCAAATATCCTCTAGGTCTTATCTGACATATCTATAGCTTTATATCCATATTAGTTAAAATCTTTCATGTGATTTTGGTTTAACTGATTATGTATGCTAGCAACAATACTAAGCATATACATGCAATTCATGTATACTCAGTATTTATAGAATGTATAATTCACAGCAGTAAATTAAAAATATTATTGCATATAATCTCTGTGCACTGTATTTGCAATCCACTTTACAATTTTCTATGAAATGACTCAAAATGACTTCTACAGTCAACAAGAGAAAAGGTATCATGAGATTACACACTGGATGGCATGGTTTCCTCCAGGAGGAATGAATAAGAAGGGCGCCATGACGGAAGAAATACTAAACCTCTGCAGACACGGAGGGGCATTATTTAAAGTGATACTTTCGCCCAAGGAGTCTGCCTGAATTTTAGAAACAATGAAGAAAGCCTCAAGAGCTCCAGACGTAGCTCAGAGCATGAACCATAGATGCTATTAATTGCTCCCGAAGGGTACTCTCTATATTGACCCTACGTTGCAGCGAGCTTCTGCCAATACATTTCACAGTGTGTACAGAACTGCCTTGAAACGAAATGCTTTGATCTTGTTCAGCAAACTAAAATATCTTGACCTTGATTGATCTGACCCCAAACCAAATATTTCATTTTGATTTTGCTGACAGAAATATTTGATTTTCAGATGAAAGTTTTTGCTTTTCAGGCTAAAAAAGACAATGAGTAAACACTCAGCACAGGTTTCTCTTCAATGGAAGCATTCTTTTTTCTTCTAAGTTTTGTGTAGTATTTTTTTTCTTACTATTTCTGAAAAATACACAGTAACTATGAATGTTCATTCACATATACACAAGAGTATATCTATTATATGTATGCACATAATCTCATATTTATGCACTATTTGGAAAGCTACCAACAATCTGCTAGCCGAGAGGTCAGGATTCTCCACTTCAACTATCTGAGAAAGATGTTAAAATATGGGAAAGTTGGAAAAAAAATCATAGAAGCAAACACAAAAGAAGACCTCTTGCTTTCCTGGTATGTAAAGAAAACACTAAATAAACAATTTGTGAACCCAGTAATGAAAGTCAACACTTAAATCTGTGTGAGTTCTCCCTATGTCTATTTGTTTTTCTGTCTACAAATATTAAATGCAAACTTCGATACAAAGCCAAGAATTAGGTTCTATACATGGAAATGCCTTGGTGATTGTAAAAAATAATGCTGTGGTGTCTCTAGTTGGGAGGTTTGGAAGAAAGAGAACTTAAAAAAAAAAAAGGAAAAAAAAAGAAACTGTTCCACTTCATCTAGCAGTGCTGCAATACATCACTCCAATTAAATCCCAGCCAATAAGCAAAGGGACGTGTTAAGTAAAATTCATGAGCTTTGAATGCATGTGAATGAATATGCCAATCAGAATCAATGCCACCCATTCATCTGGTGTAACACCATGGTGATGACAATGAGCTTGAAACCAGCCTTTGTTGTCATCAGCTGTGCAGTAGTTGCCACAGCCCCAGCCTGGATCAAATGTGTGGGACATTTAAATCTTCAGCATGGCACCAACACACAGAACATCTTATTCATGCCAAAAAAAGAGCTATAATCAGCATCCGAGTAAATAATTCAGGATCGGTTCCTTAAGGGGCACAAATTGCCCTCTTTAAAATAAGGCTGTTCCTCTCCTTGCTTGACTTTACTATATGAATACACGGACAGTGTTTTTAGCTATGTAGCATATTTGTCAGTTTAGAAAATCTGTTGTTACACTAATGGCTGTAGCTGAGACTTCTGTGGATCTTAACTGGTACTGCAATATGAATATCTGTGCGGAGACCCTGCATCTCAGCCCTTTTGAGTGTTGCAGTGGCAGATGGCTAGCTCTCAGTGCTTTTACAATAACCATTTCATTTGTGATGCTTGACCTGAATTCCATTCCTTGTTTAAAAGTGTCTCTGTTCTCAAATGGTATTTCACAGAATTGCCATTTCCATAGTGTTTCCACATGCTGGTCTCCAAATAACACATTTGCCAATAAAACAGGGTGGAAGAAAAGAATCTGGAACTAAGTGTCACAATTGAAAATGTTTAATCTAAGAATATGTACCCAAATACTGATGACAGCTTCATTTTTACTGTATTTAAATTATACCACTGATATTTTCTTATATGTCAGTTTCTTATATATCACATATATATACATTTTCTTATATATCACTTACAGATCCCATTGCATTTTTAGTGCTTTGTGCTTTGAGTTACAATTGTCTATCTTCTTCCATTGTGTTCTCAGTAGTTACAACACTGTAAACGTGAAATGCTATGCTAGAGAAACAGGTCTGTGACACATACTCAACTTCTTTGAATACATTAAATACTCATGCTTTCAGTAATTGATCCACCCATTAATCAGTGTGTTTAAAAAGATGTGACAACCACTGCATAGAACTGATATTCCCCCAGTTTACCAGTGAATATTATGTGCTGCTGAATACTTTCTCTGCACATTTCTCATGTTATTTCTTAGTTCCTTAATTAATCTTAAGAATAAGCAAAAGTGATTTTGAGGAACTTCCTTAGGAAAGAAGTTCCTTCTGAAGTTTCTTTTGCAGCCAATTAAAATATTAAACTGAGGAAGCTGAAGACATCACTCAAGTACACAACTTATGAAGAAATATTAAACACGATGCCTAGATTTACCAAGAAAAACATGCACCTTTTGGCCATTCCTTCTCATTCCCTGGGGCTGTGTTCACAAAGAGTAAGTCAAGCTTATGAGGTGAAATGAATGCAGGGACAACAAAGAGACAGCTGAAATGACACTGTCTGACCATGAGGACTATCTACAACACTGTATTGTGAACCCTCTGTTTGAGGCCTAGTCCTTTTCCTACTGCAGCTTCTTAAAATGATCCACAGCCATTTGTTACAAATATTACAGTTCATGCAACAGGTTCGAGTATGACAAAACTATGAGGCACACAGCAAAGATACATTCCAGTTAATGGCAAGACATATTTCTTTACACTCAAAGTGAATAGCAGATTATTTCTGGCTGTAACTGAAACCATACTTCAGAGCACTGTGCAGTCAATAATAACACAAAATGATGAAAAAAAAA